>CM067259.1:23433764-23648618 GCA_034195605.1 Santalum album
AATTCATAAATTCGTGACTTTTGAAAGTTTCGATAATTCATATCCGATTGTTGGAGAAGTATTCACTATTTCAGAGGAGACCCTGGATAAGGGGGATGATTGTATGCCGATCAAAACTATTGCTAGTCATTTACAGAGTCTCCTAGGCTAGCATCTGCTCTTGTCAACTCTACAATGGTAGCTCTTTTTTATTATTATTATTATTTTATTCTCCATAGAAAAAGAAGAATTTCTTTGCCATTTTTCTCTATTTTCCTCACGTTGACTACCACTTGTAGCATCTCCTTTTTTTTTTTTTCTTCTTTTTTTGGATTTGGCTCATGTTCATCATTCTTTTGAACAATTATAATGAGATTCGGTGTTATTCTTCTTGTATATACTAGTAGTTAAAAATAGATCACCAAACTTGGGTTATTTAAAAATCATCCTTAATTTTTAAGGCCCGAATGAATAGATTTCACATTCTCAAAACTCATAAAAACTGGCAGGACTACGTTTTCTTTTTATCCATACGGTTAGAACTGTTCAAAAGTGTATATATTTTTCCTGACGGCAAGCATTAGGTAATAGTTATTCCTGTAAGATCTAATTAGAAATAGCTACTTCCACGAGAGATATGAATGGAACGAATATTTTCAATCAAGCTGGAATAGGACCTAAATAGAAATAGTTATTTCAAGCTTTGACGTGAGAATAATGGCTATTCTATAAAGACAAGACAAAAAATTGAAATAACTATTGTATGAATCAAACACGACGCTAGTTTTTGTCCCGAAGCTACTTCTTCTGGCTAATGACTATTAATTTGGTTAAGTTATTTAACAAGGTGAGTTTTTCCTTTTCACTAATATGTAGATTTTCCGATTTCCAACTATGAAATAAGATACAAACAAATAGATGTAGGACCATTTTCTGTCTCAAAGTATTAGTAATGGTAAAATCTCGATCTTTCAATTGAATAAACATGCAAATTTAAAACACGTGTTCTTTAAAGCGTGGTAGTAGATATTCAATCCGTACTATCGAGCAACGAGCTCCATCTTTTTTTTTCGTTTTTTGGAAAAATGGTATCGTTTTAATTGTTATGCTAGATTCATTGAGCTCCTGAATAACAATGATAATGATAATATAGGAAGAAATGAAATTTGAAAAAGTAAAGGGGGAGAGGACCATGAGATTCGTATTTGGGGGGTTTTGAACAAGTTCATGGACCCCTCTAACCTCCCTCCCTTTTCTCCTCCATATTTTTCTTAAACAAATCTCTCTCTCTCTCTCTCTCTCTCTCTCTCTCTTCACGCTTTCCACCTTTTCTCTTCAGATATTTCTTTTTGAAGGCATCTCTTTCTCATCACTTATTCTCTCCATCACTTGCCCAGCTGTTGCAATTCGAAAGAACACGCGAAGAAAAAAAGAAAACAAAGTACCGATGACAGCTCCCAATCTCCCCACCATCACCGCTTCTCTGGAGCGATCTCTCCAGAACTTCTCCCTCAACCAATCGGCCGGGGCCGCCGAGAACGGCGGCGGATCCGACGGCATCGGCCGATCATCCTCATCGGATTCGCCGGGGCACCCCTCCGCCTTGGACCTCCACTCCGACGTCTCCCTCCCTTACCACTGGGAGCAATGCCTCGATTTGAAGGTTCGTTTTATCTCATTCGCTCGAACATTCATTTCTCCTTCCTGTTTGTAAATAAATGCCCCCTTTTGCTTCAATAAATGCGGAAAAAAAAAAACCCTAGAAATTCTTCACCTGCTTTAATTGCGGAGGTCTCCTATTGGTGTGTTCTCATTCGTTAATGTCCCCTTTCACCCACACATGGCTCTCGGGAGGCTTTAAACCCACCATGAAACCCTAGAAATGGCAGGTTCTTTCCTCTTCTATTTGATGCTTCCCAGAGCAAGGAAATGGTAAACCCTTTCTGGGTTTTGATTGTCTGATACTTTTCTCTGATGGGTACTCTCATTATTTCGATCTATCTAAAATTTACTCTTTCTGATTTTAAAGATCAGAGGGGGAGAAGGCCCCAAAAAGTTTGCTTTTTTTCTTTTTGGGTCTTTCCCTCAATTACATAACAGCTCTCTCTCTCTCCCTCTCTCTCTCTCTCTCTGAGATTTAAACAAATTAAGTTATCAGACAGGAGAGATCTATTATATAAACTGGAGCACCGGAATGAAGGTCAAGGAGGATCCCCGGACAGCTGCGGAGGAGGTGGAGTACAGCGGCGGCGATGGGAGCCACGGAGGAGGAGACTATTACTCAGAGGAAGAGGAGGAGGAGGAAGAAGAAGAAGAAGAAGAAGAAGAAGAAGAAGGAAACAGTTCATATGAGAGTGAAGAGTCCTCGTCGGAATCTTCGCAGGCAGCTTCTTCGTCCACGGGCGCCGCCGCCGTGAGGGAGGAGGACATGCGACAAGACCAAAGTGTCCTCGTGGTGGCGGGGTGCAAGAGCTGTCTTATGTACTACATGGTACCCAAGCAGGCGCAGGAGTGCCCCAAGTGCTCAGGCCAACTCCTCCACTTCGACCGATCTGAGACTCCTTGAATATTATTCCCTCTCTTTTTATAGAATTTTCGTCTTTTTTTCAATTCACATAGTTTCTCTCTTTGATTATTTTTAAGACCCTCTTCTTTTATTTCTATTGATCTCTTCCGTTGATGAAATGAGACAAATGGGTTGGTGAGTTTTCTGCTGCAATTTCTTTTTCTTCTTCTTCTGATCCACCACCTTTTTTTCTTTTTTTTTTTTTTTTTTTCTTTCTTTGGAGTTGGTTTGTTTTGGGCACCTTTGGCGTTGCAAGGATGAGTCATGAAGCACCACCACCACCAATGTCAATGACAGATCCCCCCCTCCCCCCCCCCCCCCAAAAAAAAAAAAAACCCGAAGGGAGAAATATTTGTGATGATTGTGACATCCTGTTAATTTTAATTATACAAAAGCATTAAAAAATATGTAGACATTTAAAAATTTTCATACAATTTCATTTCTTAATAAGATTGTATGAAAATCAGCACGATCTGTTTCTTTTTTTTTTTTTTTTATGTTCATTTAATCCGTAGGGTTGAAGTTTTAAAAATGGTATCCACTAGTCTTTTGTGAATAATCTCATCGGTTATCAAAGTGTCATTTTGGGTTATATATGCATATATGGAAAAAAAAAAAAAAACATGTATAATATGTCTTGCGTGAGAAGTGATATATCCTAAGCAAAAAAGAAGAAGAATATCACTGGTTTTAATTAATTTATATAAAAAGATAATAAAAATGTCAAAATCGGATTGGGTGAACAACTTGTGCCACATCACAGCGCGTACGTAGATCAGCTTTCAGTTTTCCACGACTTTTCTGTTGCTGTTCTGAGTTTGACTTGTGTTAATTGTACCGTCATAGGTAATCTTTATATATTGGATATATATATTGGAAGAAAATAATAATAATAAAAATAATATATATATATATATATATATATATATATATATATATTATATTGGCTAGTGAAATTATAGGAGTCAATAAAAAAAAAGTCAAGAGCATAACGTGGGGGAGCAAGTCAATGAACCAAATTAAAAGATTACACAACGGAAGAGGAAGTTGCTTAGCCAAGAAATGTAAGAAAGTTAATTAATTAATAAATTATTCCCACCATCAAGCATTATTGGTTAGACTAGAGCTTCAACCATAATTAGAGTCTTCCCTTCTATAAAATCCCTAAGGTTGCACTAAATTTGATAAGACTGCACACATAAATTACTAATCTATACACGACATATCAAGGGAGTCGCAAACATCAACTCGATACCTATCAACCTTGTTCAACAACCCTCTTATAAGATAACTCAACCCGACTCATAATATAGTCTTGGACCTGCCATTGACCTGCAACCCACACACTTTGTTCAATTGTCATTTCTAGTTACGATTTTTGGTTTTGGAGTACATGTATTGATAAAGTAAATACTCGGACCATTGTAATATAGCTTGACTCCATATAAGTTTGACTCATTATTGACCTATTCCGGTTGACCCACTAGTAACTTGTTCAAGTATATAATAACAGAACCGGTGAAACTCCTGTGAAATTAGGTAGGAAAGTGGGAAGGAGCTTAGTCTCATCAACCTACATATCGCCTGCGCAAAGTCAACATTAATTTTCATGGGTTTGCACTAATTCCTCCTTTCTATACTCTCCATGAAAGGGAAGGAAGAAAAAAAAATCCTCTCCTTATTATACAAACCACGGGAGAAACTAATTAAACAAAACAAAAGAAGGAACAGTAGTGGGCAAAAGAAAACTCAGTAACCGAGAGAGAGAGAGAGAGAGAGAGAGAGAGAGAGAAACATACAAAAAAATAATGGAATACTGGCAGGGAATATTTTCAGCAGCTTTTTTTTTTGGGCGGGTGGCTTTAGGAAGGACAAGTGTTGTGTCAGTGGTGACCAACAACACTTGTAATTTATATTCTTTTTAATAATACCCATAAGAACATATATATATATATATATATATATATATAGTTCAATTAGGGTAGGCTGTAGAAAATTCTGGTCTGCCAGGATCCCAGCAGGGTTTATGAGTTACAGTGGATGGGTAAATAATTAGAAGGCCAAACCATAAATAAATGCTTAACATGATCTAATGAAAGGAGAAGAGGAGACTTCCATGCATGGGTTGGGTTAATCACAGATATGGAATGAGTGAATAGTAACATAGACTTGCAATGTGCAGTGGCTGTAGAAAAAGGGATGATCCAGTTCAGTCTGCTAACTGAGGCCCTCCATCCTAAAAGATTCCAATTTGGAGAGACACAGAGAGAGAGAGAGAGAGAGAGAGAGAGAGAGAGAGAGAGAGAGAGAATGGTCCATATGATGGGCGTGTGGGGATGAGAAGAGAGAGGGCATATGCAGATGCAGCTGGAGCCGAGAGAGAGAGAGAGCAAGGGAACCTTTTTCCCTTTGCTTTGTTGGCAGAAGGGAATCTCTGCAGGAACAGCCAGGCTGAGGCATCGGAGTACAAACAGAAATCACTAAATGGAGAATTTTATTTTTATTTTTTAAAAAAACTTGAAAACACGCGCGAAAAGCGATCAGAGTAGTTACAAGAATACAAGGTTAACCCACGCTTGCTCTCTTACGGTGGAGCTAAAGCCGTGTATCCTTGTAAACTACCCCGCACTTGGGATAGTTTTTTGAGCTCCTCTTATCCCCCTTCCTCTCTGTTCTTCATGCTTCTCTATCTCATGTGTGTATGTGTGTGTGTGTGAAACAAGGGGAAGTGGGGGGATGTGATGAGTTGGTCAAAAGACAAAAGAATCGACAGTTTTGAGGGGGTAAAGTTAAAAGAGCAGCCTCACTCTTCAATTCAACCTCTGTGGCCTGCTCTCTTTTCTTCTGTTCCTTTGCTATTCATAAGGTTCTCTGCAGAGAATCTCTGCCTCCCTCTCTCTCTCTCTCTCTCTTCTTGTTCCCTCTCTCTCCCCCTTTGCATCACAATATTAATTATTTACATATTTCCTTGACCATACCTGCATACACATGGCCCCCTACCAACCACCTCTCCCTCCCCCTCTCCCTCTCTCTCTCTCCCCTTTAATACGCATACGTGCCCAGAAGTACACATATGAAAGCTATGGACCCAAGAATGAGCGGCCATCAGATTCCTTTAAACTGGGCCACAGACTGAAGGGAAAACAAAACATCTTCGGCCTCAAAAGGCAGCAAAAGATTCTTGTTTCGGGTCACCCGTGGACGACGGCCCATTTTATCCGGGGAAGTCCACAGGGCAGGCCACCAAAAACTTCGCGAACAACATAGCGGGCTGCGGGTCCTGCTGCACATGCAATGGGGCCATTCAAGCCCCGCAGAACTGGTCAAAAATCTCTGGGTACCAAATTTTTGATACCCACAGCATGGATCCTTTGCGATGATGAAAACAGTGCTTGGGTTCAATAAGCAACGAAGCCCAAGTGAGCTTAAGGTTGATGCAAAATTTGCTAAAAGCAAATAATCTACAGCTTGCTGAAGGGGAACCAGACAGCCCCATCAGCCAAGGGTGGGCCGTCCACAGCCCTTTGACATTTATGCTTGCAGATGTATAACAATCGTTTCTCCTATTCAACATTAAAATAGAGTAACAGTTTCGAAGAGAACAAATAAAATTGTCTAAAAGACCAAAGTTTTCTACTTCTGGTTCTACAGAAAAGCGATAACGGGTTAAATATTGAAAAAAATACTCATGATCGCGTTACAAAGCTCAGTCTTGAAGTAGCACATATCAACTTCTAGTCTTCGAGCTTAGGTCCCAAGACAGCTGAAGGATGCATTGCATGCTCTTTAGTGATAATCACGTACGCCTGGGCAAGTGTCATTTGGTCAGGACTGAGCCGGTGAGACCTCATAACTATTAAAGCAAGCAATCAATGACACAGTTATGGATGTTCACTACGGGCAACAAGGGGTGCCAACCCAAGTACAAAAGATTACAAAACCAGCAACCCTACTAGATCATAACAATTGCTAATATTCACAGATTAACAACACATGCTCCACTCTCATGTATATTTAATCTGCCTGATCATAACAATTTTCAGGCATCCAGTTATGGGTCCTAAGATTTATACAGTTACATAAGGGTTGGGGAAACTTATGGGATCAGAACCTAATAATATCCACATGTTTGGCAGAACCATACATATTTCACGTATCCCACTAACAGTGCACATATTTGAGCCAAATAAGATTGTGCGTGAGGGAATGTGTTGAAAATACAATCAAAATTCAAAGCCACAATTTATTTATTTAAGCAGCTCCCTCCATTGCCCGTTAATTCTAAATTGGATTCTCCAAACAATAAGATGAACCATGTTTAAAGAAATTCCTAGAGGATCACAGCAACCAGATCAATTATTCTGGCAAGCCTCACTCAACTATGTAGGGCCACTGTCATTGACTTAGTTGACCTGAATGACAATTTTCTTTCGGGCCTAGAATACTTGGGTGACCAAGTCTTCTCCACCACTAGTTTTCTTTATAATAATTACTCAACTTTTATTAGGTTGCAACATTTGGTCACTATGCCACCTTTGTGACTGTAATTCACATGGCTAAATTCGGTTATTTTTATGGGAAGTGAGCACTCTAATTAATATGGTTATGAAATTTTTAAAAATTCATAATCATAAAACTAACGTGTTTTGGCAACCTTATATCTAAATTTTGCATACAAATGCATATCCTCCTTATACCATACATAACCTACTTATACCATGGTTTCTACAAGAAACAATCAACACTAGCAATGCACCGATTGTTCAATTTTCCATTGGACCAATTCAACAACACCATTAATGTGACATGACACCGTCATTAACTATCGATAACACAAGGGTCTTCAGAATCTGCTCTTACTGGATACTTATCTCACTGGTACGATCCTGATGACAATGGGAAATCTCACCTCTCTCGAGAGTCTCCACTTGGCCAACAACAGTCTCAGTAGCCTCATTCCTCCACAGGCAGGGAAGCTCAAGTCCCTTAAAATTTTGTGCTTTTGCACCAATGGTCTGAATGGCTCAATCCCTCCTGGACTAAACAGTCTCGAGCGTTTAGAAATTTTACAATTGAGCTCAAACAATTTTACTGGCAATGTATCGCACCAGCTATGTGCTGGTGGTTTGCTTGAGAAATTTAGTGCCAATAACAACCAATTCACACACCCCATTCCCAGAGGCTTGAGGAACTGCATCAGCTTATATAGAGTCAGGCTTGATAGTAACCAACTCAAAGGGACCATATCTGAGGCCTCTGTAGTGCATCCAGATTTAAACTTCATAGATTTGAGCAATAATAAGTTGTATGGCAAACTTTCTGCCAAGTGGGGGCAGTGCCACAATTTGTGGTGCGATACAATCTGAACTTGCAAATCCCACTCAGCTCTACTCAGCTCCATGTGCTTGACCTCTCCTCTAATCATCTAAGCTGGGAAGATCCCGCAGGAATTCGTGGGGAACATTTCCCCAGATACAGGCAGTCTAAGAAATCTTGCAACTCTTGATGTTAGTCACAATTTCCTCGTGGGGGAATTAATTACCCGGGAACCTTGGCAACTTGCGGCAATTGCAGACACTGAATCGCTCCCACAACAAGCTTTCTGGTTTCATTCCAAGTACTCTAGAGGTCATAATAAGCTTGACAGTATGTTGATGTGTGCTACAATCAATTGTGGGGTACCATCCCTAATGTGAAAGCTTTCCATGACGCTCCACTTAGGACCCTTGTGAACAACAGCTGGCCTCCATGGGAAGAGCACCAGTTTGAAGGCCTGTGACACTCTTCCACAGGAAGTAATAATGCTAGGCATAATATGTGCAAAGGAGTCTTCATGATTTTGCTGGTCACACTCCCTATTCTATTAATTGTTCTTGGTGGACTGCTTCTTATTATTTGGTGAGGAAGAAATGAGAACAAGTTGAGGGATAAGGAATGCAATGAAGTTCCAAATTATATGGTATGTGGGGATGCTGGGGAATTGACTTTTGAGAATATTGTCTAAGCTACTGAGGACTTTAGCTCAACGTATTAAATTAGGGAAGGAGGATATAGAATTATGTAAAAAGCTGCATTGCCATCAAGCTACAGTGCTGCTGTCAAGAAGCTTCACGCATTGCTGGCTGATAATGAGATGATGACCAGCAGACTAAAGGCTTTCAAGAGCGAGATTCGTGCATTGACAAATATGTGGCACCTTAACATTGTGAGACTGTATGGCTTCTGCTCACATGCAAGGTACTCGTTTTTGGTCTATGAGTTCATTGAGAGGAGGTTAGAGGGCTATTCTAACCGACAGAGAACAAGCCATGAAGTTGGATAGGCTTAAGAGGCCTGATGTTGTAAAAGGACTAGCTGATGCACTGTCCTATACGCACCATGATTGCTCACCTCGAATAATACATCGAGACATCACGAGGAGCAATATTCTCCTGGACTCAGAATATGCCGCTCATGTTTCGGATTTTGGCACACCGAAGCTTGTAAAACCCTACTCCAGCAATTGGACTTCAATTGCTGGAATCCATGGGTATATTGCTCCAGTTACTTGCATATCCCTCCTCTTGCTAACCTAAACCAAATATACACATATGCATCAGGTTTCAACATTAAAATCTTGGAAAGAGTTAACCGTTCATTAATTCTTATTTTTGACATGCAAAATAAAACCTTTGGTTTCCCTTTTGAATTGGGTCAGTGTAAGAGTTACAAAATGTCCAAGTAGAGCACAGAAGGCTTGGATACAAGTGATGGTAGCAAGCTTGTGCATATAGCTTCTAGAATCCTCCTTGCTAGCAAATATTTTGGTGGGAAGGATCTCTTAGATCCCTCATAATCGTTGGATTGCTTTTGTGTTGGCATGAGCCAAATGAATAACCATAATTGGATGCCTACTCGCTAATGTTCCACAGAAAGAGAGAGTGCTTATTAAAGAGGCAGTGGTTCTCAAGGAGGATATTGCAAGACACTTGGATTTTTAAACCACACACCTGTGTGCTGATTTTGTGTTTTCTATTTATCTTTGTTTCCAATTTAAATGCTTTTGTGGACATTCGTTCCCCATAAGAATAGGAACAAGCGGAGTTTCAAGATCCACACCACTGAATAAGTATAATTCTTATTTTGGTTCGATAGATCCAATTCCAAAATGTTTAGATCTTCAACTTGGCTTGTTATTTTTGTTTCTTGCAGAACTCACTTATACAATGAAAGTAGATGAAAGTGCTATGTTTGGAATGGTTTACGCTAGAGGAAATAACTGGAAGTTATCCAGGTGATCTCATAGCATCACTATCGACAGCTTCATCATCATCAGCATCATCATTGCTGATAGGGCTTCTTCCTGTACCTATGAATTCCATTGGTAGCGTGGGTCTAATGATAAGAAAGAGTCTGAAACCTGGAAAAGCTTCCCAAGAAGTGGACTACTTGTAGATGATTGTGAATAATTTTGCTGACTTTTAAGTACTAACTGTACATGAATTATTTTTTATATATAGATTTCAAATCTCCATAAATCTGATGAGGCACTACTGAGTATACATCCCTAATTTCAGATCTCCAACAATGCAAAACATCTCAGGGGCCAACGTTATTAAAAATCATAGGCAATAATTTCAGATTATACTGCAATTATGTCTCCTTTAATGTAAATGTGGATGAGACTAGTGGCAGAAAAGGTAACAAGAACACGATACATTTCACAGTATAGATCAGAAAAACCTCACTGATTTGTTCATTGCATAATTGCATTCCTCGAAATCAAACATTTCCTTTGAGGGCCCCCGAGCACGACGAGCCTGGGCAGGATCGCCGTGGATCTGCTGCGCCGCCGCCTCCTTGAAGGAGTTTGTGGTGGCGCCGATGCGCCGGTCATTGCGGCGTGGAATGAGATCGGAGGTGGGTGAGGATAATGATCTAGGGGATGAGGAGACCGCAACACCCTGACTTCATTCCCAAACCATCGGGACATGTTTTCATTTTCTTCATTTTTTTTTCTTTTCTTTTTGCGTGGAAATTGGGGTAGGAAGGGCAAAAAAAAAAAAAAAAAAAAAAAGAAGAAGAAGAAGAAGAAGAAGAAGAAAAACTTATGAAGTGATGTGACTGTTAGCGATTTCATAGTTTGAGGTTCTAAATTTTTTCAAATTAAAACCATAGAGATCAAAGCGACATCTGACTAATAATTCACGAATAAAAACTTAGTTAATCCATAAAACAATAAATTTATTATTAAAAATTTGTGCTTTTGAGGTGATAATGCTAGCTCTTTTTTTTTTTTGCTCCCCAAAATCTAACAATGTATTTTTGACGTGATAGAAATAACATATAAAAATACACTTGGTATAAATTTTTAAGTGATTTTAAAATATAAATCTTATTCATCAAGTATAGAAAATTTTAGGACTTTTTTTAAAGTTAAATTTTTTCCAACTTTAGATAAAAATTTCAATATAGACTGCTTCATCTCCCGGCACTCAATTTATGAGGGTTGTGGGTAGTGGAGCTGAAAATTAGTCATGCAATTGATAAAATATTTAAGGGTTAGCCGTGCAATTGTCAATTGTGTATTAAAACTTATTTTAGGAAAAAAATTGACCGGCACACCTAATTTGAGAATTTCTTTTCTATATTATTTTGGATTTTCTTTTTCTCTTTTTTCCTTCTGTATAAGATTAAAAAGAGAAAAAGGAAAAACACGAAATCTTCTTCCCATGTTATTCCTTTCTTCTTCCCTTGTTCTTTTTTTTTTTTTTTTTCTCTTCTTGTGCTTCTTCTTCTTATCACCTCTATTAAAAGCGAATTCAAACCTCCAACTAAACCATGGTTGGGTTTGATTTCGTTTCAGGCTCTAAATCATGGTTTGATTCCGTTTCAAATCCAAAGTCATGGTTTAATTCAAAATTAAACCCTATGGGTTTAGGGTTTGATCTGAAATTAAACCAAAGTTAATGATGGTGAGTGGTGGCTGATAGTGGTTGTGGGGCGCTGGTTGTGGTTGGAGCTGGAGGTGATGGGGGCAGTGGAGATTGCAACTGGTGACGCTGTGAAGGAGGGCAGCGTTCGAGAGAGGAAGGGGAGAAATGAGAAGGGTTGGGATGTAATAATAAGTCCAGTGGGTCTGAATGGGGCATTTTGAACGAATCTGATTCAATTTTAGGTTTGGTTTGGTCTGGTCTGGCTGCATTTATTACATCTGAATGAGTGCTGAATGGAGAGAGTAGCTGATTTATTCGGCACTAAGATCATTCAGCAATGAGAAGAGTGCTGATTCGGTTAGCACTACCATTCAGCATTTATTTACAAAATTGCCCATGATAATTTTCTCAAATGACCAACGTCTCCACCCCCCTTTCACCCCCTCCTCGCACCATTGAACACTTATTTACAAAACTAAACGAAATAAAGGAAAAATTGAAATGAAAGTATTTTTAAAATACTATATTCTTTTAAAAAAATAGTTTAAAAATACTATATTCAATATTCTTCACTTTCAAAAGAGAGAGTGATAAAATTAAAAGAAAAAAGGTTAGTTGAAGGATAGAAGATATTAAAATTTTGAGAATTTCAAATTTGTTTAGGTTCTTTAATTTGGAAATTTTGATATTAAAAATGTGAAGCTGTTAATTAATTGATAAATATGAATGTGTGACTTAACAACAAAAACGAACAAAAACAATGATAAGGGCAAAATTAGAAATGAGTATTATTTATGTAATCAAACAGTTTTATTATTACATATTCAGCATCTCTTATTACACCTCCTAACTAATCAGCACCAATTCAGCACGCATTTAGAATTAGAGGCTAATCAGACTTATTTATCAAACGCAACCGTAAGTGTTTATTTATAATATTCATCAAACAATCTGAATGGCCTAAAATCTAAAAAGGAAAAAAAAAAATCAGATTCTGACCCCAGTGCAAGCCCGTTAAGATCTATCAAAGGCCCCCTAAGCCTTGAGAATAGGGTTCAAGTGCCATTATCCCTACTAGATTCAAAGCTCGTGTGATACACAAATTATTTAATTATCAATAATTATAAATTTAACATATATAATTAAAGTAGTAAAATTATGTGTGCATAATTTAATAAAAAGAAAAATTATAGTTTAAAATTTATAATACATAAGCTCGATAGATAAGCATTAGAAGAAGATTAAGCATCGGACAAAAAGAGTTTAAAGGCTAGTTTGGCTAGGCGAAAAGAGTTTTCAAAAATAACCTAGTAAGGTAAGGTGTTTCGATGGAGAAATATAAAGAGCTTTCAAAAATAGTATGTGTTTAGCAATGAATTGTATTAAGAGCTTTTTGTAAATGAAAATAACGGAAAATGACATTTACGGTCCTATAAGTTAAAATGAAATACGATTATGCATTGTCTAATATTTTCGTAGCAAAATATTTTTCGATTCTCCTATTCAACATAATAATAGAATCACAATTTCAAAGATAATAAATAAAATTTTTCTAAAAGAAGTTTAATATATCTTTTTTGAAAAGGAGCTTTTTTTTGTGCCTTCGCAAGCATATTTTGTGTTTTCAAAAGTAATTTTATGCTTTTTGTAGATTTGCCATCAAAAGTGTTTTTTTGATAAAAAAAAAAGTAGAAAATTAGTTCTTCAAAACTAGTCATAGTTATTTTTATGGTAAGTGAACCCTGGTCACGAAATTTTAAAAATTCATAATCATAAAACTAACGTGATTCGGCAGCCTTATATTTAAATTTTGTATACAAATATTGAATGTGGATCACTTGAATTCAAAAAAGATATGAATTTATAAATTTATAAAATTCTAGCCATTCGTTTCTTCCGCCTCTAGTTTTTGTCTCTATTTTTTTATACAATAAATAATTAAAATTACCTGATTCCATTAATTTATAACTTCTCAAATTCAAGTGATCCACGTCCTAAAAATACATAACCTCTCCATACCCTGGTTTATGTAAGAAACAGCCAACGTTAACATTACCCTGGTGGTTCAATTTTCCATTGGACCAATTCAACAACTCCAATAATGTGACATTTCACTATCATTAACTATTCTTCCTATTGAATTCGGGCCCTCAATGTCAATGATGCACTTAATTTTATAATATTTTAAATATTTTTCAATTATTCTAATTGTTTGTGTTTAAGTACTATACAAAAATATAGAAAGTATTAAAATTTTCATGAAATTTAAGAGTCTAAAATATATTAATCTAAATAATAAATTCTAGTACAATTTTTAAAAGGCTAGATTTTCCAGTTTTTATGTACAAAAGCATACAATCATCACAATATTAAATCTTATGAAAACTAAACTGTTTATATATCTTTGCATGCTCTTTTTATTTGTACAATTAAACCGTATAAAGAGTATCAAAATTCTAAAATTAATTGCATTGAGTGATATTAGAGGGAAAGCGGATCCAATTCCACAAGTATCTGGTCCTCTAGTGGAAACAAATGTTCACCCTCTCCCCACCAAGGAGGAATCAACAAGGTTTTATATATGCATTGTAATACTTCTAAATTTTTATTTGAATAAGTGGTAAATTTATGACTAAAAGTTGATAAATAGTTGCGATGTTTGCGTTGGGTGAGGGATTGAGATGATAAAATGAGGTAGTAGGAAGGTCAATAATAATTTAAGAATCGGAACTATGGCGAAAAAATGGAATAGGTGGACTCACGACATATAATTTTCTATATACGAGTATGCTCGACGAGAAAGGAAAATTACCCTGTACTGTGTAGGATCTATTAATATAGCGTAATGCATATTAATTTATCTTAATATAATATAATATAATATATATTACGTGGGGCCGGAGGAGGGGCGGAAAGCATGCACATTGTGGTGTTTATATATATATATATATATGCGTGAGAGGCAGGAAGGAAAAAACAAAAAGAAAGGCAGAGGGGAAACTGAGAGGGAGAGACGCGAAAGCTTGAAGAAGGAAGAGAGAAAACGCTGAGCTGCTGAAGGGAAAAAAAGGGGAAAAGATAAATCTTGACTCTGCAATTAATTTAGGTAAGGATAATCTAGTTTCTATAAGAGAAATTTATTCCTATACTTGAGATTTGTTTGTTTCAAGGAATTTCAATCCTTTTATTGAAATAGTTTGAATCCTATTGATTTTAGTTGAATCTATTGATATTTGAGCCATATTTGCTGTTTCCGGCATTTTCTAATATGTATATATTGATTTGTTCATCCGATTTGTGGTTGTACGTGTTATTTGAGCCTGAACCGTTGATTTGGCTGTGAGTGAGAATAACCGTTTGAACTCACTAACCCAATTATTATTATTATAATTGTTTGAGATCCTAAACATTGATTTGAATGTGATTGGACCTATTTGTTAGGTCCTCACTTGTTATGTTGATCGTTGAATGTTGCGTTTGAACCTATTGACTGAGATGAACAACCGCGAAAGCAGGAATGGGAGACCCCGTGCTTGGGTTAATGCACGTCTGAGCCGTAATGGCTGGCTTGACAGGCCCCGATACGTTGAGTAGACCCCGTGCTTGGGTTAATGCACAAAAGTTGGACCCCGTGTCTGGGTTTGAACAGGCACACCGTTCATGATCCTATGGGTCTTTTAGTGATTGATGGTTCGAGCTAAACTATGCTGAATTTATTGTGTTGATCTTTCTTGAAAATACACCTAATTGATTATCCCTTACTGAGTGTTCATTCGCATTCACCCTTTGTTGATTTGAATATTTTTCAGGTGGGTTCCGTAAGAACGTGACGTAAGAGTAGTGGTGGTGGTAAGGGGCGTCTAGTAGTTATACTTTCAAGCCTTTGTTGCTTTAAGCTGTCTTTTGGGTTGTGATAAATACTGTAATGTGTCTTTTCATATAATTTTATCTTCGTGATTAGATTTTCATTTATATTGCGAACAGGCAACAGATTTAAACTGTTTAACTGTTTAAAATATTTAGGCTCATCGAATGAGAGGTTTATACATGATAATATTCTATAAAAGGTGAATAATAATTTCAATGAGAATAAATAAATGAGAAAATTGCATTTAATCCCTCCTGTGATTTGACGAAATTGCAGAGAACCTCCCTAGTGGTTTAAAAATCAGCACATAACCCCCTCGGTGGTTTCAATGGATTTATAAAAGTTAACTTTTCAATCAAATTTAACTAGTTTAATTTTTCATAAATTTTTCAGTGTTTGATATGAAAATAAAAACCTTAATTTCGACAGGGAGAAAGATTAAATATAATTTCTCCTAAATAAATTAGTACAAGAGACAAAAATTTTCTACTTCTGACTCTACGAAAATGCGATCACGGTTAAAAAATTGAAAATACAGATGATCGCATTGCATGGCTCAGTCAACGAAGTGGCCCATATCAACTTCTAATCTTTGAGCTTAGGTCCCAAAGATAGCTGAAGGTTGCTAATCACTTGGGCCTTAGCAATACTAAATTGGACTCTCCGATCTGTAAGATAAAACATGTGCGCAGAGGATGTTGATAGCCACCGGATCCAGACCCACTATCTTGACAAGCCTCACGCAGTGATGTTGATCCACCGCCGTTGACCTGAGTCAGGTTCTGCTTTGTGGCCCACAATGCTCGGGTGACTTTTCTTCAAAAGAATTACTCACGACGCAATTTCTACAAGAAACGATCAACATTAACAATGTACTGGGTGTTCCATTTTCCATTGGACCAATTCAACGACACCATTAGTGTGACATGACACTCGTTAAGTGTCGACCACGCAAGGGTCTCGACCGCAGCACGAAAGTCCTGTGTGGAAACAACAGAAATGAGCCCTCCATTCCAGCCTTGGTTTTTCTGAAGAAACATACAAATCCCACGTCATGGCAAGAGCATCATCACCACTGCTGCTACTCCTCCTCCAGGCTTTGTTGTTTCGTCACCATCTCGTCCTTTTCTTTCTGCATGCTTCTGTGCATGGCTCTGCGGAAGGAGAGTACTCGGCGGAAAGAAGGAGTGAAGTGCAGGCCCTGCTAAGATGGAAAGCCGGTCTCGACGATCGGACCCGATCCCGGTTATCTTCCTGGACCGAACCCGGAGGAGGAGGCCCTTGCAATTGGGTCGGAATCGGCTGCGACCGGCTCGGATCGGTCATTAACATAAGCCTTCCGAATTCCGATCTCAATGGCACGCTCGAGGCCTTCAATCTCTCCTCCTTCCCTAGCTTAATCAAGCTTGACCTCCTTAACAACTCACTCCATGGCCAAATACCCCATCATTTCCCTCCCTCTTCCAAACTCACTTACCTAGACTTGTCCCACAATCACCTCGTGGGAGCCGTCCCGCCCCAAATAAGCCTTTTGAAAAATATAGCCGGGTTGTATCTGTATTCAAACCATCTCAGCGGCCCCATGCCTGAGGAAATAGGAGAATTGAGCTCACTTCAGGAGCTGAAATTGTACGACAACGAGCTCAATGGCACCATTCCAGCTGCTCTGGGAAACTTGGAGAATTTAGTCCGGCTCTACCTGGGGAGCAATGCGCTCTCCGGCGCAATACCGAAAGAATTGGGAGGTATGAGATCTCTGGGCGAAATTGATTTGTCTGATAACCATCTCACGGGTACGATCCCGGCGTCAATTGGAAATCTGAGCAACATGGTGTTGCTCTACTTTTATGACAACGAGCTGGTGGGCTCCCTCCCCAGCCAGCTGGGAATGCTCTCGAAACTTCGGGTGCTACAAATCTCATTTAACAAGCTAAACGGCAGAATACCAACTTCGATCGGAAATCTCAGCTCCCTCGAGAACGTGGACTTGGCCAACAACAGTCTCAGTGGCTCCATTCCTCCACAGGTCACGAATCTCAGGTCCCTTAAATTTTTGATCTTTCACACCAACGGCCTGAATGGCTCAATCCCTCCTGGATTGAATAGTCTCGAGCATTTAGAAGATTTACAATTGGGCTCAAACAATTTTACTGGCAATTTGCCGCACCAGCTATGTGCTGGTGGTTTGCTTGCGAGGTTTGGTGCCAGTAACAACCGATTCACGGGCCCCATTCCCAGAGGCCTGAGGAATTGCACTAGCATATACAGAGTCAGGCTTGATGGGAACCAACTGGCAGGGAACATATCTGAGGCCTTTGGCGCGTACCCAAATTTAAACTACATGGATTTGAGCAATAACAAGTTGTACGGCCAACTTTCAGCTAAGTGGGGGAAGTGCCACAACTTGGAGAGCCTAAAGATTGCTGGAAATGATATTTCTGGTGAGATACCGCCTGAGCTAGCAAATGCCACTCAGCTGCATGTGCTCGACCTCTCCTCTAATCATCTAAGCGGGGAGATCCCGCAGGAATTCGGAAGGTTAACATCTCTGATCCATCTCTTGCTAAATGGCAATCAGCTCTCCGGCCACATCCCTCTGGAAATCAAAACACTGTCCAATCTGGAGCGCCTAGACATTGGAGCAAACCATTTAAGCGGATTGATTCCTAAACAGCTGGCCCTGTGCTTAAAACTCTCCTACTCGAACCTAAGTAGGAACAAATTCGTGGGGAACATTTCCCCGGATACAGCAGTCTAAGAAATCTTGAAACTCTTGATGTTAGCCACAATTTCCTTGTGGGGGAATTACCCGGGAACCTTGGCAACCTGCAGCGATTGCAGACACTGAATCTCTCCCACAACAAGCTTTCTGGTTTGATTCCGAGCACTCTTGAGGGCATGGTAAGCTTGACGTATGTTCATGTGTCCTACAATCAATTGCGGGGTGCCATTCCTAATATGAAAGCTTTCCATGACGCTCCGCTTGAGGCCCTTGTGAACAACGCAGGCCTCTGCGGGAACAGCACCCATTTGAAGGCCTGTGATCCCTCTTCCACAGGAAGTAATAATGCTAGGCATCATAACGAGCAGGAAAAGAGTGCTCGTGATTTTGCTGGTCGCACTCCCTATTCTATTAATTGTCGCTGGTGGATTGCTTCTCACCGTTTGGCGTCGAAGAAATGAGAACGGGTCGAGGGATGAGGAACGCAATTTAGTTCCTAGTATGGTATGTGGGGATGGTGAGGAATTGACTTCTGAGAACATAGTCGAAGATACTGAGAACTTCAGCTCAAAGTATTGCATTGGGGAAGGAGGATGTGGAGTTGTGTATAAAGCTGCATTGTCATCAGCCTACAGTGTTGCTGTCAAGAAGCTTCACGCATCGCCGGATGATAATGTGATGACGACCGGCAGTCTAAAGGCTTTTGAGAGCGAGATTCGTGCATTGACAAATATGCGGCACCGTAACATTGTGAGGCTGTATGGTTTCTGTTCGCATGCAAGGTACTCGTTTTTGGTCTATGAGTTCATCGAGAGAGGAAGTTTGAGGGCTATTCTAACCGACACAGAACAAGCAGTGGAGTTGGATTGGCTTAAGAGGCTTGATGTTGTAAAAGGACTAGCTGATGCAGTGTCCTATATGCACCATGATCGCTCACCTCCAATAATACATCGAGACATCACGAGCAGCAATGTTCTCTTGGATTCAGGAATATGTCGCTCGTGTTTCTGATTTTGGCACAGCAAGGCTTTTAAAGCCAGACTCCTCCAATTGGACTTCAATTGCTGGAACCCAGGGGTATATTGCTCCAGGTACTTGCATGCCACTCCTCTTGCTAGCCAAAATCATATGCATCAGGTTTCAACATTTCATTCCTGGAAAGAGTTAACCGTGCATTAATTCTTATTTTAGACATACAAAGTTGAACCTTTTTGTTTCCCTTTTGATTTGAGTTAGGGCCTCTTTGATAAAAATAAAAAATTATACACCGAAAATATTTAGTACTAAAATTTTGGTGATGAAAATTATGCACTGGAAAATTTTAAACGAAATTAATGGCCGTATTCCTTCTTTATATGTGTTCTATCTTCAACATGGAGTCTCTTCACGGAAACTTTTTGTGAGAAAATCACATAACAAGTTCAGCGATTTTAAAATCCCATGCTGTTATCAAATACACTGAACAGTCAAAATCAGCAAACACATAATGAGTTCAGTGATTTTAACTATTATCAAATAGACCCTTAGCGTAAAAGTTACAAAATTTAGGCATAGAACACAGAGGGCTTGGATACAAGTGATAATAGCAAGCTTGTATGTATAGCTTCTGGAAAGAATCCTTCTTGCTACCAAATATTTTGGTGGACAGGATCTCCTAGATCCTAGATCCCTCGTGTAACCGTTGGATTGATTTTGTGTTGGCACGACCCAAAACAATAATTGGACACCTATTTATTACATTTTTTTTACTTTTGTTTCTTGCAGAACTCGCCTATACAATGAAAGTGGATGAGAAGTGCGACGTGTACAGCTTTGGGGTGGTCACGCTAGAACTAATAACAGGGAGCCATCCCGGTGATCTCATAGCATCGGTATCGCCAGCTTCATCATCGTCATCATCGAGAGTTGGGCGTCACAAATTGTTGAAGGACGTAATAGACCAACGCCTCCAAGCTCCCACGGATGAAGTCACGGGCAGGGGCGTGGTGGCAGCTGTAAGGTTAGCATTTGCATGCTTGCACGCCAAACCCCAGTCTCGGCCAACTATGCGGCAAGTTTGTCACGAGTATACGCCTCATAAATGGCCTCCACTTCTCAAGCCATTCCCCTTCATTACATTGGACGAACTGTTTGTCTGCTAAGGTCAGATGCCCCCACAACGTGCAAACTTCCCTGACTGCTTGCCAATGCTTAGGTTGCTGGCTGTTGATGTTTTCAATACTATGTATGTGTATCGTCATGTGGACGTTTTGTTATTAATGAAGAATAAGTGACTGTAAGATGAGGTCCGTAACCTCACTGATTTGTTCATTGCTTAATTGCATTACTTGAAATCAAGCATTTCCTTGAGGGCCCGAGCACAACGCTGGTGGGAGGATCGCTGTGGATCCACTGCATCGGCGCCGCCTCCTTGAAGGAGGCTTTCGCCGGGGGCGCTGCTGTGCCAGGGTTGCGGTGTGGAATGAGAACCCCAACACACACCGACTCTTCTCCTTCTCCTCCTTCTTCTTCTTCTTTTTTAACATTGATTTTTTTTCCCGATTATAAAAAAGGCTGAACGCCTAAGAAGAAAGAGAACAAGCTACATTCTTACTTGTTGGGGAAGCGCAACCCCTATCATGTCACCATGCAGCAAAGGGAAGAGCCCACAAGGGAGGCAAAATAAAAGGTAAGAAGTGTGCGTCGTTGGAACCGTCTCTTTAGCAAGCCAGTCTGCACACTCGTTGCTCTCACCCATTACGTGTTGTGTCTCAGCATTCACTGTCTTTCAATCAAACTTTGAGTTTCACTGATAAGAAATCTGTTAGTAAGGCATCCTTCTAAATCCAGACAGCCACAAGTTGCGAATCACATTTCGCGATTAAATTTCGAACAGTTGCAAGTTTCATATGAACTCAAGTCCTTCCTTGATGGCCCAAAATTCCATTGGGGGTTGTACGGATAACCAGTCCCGTGTAAAACCGACAAATCCATTGCCCCTCACTTCCAGGGACAAGGCCACCAGCTCCTACGACCCTGGAGTTCCCCCTGGAGCACTCATCCGTGAAATTAGGTGCGCAGAAGGAGGAAAGGAGAAGAGAAGGGAGAGGAATAATAAATAAATGAGAGGTTAAGATATTAAAGTAGAAGGCTAGGAACAAAAAAATATATAAAATATACTTTGAAGGGAGAGAATAATTAAGGGAAGGAATATTTACGGATGATAGTTTGACTCTTTTAACTTCATTACTTGCTTTAAAGTTACGTTATGTACCTTATTATTTCCTTCCAAACCCTTTCATTTTATGGTTTTGGTTGAACCATTATTGTAATTAACTTTTATATTTTGCTACATTTAATTTGAATTTTTTTTTGCTAACACAGACTCGCACACCATCTAAACTACCCAAATCCAAAAGGATCAGGCTTTAATTAGGGGAGAATTGGTCTGATCCTTCAAACCAATCTCCGGATAAATTAGTAGATATTAAAAGATTGCTGGCAGCTAGAATTGAACCCTATTCGTTTCTATACAGACCCAATACCTTAATACATTTAATTTGAATTTTGAAAACATATATATATATTTCAAACCAGTCTCCGGATAAATTAGTAGATATTATAAGACTGCTAGCAGCTAGAATTGAACCCAATTCGTTTCTATATAGACCCAATACCTTAATACATTTAATTTGAATTTTGAAAACATATATATATATATATATATATTAATAACATGTTGATCAAGGAGTTGAAACTGTTTAATTTTTTCAAAAATCTCATGTCGCGTGTCATTAACATATTGTATCATTGCCGGTACATCCGAGAATAAACCATATTCCTCCATTTCCGGATCCTCGAAGAGCCAATAATAAAAATGGAATCCCACTCTTGACCCTACCGAATTTACCTTGCACGCTACCCAAAATCCACTCCCGAAGGTTTTCAGACAAGAACAGGAGGCATGAAAACGCTAAAATACCAGCTTCTCCCAAATAACTCTAGCAACGGCGCAGTCACCAAGCACATGCGACACTGATTCCTCCACAGCACTGCACGCAAGCGGCCCGGCGTCAACCGCTAAGTGTCGTCCCGCGCGCTCCGCATTTGTGAGAAGCCTCTCGTGCGACGATTGCCATAGAAACATGTGAACACGTTCACATTTTTTCTTTAAAAAAAAAAAAAAACTCTTTTTTTGGTTGGGGCATGTTTTTAAAGAACAACTAAGAATTTTACCGTTAACTTACTCGCGACAATATGACTGTAACGATTTGATCGTTTGAGGGTCTAAATACTCAAATTGACATTCAAGGGATCAAATCGAGAACTGAATAATAATTCAAGACTAAAATCATAGTTAATTCAAAAAATAATAAAATAATTCTTGAAACAAGATATGTTTGAGGTGATAATACCAGCTTCCTTATTATCAATTGTGTTCTCTCTTTTTTACCTTTTTCAGTTTGAGCTAAGATAACTTTACGTACATCCTCCTTCTACCCTTCGCTTTGAATCGTTGCTGTGGCCAAATTTATGTAAACCTTCTTAAGAAGTGTTTTGATCGAGTAATAATAAAATCTAGCTTAAAATTTATCATGTGATCCGATGGATGTGTAAATGTTGCACAAATAGTATTATTCTTTAAAATAATAATGGGACTTTTGGTCACTGAAATATACCTAGTTTTCTGTAAGTTTTTTTTTTTTTTTTTTTATTTTTCCTAAAATTGTCATTGTAGGCCTTTCGTTTTCACAAAACGCACTTCACCCCATTCGGGTTTGACAAAGAGTTGAGGTGGCAAGCTCTTGTTCCGGTCAGCACTCCACATGGAAAAGGTCCCTGAATAATATAATATATTATATTCACTAAGTCCTAAGAACAGGGCTCAAGGTCATTATTCCTAATTAAGTAGAATTAAGTATTATTATACTTGAATACTGTATATTAAAATTATATATATATATATATATATATATATATATATATATATATATATATATATATATTGTCTAGTAAGCATTATTGTAATTAAATATTCGTAATTTGTAACTAGATCTATTGAATCTGAATGTACAATCCCATTTGATTGTAATGTTGTTATGAGATTTGAATAAACTAGATTTCCAAGACATAATTATTTATAAAACTAAATATTTTAATTTAAGTAGCACATAATAGCAATAATATTATTTGAATAATTTGTTTTCAATAATTTTTTTTAGTAAATTTAATGAATCATGTTTATTGTTATTATTATTTTTTTCATTTTTATTTAAAAAAATAAAGAAAAAGAAAAATGAAGAACTAAATCTCCTATTTTCTTGTCCCACCTCCTCGTTTCTTCTTCTTGCTCTTGTTCTTCTTTGTCTCCTCCTCCTTCTGTATAGGTATGGGATAAAATGATGGTTAAAAATCAAAGAAATCTCATGTTCTTCTTCTCCTTATTTATCTTTTCTTTCTCTTCCACTGTTCTTCTTCTTCTTCCTATTTTTTTCCTCTTTCCCGTTCTTCTTTTTCTTCCCCTTCTTATTATTCTTCTTCCTCCGCCATTTTTCTTTATCTAAAACAAATTCAAATTTAGATTTTAAGTTTTGATTACTTTCAAACCTCAAATCTGAGTTTGATTTCGTTTTCAGGGTTTGATTCCATTTCAAACCCTGTAGGATTTGATCAATCAAACACAGCATTGATGGTGGCTAATGGAGTGTATGATGGTGGTGGTCGGAAAGAGGGCAGCGGCAGGTGGCAGTAGCGGCGACTCATGTGTTCAACCTTATTCTCCTCACTTTTTTCTCCTTTGTTTTCTTTCTCCCCCAATTTGAAGGTCTCCTTTGTCAAAAACAAAATCAAAGGCTGATTTGTGGTGGTGGTTGCTGAAGGAGGTGGTGGTGCGACGATGGCGGCAGCGCAGGGTGTTGTGGTCATGGATCGTGGAAGAGAGGGACTGAGAATTTTGTTGGATGGAAGGGGAAAATTGTAAAAATATAAAGGGCAAAAATGTAATATAGACGTCTTAATATACATTTGATCGAATTAGATGTGAAATAGGATCTCAATCAGTCGGATGTGTTTCAAACTCATTTAGATGCGTTAACAAACAATCTGAATGGGTATACGTCTGAACTAATCAGATCTGGCCTTCATTCAGAGGCTATTAAGAACCAGTAAACAACCCCTTAGTCTTGGCCACACACTACACGTGTTGATTACGGCTTTTAGTGTGTTTTTAGGCATTCTGTATTTTTAGAGGTATTTATGATTATTTAAATACATTTTTCGTAATTGAAATTTGGTGGAGCTTTATGACCATTTTGTGCTTTCGATATTATTAGGATCATTTCGATTGTCTCTTCACTTCAAATTTCAAGTGTATTCTAGTCGTAAAAGCCTTTTTGTCTTCTTGGGCTTTTAGTGGTTTTTTTCTTGGCCATTTTATACTTTTAGGAACGTTATGGTCATTTTACAAATGAGTAAGTATTTTAAAATTAGTAGGGACAAATTAGGGAATTTGAAAAAGCAACTAGTCCAATTTCCACTTTAGCTTTTATATTATTCCAAACTGCATAAGCGACAGTAAGGGAAAAAATAGTTTTCATAATAACAACTAGTCATATCGCACGTACTTTGCTGTGTGCTTAACGACTCTTCAATCAATATACGATATTTTAAAAAGTGTATGTGTAGAAGTTTAAATCAATAAGATATTTTAAATTTTAATTTTGAGCAAAAATAAGAACTTCTATGTGATAATTGCAACTAAATAATTGAAATATTTGACGGTATTAATAAAAGTTCAAAAAAATATATCGTTAATTGAATCAAAAAATCCTTTGACTTTATAATAATATGGATAATCCCAATAACCGTATAGCTTACCTTCATAATTAAACGATTTGTTGAAAAGATATTGAAAACAAGGTTAATTTTTTAATAAAGTTTCATTATTTCATCAGGTTCAAGAAAACATCGACGGCTCTTCAAAAAGAGCTTGGTGAACAAAACGTGCGATAATACTAACTAATAAGAAATTACCTAATGTAGCACTTCAAAACAATTAGGTTTAATGTTTATTATGTAAACTCCAATCGTACAGATTGAATGATCATGAAAAGAAAAAAGAGCAAAATATCAATTTTCGTGCAATTTAATTATGTAGAAACATCTCATCAATATAGTCAAATATCCAAAGCAGTCATACCGGTTTAGATTTCTTCCTAATTCACAATAACGATGAGAGCTCAATAGATAACAAAATAGTATAAAAATTGATGTGCCAGTCTTGTTTTTTCATGCTCTTTCAATTCATATGATTAAAATTTAAAAAATGCATATTGAAGAGTCGTTTTGAGTGCTACGGTATTTTTCTCTAGGAAGTGTTTATACTACGACACCGTAAATCAGATATGTAAGCCGTCACCCTAAAATAACTTTTTGATGTCTATTTTTTAAATTTCAACCTTATTGATTGAACGATCATGAAGAAACAATATGCCATAAGTTTTCGTACAGTTTCATCATGTAATGGGTATTCATTTATTTATGAATAACTAAGAAATCTAAATTATTTTAACTGTTATGACTATTGAAGCTCGACTAATAAGAGATTTATACATAACAAAACTATATGAAAATTAATATTGCATCTTGTTTCTTTATATTCATTCAATCCATAAGATTTAAACATGAAAAATGGACATCAAAAAATTAAGGGTAACACAGAAGAATTATTTTAGATGCTATAGCAATTATTTTTCTTTTTTTCCCCTTCATAAATTAATGGATTCGGTATTCAGTAATATTTTTTAGAACGACGGTAGAATGATAACCGCGCGTTGTGTTTCTACTATTCGTTTAAGATTGATAAGAATCCAACAAAATACGATTATATCCAATCTAAGCAAAAAATGATTGGGGATGATTAGTTCTTGCACTTGTTGTCTATGGGTGACGCTTTATTTCAAGGAAAAATTCAGGATTTTCAGTGTGATGGTGCTAAAGAACTTGCCTCAACAGGTGTGGAGAACTCAAAAACTTCCAACCAAATACAACTCAAATTTCAAAAAACCTCATTAAAGAATCATATTTTTCTATCAAGAGAGAGGGAGAGAGAGAGAGAGAGAGAGTCATCTTCAAAGGAAAGGCCATATGCAACCTTATCTAAACAGCAGAATTCAAATCTTAAAAAACAGTGCTTAGGTTCAGCGAGCACTGAAAATTCAAATGAGCTTAAATATCGATACAGAATTTGCTTCATAAAAAAAAAATTCAACAGCTTGAAGAAGGGGAGCGAGAAAGCCAAGAACGGATCGTCCGCATTCCTTTTAACATTTATGCTTTCTGATGTATAACAATCTATTCTCCTTTTCAACATTATAATAGAATGAGAATTCCAAAGATAAAAGAAATAAAATTCTCTAAAATGCCAAAATTTTCTACTTCTGATTCTACAGAAATGCGATCACAGGTCAAATATCTGAAAATGCCGACGACCGCGTCGCATACCCCAGTCACGAAGCAGCATCTATCAACTAGTGGCACAATATTGAAGATATGGGTGAGTCTGATTCACGTACCGTTCCCACAAAGGCTTGTACCTGCCGATGCCCAACTTTAGCCAAGGCTTCATGTTCCCATTGAAGTGTATAACTGCTGCAGTCTCTATCAAGCGGTTGTCAATGTTCATATCATAACCCAATCCCAACACATGCCATCTCCGGTCGAGCGGCTCAGTCAATCCATAGAAAGTTAAGAGGCCAACTGGAAGGGTCCCCGTCTTCCACAGCGTTTGATCCACATTCTGTTCCTGCCAATAATGATATCGTTCCGTCACATTTCTGTTTCTCCATTGAACTAAATCGAATACGTTCATACCGAACGCCCACCCACATGCTTGTGGGTCAATTCTCGAGCTGATGATTGAGTTTGAGAAGTTGAGGTACTTGTAATAACGGTGGAACGCCTCCAGACAAGTCTCCACGGCTCCATTCACGTTCCCATGTAAATCCAACGAAAAAAGTGATGTGAGGTCCTTTTGGACAACGACATCATCATCAAGAAATACAACCTTCTCCAGCTGTGGGTAAATCTCTGGGACGTAAAACCGGAGGTGGTTTAACAAGGATAAGTACTTTGGGTTGCGTAGCTTGTTTTCAACTATCGAATCTTGAGATCCTCCAAAATAACCCGCCTGAGAATTCGCCTCAAGGACCTGTTTGACCACGGGAGTGTAGGACGCATTGAACCATGGGAAAAACTCCTCTAGGTTCCGCACTTCAATGGTGGACCCTTTGAAGTCGTTACTGAGAAACCAAGATTGCATTGGTCCATAGTTGACTCCATTTGTAACAACGTGGAAGACAAGCTGGTTTGGATGGTCAGCATTGGAGACAGTAGAGTTGACCACCACAGACACAGCCAATATATTATCTGAAAACACACAGAAATGGTAAAGGTTGTTGTCAACAAGCCTAGGAGAGTTTCTCCTCTCATCAGCAAGTCCTTGGAGGGTTGACTCCTTAAGCCAATCAGCTGTGAGTCTAACATTTAGGCAGTGGTGGCTCTTAGGTAGGGCTTCAGCCGCCACCTGGCCAAACACAGCGCTTTGTATTGTAGCTGCATTTGCACGCACTTCAAGAGCTTGAATATGAGATTTCATAGTTATTATCGTGGTTGCAATGTCATAATGGGCGTCTTGGGCCTTGAAGATGAGAGATGACAGGCTTTTAATAATGGGTTCAGCTTCATTTAGTGTAATGGGTTCTTCCCTCATGGCAGCTTTTGAGAGCAGAAGCTGGCAACTTCTAATCTTTGAGCTTAGGTCCCAAGACAACTGAAGGTTGTTATGCTCTTTAGCGATAATCAAGTAAGCCTTGGCAAGTGTCATTTGGTCTGATAACTGCCTTGCAAATGAGGTAGCACTTAATATCTCTTCAGTATAATTTAGACGAGAAACCCGTTCAGTCCCTCGAGTTTTCCCCTGAAAAGCATAAAGATTTGAAGCACACCAAAAATTAGTTTGCAACCAGGTGGAGAAAAAGATATAGAAAGTGACAGAAGTCAACAATCTATGGTAAGGCGATCACCAATATTATATAATAACTTTCAAAACAACGTACTTCAATAAAGTTCATGTAAACTAAGGTTCTCCTGCAAAGGTGATAAAATGTTAAAAGTGCAAGAAGGCCCGATAAGAACATATAACACTGAAACAATAATATATAGCCATGTTGTGTCAGATAGCAAAACAGTGCTCACTTCTTCCACTTTGTCTAGGAGAGAATTCAATGGTAAGACAACTCATAAATGTACATTGCGGTAGCATAAAAACTAAATATTTAACTCAGAAATGCATAGTATTCAACTTTAACAAATAATTTATGATGGCAAATGCTCCATCTCTTTATTGTTTGCTGATTAGCTCTCTCATCTTTCAAAAGTAAGAAAAGTTCATATCTGAAAATCAATCAAGAAACTTGAGCATCACATGACAGAATTTTTAAAATTCTATGTTTGTTTTGAGAAATTGTATCGAGGTCTTAAATCTGCAAGGGAAACAAATAGAACCTCAAGTATACATGAGTGTGCAGGCACACACACATCAAGGCATGTACCTCAGGTAAAACAAAAATCCAGTTGCTTGAATGAATCATAAATTATCAGACATTCTTTCAGAATTGAGTTCAATCTAGAATTCGAAATCGAGAGTTTGCAAACATGCCCCATACATGTATATGGTGGTAATGGTAAATGCATTCATACCGCTCATAGAAAAAACAGTAGATATATTCATGAATCATCACAATTAAAAACCTCTGAAGAAACACATTATTTCAGGCAACCTTTGAAATCTTCAGTAAAACAGGAAGAAATTCCAAATTAGTTTTGACTCTTAAGTATCAGGGGCAGTGTGGCCACAGCGGTGCCTCTGGAATTTCTCCCCAATAAAGCTGCTTTATGCTTTGGAGAAAAACCAAATCCTCGCCCATGCCCCCTGTGGTGTCAGTGGGACTAGATTCCAAGTAAATTAAGCAAATGAATACTTCCAACCGGACATTCATCATAGGATACAAATTCAACTACCAAACCTCTCCCAACCTTTGCAAAGTGGGGAGCCCTGTGCTCTGGGGTTCATTCTTATTAAGCCAGCAGTAGAGCTAAAGTTGCTGGGGCTTGAACTCACAGCCTAAAAATTTAGATCAAGTCCTACCACTCTAGCCTGTGGCCAAGTCGCACATGGACAGTGCATAAACAACAAATACTTATCCATGCCTATAAAGGGAAGAAGAACATCCACTTACATTGTGAAAGTTAGCAATGAACTCGACCAACAACAGCCAGGCAACTATGGCTTTGATACCATGTTAAATAACAGCTTTAGCTGATAAATGAACTGGTCACATAGAAAGCTTCACTATAATGTTTCCTTATTAACTAATCTACAACAGCTATGCAATTGCAAAATTGACTTGGTTTGAATCAATATTGGCAAAGAATCCTCATCCAAGGATCTAGTAAAAGCTAAGCTGGTCCAGCAATTGCATTTCTAGCATTCATACTTATAGATTATATCCGATCTGCATTCTATACACAGGAAAACAGCAGTGACACAGGAAGATAAACAATAAAAAAGTGGCCACACATTGGGGCATTATTTTCTAACTCAAAAAAAAACCCTAAAGTTTCAACTTAACGGTTAAAGCAAGGTAATAAATAGAAGGGTTCTGTTGTTCAAACCCATTATAAATCGGCATGACAACATGTCTGAAATTCATGTTAAGAAATCTCAGTACAAGTGTGAGTATGTGCAGGAGGATGCCCCATAAAGTATCAGTACAAACGTCAAATCCAGAACTTAGGCATCCTGGAATCAAAAATATACAAGTAAAGCAACAGAGAGGATCTTTCTTCCAAAAACTAATAATAAATGTAAACATTTGAACTACTCACTGATGCAAAACTGGGTCTCAACAAAAAAGTACCCAGCTTCATAAATTTGGGAACAAAAGTATTTGGAAAATATGAATGACCACCCAAGCACTGAAAGACCAAAGGAATTGAAAACAGCATTAGGGTATAATGTACGCTTACCAGTATAGGCTGTTCGACTCGATCTTCATTCTGATTGTGATGAAATACAAACAAAACCAATCCTGCAACAGAGAATAACCCAAGAAGCGCCCAGATCCAATATGAAAGCCGCCGCCGAACCGGGCGCCGGTACTCGGCCGCCCGTCGCCGCATCTTTCACCGGTTCCTTCACTGTTCACGACTCGGTCAGCGACCCATCCCGCGTTTTGGATCGAGAAATCGTTGAACTGATGGGGTCCCCACGTCTTCTGGGTTTCCTGATTCAGAAACAAACGAAGCCAATACCAAATCTGACCTGATCAACCTCTCCGTCTAGAAATGGAGAAAGGGTATGGATCAAGTTCTTAGCTTAGACGTGAAGTGAAGAGATGTGCAAGGAGTGAGTGGCACTGGTGCGATCTGTGTCGGGGTACAGAGTTTTTCAGCAGAAGGGGGAATTCGTTAAAAAGAAAAGTCGAAGGAGAATATGAGGTTTGCAGCCGTCTCATCAAATTCATGTAGATTTGCTAAATTTAGTAAATAAATATTAATTACTTTTAATAAAATTATATTATTTTCGAAGATCGGGAATCATATTCTCCCTCTTCAAAATGAAGAAAAAAAAAAGTATAAAAAAGATAAAACATCCAACTGGACTTAGTTTTTAATTTAGTTATTTAACTTTTAATTTAAATAATTTAGTCCTTGAACTTCTGAATAATTGATGGAAGTCTCTTATTATTACCATAAATAACATGACATCACATGTGGATGCCAATATGGTGGAAGAAATGATTGTATGGTAACTCTTATTAAAGATATTTCTAACTTTGCCCCTCTCAAAATGTTATAGTTTCCCTTGTGAAATTTTGGTTTCTCCCACTTATTTAGAGAATTGGACTGCAATGATTGAGAGAGGATGGGGAAGGGAATGGTTTGCATGCGCTTTTAGTCGAAAAATATTCATGGTTGCAAGGTTGATATCATTAAGTGCCCTACGAAGGTCTCATTTGTATGTAACTCGAAGTTCGACTAGAGAAAGAGACATGGGGAGGAAAGTGTACGGGAGAAAGGGATTCTATGGGACGATTGTTGCCCCTGCTAGCCTGAGAATCAACGAATACAAACAACAATAAGGGTTCGGGTGGATTGATTCATCTACTTCATCCGCCATGTAGGGCCTACATAAGTTTAGGAGAAAAGATTTTGACCATTGTATTGGAAATTGAATGTACATTCTACTAACTACACAAGTTTAAGCTTAATTTGATGATGGATAAGATTTAATCCAAATAGTCAACGCTTCATCTTTTATTGTTGACTTCTTTGTTTATCATATTGAAATCTAACTTGATTATTTAGATGATATGATGGGACTCAAAATTTTCAAGCTAGTAGGATAGGTATAGTGCATTTAATATAATAGTGAGAATTCATTTCTATAATTTTATGTGGCCCTAAATGGGTTGGTTCTTTCAAGAAAACTTGGTTCTCATTGGTATTGTAAGTGAAATTTAGTTCGAACTTTGAAATTTTCACTCCTTTTAAGATGAACCCTAAATTTTGTTTTCGTTTAAAATGAACTATAATATTTCTAAACTGTGTTTACTTAAACCCTCCTATACATTTATGTTATTTTTTGATGGACGAAAAACTACCCCCAACGCGCAAATCCCTCCCTTTTTTTTTGTTTTATCTTTTATCTTTTATCTTTTCTCCCTTTTTTAATTGTAAAAAAACCCATAAACCAATAGATATTATTTTCAAAGAATTAAATTAAACTTTCACTTCTATTTCACTTCTCAGTCTAATAATTTAACAAAATTAATTCAATGATCTTAATTACAAAGGAAAGAAAATTAATTTAATCATTAATTTTATGAGACATCAGATTTTAATTTGAATTGAATTGAATTGATTTATAATTAGAGAAGCGACAATTTTTTTTCTTACAAAGGAAAGAAAATTAATTTAATCATTAATTCTATGAGACATCAAATTCTAATTGGAATTCATTTTTAATCCAAGAAGGGACAGTTAATTTTTAATTGGAATTTGTGAGAAATAAGAATTAATTTTGTAATTAGATTAAAGCGTGAAATAGAAGTGAAGTTTAATTTAACTCTTGAAAGATAATATTTATTGGCCTCACAGGTTTTGTTAGTTTTTTACAATTAAAAAAGGAGAAAAGATGAAAAGATGAAACAAGAAAAAGGGGATTTGCATATGAGCGTAGTTTTCCCTCCATCAAAAGAAAAAACAGAAACGGATGAAAGGGTTTAAGTTAATACGGTTTAGAAATATTAAGATCCTTTTTAGAATGAAAACAAATTTTGGAAATTCAACTTAAAATAAAGTACAAATTTCGGGATTTAAACTATTTTTCTAGTATTATTCTCTCTCTCCCTCTATATATATATATATATATGTATGAGTTTAGTCTCTCTCTCTATATATACGAGTTTAGTATCTTTATAGTGGCACCTCATTTGGAAAAAATGTGAATACATCATTTAGGGTCACATGATGTTCATTATAAAAATTTAACTGTATGAAACCAAAAAAAATCCATGTTAATTTTCTGACAATCTATTTATTTATAAATCACTCATTAACAATAATAAGATCTAAGTATTCAAAATATATAAATAAGAACCAAAACACATAAAGAATTCAAAAACGCTGCAACGAGCTAGATTGAACGACAACACTTGTTGAAGTATTACACAGTGCATTCCCGCGACCACCGACGTTGTTTATTTTTTGGTGAGACGGACTACATCCATGTTGTTAAAGGCTAGTCTATTTCTGGGAACTATTAAGTGCATTTTTAAAATGATGCAATTTTATTAAAACAGTACTTTATTTTAGATGAATTAATGATTACTTTAGTAAAATTACGTCATTTTAATAATGGATACACATAATTTGTGAGAGTCCGAACTTATATTTTCATGCAAACTCATATTCCCCTTTTTAATTAGGTGTTATATAAAAAAAAAAGTGAGTATCCACCCAAGCGCATGCAAATTGTGTGCGTTCGTTGCTAAAATGAAGTTATTTACTAAAAAAATTGAGTGTGTGTTTATAATTTTTAACAAAATGATATCATTTTGGGGGCGGAGTGCACTCCATTTTCTTTGTATAAAATTGGGTAAGTTCTTTAAAAGATCAGTAAACTTTGAAGCATTATCTCAAAATGATCATTGAACTTTGATTTGTCTCATTTTTTATACTAAACTTTGATAATGTCGCAATTCTCTCATTACTATCAAGTCTTTTTAAATGAGAGCCGATTCTCTCTCCTTGCATCTATCAATTCTCTCCCTCCTTGCACCCTTCTAATCATTTTAAAGACATTTTAAAGTAATTTTAATCGTATGGATTGAGATAACATTCAAAATTACGTAGAATTATTAATTTTTATGAGATTTATAAATATTGAATATATTCATCAAAAGCATTAAAAGTTCAGTATAGTTTATCTTTGATAGCAAGTGATTGAATTGTATGATTCACTATAAAAAATGAGACAAATCAAATTTCAGTAACTATTTTGAAACAACTTTCAATATTCAGTGACCTTTTATAAAAATTATGCGTATAAAACTAATGAAATTAAAAGTAAATCCAAGTTGATGACACAAATTTTCAACAAAAGAACGAATTATGTTTTCTACTCGTGGCCTCTATTTTTCCCTTTCAAAAGTAATTTTCATTGACCAACCGGAATTAAGGGAAAAAAAATTGCAAATAAACAATTTAATTTTGTAAGGTACCGATCACAAATTCTTTTATCCTAGAAAGTGTTCATAAAATTTCCAGTAGACCTAAGAAAATGGGAAGTTCCTAATTTTCTTTCAGAAAAGAGAAACTCCCAATCTTGCACCTCTCCATGCTTTTCTCCTTCCCTCCATCATTCGCTCTGTCTGTCAGATAGCATTCTCGCATTTCCGATTCTTCCGATCAAATTTACGGTACTCTTCTCAAGTTTCTACGCTTTTCATGTCTCTTCATTCTCTCATAATCCGAAATCTCTGGTCGTTCAATTCCAATTTTTTCCCCTTTTTAATTAATGTTGCATCCATGGAATGTTGATAAAGTTCAGCGTTTCCCATTTTCAACAGTCCCAAGCACTCCATAGGAAGTTGGTTAAGTTTTCCCATTTCCAAAATTCCAAGCTTTGGTTAGTTTGGCCTTAAACTTGTTGCTTCGACCGAGTATGTTGAGGAACGCATGGTGGGGGAGGTTTTATGAAAGATTGACCCGTATCTGCAGTCTGTAGTAGACACCATTTTGCAATCAAGCGAGACTGTTGAATTTGTAGTTATGTGAATGTTTTATGTTTATTTAGGTAAATGGGTAGATTTTGTTTAAATCCTTGACCAAATCAGGCTCTCTGAGCTGGACCCTTAATTCAATAAGATTTTGACATCTTGTATAGAGGACACTATTGCAACCCAAACTTGCTACAGTTCTTTCATTTGGTCGCCATGTTTTTTGGGACATTTTAGATTTAGCGTAGTTTCGTTAAACTCTGATCAAGCTGCATATGAATTATAAGATTCATTATCCATGTTTAGTTAGCTCATGAAGGTTTAGCCAACTTTAAGGTGCAAGTGCCTTTGTGGGTTCTCTCATTCTTACCACTGTCTATTCACCAAACCTAGTACTCCCACCTTCATTTATTATCTATATATGGAGATTTAGCTTGTAGTTGAGTTTGTTTGACTAGTTTATTACGTGCATCTTATCTGTTAATATCAGTCCTTTTTTTTTCTTATTGCTATACGCTCACACAATTTAGCAGCTACAAATTACAATGATTTTAAACCTGGCCTTGCCTAGCACCAAGGCTTTAATGCATGTGCAATAGCAGATGATGAAGCATTAGAGGATAATTATGACCTCAGAAACCTGTTTGTTTCAGTGCTCAAGAATGGAGACACTAAATGACTGTGAGACATAAAAACAGGCCTTTGACTAATTAAATACATCTTCTTAGGAAGTTTACTGTATAATAAATTTGTATTGCCAAGCATGGCTTCTGTCATTACTTATATGGATTCTTCTTCTCTTAGAGTCTACCATTGCTTGTGCTTCTCTCCAAAATGTGTTTGTAATTACAGCAGAACTGGAAAAGGGGGACAGAATGGGAACCACTTACACTGCACATTCAGAGAAGTTTTCTCTAGATTTTCTAATGGGAGGGGTGGCGGCAGTAATATCAAAAAGTACAGCTGCACCTATTGAGAGAGTGAAGCTTCTATTGCAGAATCAAGGAGAATTGCAAAAGAGAGGACAATTGAAGAGACCATATATGGGCATTGCCGATTGCTTTGGAAGGGTCTTGAGAGAGGAAGGTTTTCTGTCATTTTGGAGAGGCAACCAGGCCAATGTCATACGATATTTTCCGACTCAGGTATTCTTTTTCATCATTTTGTTTGCTCTCATTGGATTAAGTTGACTTTGAATCATCTATTTCTTCTACATGCATTTAATGGGATAGCTATCCTGTTAGATGGTGAATTATATGTTCATTATTTCTAATTTTTGATTTGTTTGTTCCTTCCGTAAACATTCATTTCTTCTCATTAAGCATTTCGTTTAAAACTTCAGAGTTGGTAATTCAGTATTGGGATTTTGAAAATCTGTTTTCAATGTTGGTAATGCTACAGTGGTTCCTATTGTTCTGTTTCTATGCTGCCTGGTTTCTGTTAACCGTGATTTGATTTTTCATGTGTCCCCAAAGTGGTTTGCTCCTTGGTTAGGGATTGGCTCCTCAAGGCCCTGGAGAATCTGAAATCACTGCCAATGACCTTTCTGTTGACTTCTGATGATAATATTTTTTTTTCAAACTCTTTAATCTTTATGGACTGTTAAAGCACACATGCAAATTTTTCCATGTAATCTTTCGGATCCTTCATATTTAATATCCGCTACTTGACAGCTTATCCGTAAGCATCATCTTTCCCATTCGCTAACTAGAAGCTGCCAAACCGTGTTTTATTTGAACCTGGTATGCTCATACTATAATCCAGTTAATTATGGACATTTGTGGCTACCGAATGGAGTGGATGATTCAAAACATGTTGAATTTCCAATCAATGGCATGAACATTTTTTTCCCAATTTCCAGTTGAAAGGGATGTACTCATGCTTAAATTCATTCTAGTTAAGACCAAAGCACTGTTGGGCTGGCTACAGGCTTTCAACTTTGCATTCAAAGGCTACTTCAAGAGCATTTTCGGACGCTCAAAAGAAAGAGATGGATATATGAAGTGGTTCGCTGGAAATGTGGCTTCAGGAAGTGCAGCTGGTGCAACTACTTCATTACTTTTATACCACTTAGATTATGCACGTACACGATTAGGCACTGATTCAAAGGAGTGCACGGTCAACGCTCAACGCCAGTTCAAAGGGCTGTTGGATGTGTACAGAAAGACACTGTCGAGTGATGGCATCGCAGGTCTCTATCGTGGATTTGGAATTTCAATAGTGGGAATTACTCTGTACAGAGGTATGTATTTTGGAATTTATGACACCATGAAGCCTATCGTTTTGGTGGGAACTTTTGAGGTAAGCTGTTATTCAGTTACTGTGTATATGAATCAAACATTTTTAGCCTGTCTTCACACCTGAATCATGGAATCCATTTTATTTGTAGGGGAAATTTTTTGCCAGTTTCTTGCTGGGCTGGAGCATAACAACAGTTTCTGGGATTTGTGCGTATCCCTTTGATACCTTGCGCCGGAGAATGATGCTGACATCTGGGCAACCCTTAAAGTACCGTAATGCCATGCACGCATTGCGTGAGATTATTCGGCTTGAGGGTTTCAGTGCACTATTCCGAGGCGTTACAGCAAATATCCTTCTGGGTGTGGCTGGGGCTGGAGTACTCGCAGGATACGATCAGCTGCATCAGGTTGCATATAGAAGCGGATACAGTTTCGAGTCGCATAAAAAGGTACTGTAAGTGAAAATTATGTACATAGGATTTGTACACTGATATAGTTGATTTTTACCCACAAAAGGGTCCATTGTAAACCTCGAGCAAGATCAAAGGGCTCCACGCATACCACATGTACAGTTGAATAATTCATATTTCTTAGCATTGGTAATAATTGCAGCCCCCTTCCTCTCAATGAAGTTCTCTCTTTACAATTTGATTATCTAGTGCTTTCTGACTTTATTAAAGTAAATTACACATAGTATTGAGAGTAGTGTTTGTACTGCTTCATATATGAGTCGGGCCAACAGTACAAATGTAATTTTTCCTAAACATTTCCCAAGAAATGATGCTGCTGCTACTACTAAGCCAAGAGCCAGAAATTCTTGTGGTTTTTTGTGGTGATAAGATATCCTCCGAGCTTCTTCCCATTCCGCCTTACGGCAACTGTCATGCAACTGGCATGTTGGATGCAGTAATCGACCGCCCTGCCCCGGATACGGGTACCCTCCCACAGCCGTCGGATCTGCCCCAGTATTGACCGCTTCCTCTGCCCCAGCACCAGCAGTGTCGCCCTCCGCTGCTTCGCTGCTTCCACGATCACTGGACCCTTCTCCTTCCCCTCCACCAGCGCTACCTCCACTTGCACCTGTTATACATACATCATCAATCAATATAGGCCAAACTCTCTACATCATGGGTTAATTGGGTCAGGATAAGTCGGGCCGGGTCAGGTCAGATTTGGTTTTTTGTTTAACCAAATCGACCCTTTTCAAGTTTCTAGGGCCTTGCAAGGCCCTTGGTTTTTTAGGGGATTCATGGTCTTGTAATTGGGCGATTACTAACTTCAATAACTCTACGTATAGTGAAAATTTTACAGAATAGGCACAATAAGATGTGCGTCTCAGTACACTAATGAATGGAGCTCACACTTCGTATATCTATTTGGTAAATTTTTCTGTACCTTTTTTCTATGTATCTCCATGTTAATTAGTTTACAATACGTCTAGGTCCACATAAAATATGCAGGAAAAACTTGCAAAACAGAGACAGTAATGTAAAATCTCTGGTGAATGGAGCCCACACATGTTTCTGTTCTATAGACTTTGCTATGTACATTGTCTATGCACCTAGCCCTGTTGATTGATTAATTTAGAAACAGAAACTAGGTAAGTTAAATCCTAAGGAAATAATGAAATTGCTGATCTGTTATAACAAAAGTGTTCATTCATTCAATGGACCAAAATAGGGTCAAAAATGAACCTCACAGAGATCAGTGCCTTACCCCTGGCCTCCTCGTTTGACACATATTCTTCATGGAGTAGAGAAGCCCATAAGCCCTCTTATTAGACTCTGCGCCTGTTGCATACATGAACAAGTTTCTACTCAATCTTATAGCTTCCACTTTGAACAGAGATAGAGAGAGGAATTCAGACAGAGGGAGGGAGGGAGGGAGAGACCTTGTTTGGAGGAGGGATTATTGGAGAAAGAGAGAAGAACAATGGTATCCTGTTGGGATTCAACAGAGTGAGAGAGTGCCCACTGCAGAGCTCCTTTTGCTTCCAAGCTGGTATCAACCACCACGACGATCCTCCTCTCGCTGCTCCCATCCCCCACAAACGACGCCGTTTCGCCCTCCAACCCCCTCACTCCCTTTCTGCTGCCCTTGTTGCTGAAGGACCTAATGATATCACACCTGCGTTTCAAACTCACCGGCGCTCGGATCCCAATGGATCGACGCACGCAAGGTATCGGGAACATGACGCGTGTCCTTCCCATTGCTGTTCCTCCCTAGGTTCTTCATACATATTCAGTGGTGGGAAACTATAAGCTTTATATACACACACTACATGCATACATGGACTGTATAGTATAGATAACACGTACCCGAGCACGTGGGAAGGGACTGTTTGAAAATGGGCAAGCACTACTTTGCCAGTTCAATGGTGAGAGAGGACATTTGTTGACTTTGAGGGCTCTCTGTCACTGTCTATACGAATGGAGCATTTAAAATAAGCTTGTTTGTTTCTTTAGATTTCTCTGTGTTAGGTGTGTCTTCCTCCTCCTTCAACGTGCTTCCCATAAAGTTGTCAATAAAAATGCCCACTCTCACTGTTTCTTTGGTTGCGTTTTCTTCGTCTTATATAGAAAGACAGCGACCGGATTCAGACGTGAATGCAATGTAAAATGCCACCCCATGAATTTATATTAGGTACACACCACCAAATAGGAAGGGATAAGCCTAATATATATACAAGGTAATTCTACTCTTCGCAAAAAAGTAAATCCGGAATAAGTCTCACCTCTCACATTTAGAGAAAGGTCCCCCACTTATCACATGTGAGTAGTGCGATTTATTTAGGATCACTTTTTTTCGGAATGAATAGATTTATCTAATATATAATATACATATAGTTTAGTTTGCAAATAGGTGCAATGAATGAGGGCTCTGCTTGAACAATGAGATGTGGATCACCTGAATTTGAAATGATCATGAATGTGTGAAATCAGATGATCTTAGCCTCAGAATGTGATGTTATTATATTTGGTATAAACAACTAGATTGAAGGAATGTTATATTATTATGATAAGTTTTACATTAATATCATTTTATCAAAAAGAAATAATATTCATAACTTAAAATACAACATATTATTTACATGATAAAAAAAGTATTTATTATGAAGTTAACACTAAATATAAAGGTTTTGCCTATTTTTATTTTTAAAGAATGAAGAATTTAATTCAAACATTTATTAACTAAAAATAGAATTCATATACTATAATAATGAACTTCTAAAGATGCTATTATCATCCTTTTATTATGAATAATGTATTTATTTACCACCGCTATAATTACTATTATTATTATTATTATTATTATCATTATTATTATTATTGTCATTATTATTATTATTTTAAGTTATATTTAAATGAGAATTTTGTCAATTGATTTATTTATAAGGATACTTAGAACTTTTTATTCCATGTGCATATTCAAGCTTACTCACACATTTTCATCCTCTAACTCAAGAATGTTAAACCTCTATTTTATAGGAATATGAGATTCCTAGATTATAACATCCTAGGAATCTTATATTCCAGAGCTGTACCAAATGCTGAAATGTAATACTCCCAAATAGATTTCAAGTAGATTTCACGAATCAAATGGCCCTTAGGGCCTGTTCGGCATACGAAATCTACTTGAGAATATTGCATTCAGGCATTTGGTAATGTCACATTCCCAGAATAACACAATCATGAAGAAAAAAAAAATGCGGCCCACTATTCCCGAGTTGAGGGGTGGAAATATGAGATTCTAAATAAGTCAGAATGCATACATTAAACAGAAAGTCCAAACTACCTTTATAAATGAATAGATGGACAAAATTTTTATTTTTATGCATAACCCACATAAATTTAAGCTTAATAATAATAATAAAGGATAATAAAAATAAAAAACATTTGTAATAAAAATTTATAAATAAACTATTCATAAGGGACTGGTAATATTATTTTTTAGAAGTTCATGTTTTGTTATATGAATTTTATTTTTCGTTAGTAATGTTTGAATTAAATTATCCGTTCTTTAAAAGTACAAAATAAATGAAACTTTTATATATTTTTTCTTTTTTTAAGCTTAATTTTTATATCATGAAGATAATTTGTTATGTTTTAAGCTACTAATAATTCCTTTTTCTAGTAAGAAGATGTTAATGTAAAATGTGTCAAGATCATGTTACATTCTTAGAATCTAGTTATTCACATCAAACATGAAAATGTCAATTCCGAAGCATATGATGCAAAGTGGGAATGTAAGATTCTGTGTAGCATACAAATCTATAATTTCTCTATTCTTACCTCTCTTTTTTTTTGCAATAAATGATTAGAATCGTCAAATTCTACGAATTCATAATGTATCCATTTTACAAATTTTTATAGGCACACCTTTTTATACTCCTAGACTTATTATTAAAATCTTAGCAAAAGAAGTTTGTATGTAGAAATTGTGATGTTAGTAATAAGTTGACGTTATCATCTCCAATTTATGTTGGAAGTCTCTGGCCTAACCTATAAAAGGAAATAATACTAATTTAATAATAATGTTGGAAGTCTGTGGTGGGCCGGGCTTGCCTTACTATAAATTTTATCACACTTTGGGCTGCGCCAGACTAAGCGAGCCAACCCACATCCAGAATCTAATCTAAGCAAGTTCAGGCCACACCTAATCAAGTCCACTGGGCCACCTGATTTTCCCACGGGGGCCTAGCCCAAGAGAATTGGGCCCCTTGAGTCTAGGCCCAACTGAATTTGTTCGTTTGGGAGCTTCGTAGCCAATCTTGGTTTTGATTAATCGGAGCTTAAATATAGACTTTTAGATTATTTTGACATGTGCAACTCGAGACAAGTTGGGGGGAACCAGAGAAAATTTTCTTTTTAATTCGAGAATTTACAAAGGCGCTTTTTGAATAAGCGCTAAATTATTATATTTTTTAAAAAGTTGATTTCTATCTTTTATAAGTATATTTTGACTTTTTGAAAAATTAACTGTGTTCAAGTGAGTGAATTATGTAAATATGTATCCTCAACTCTTTTCGAAAATTATTTTTGATTTTTTCTGTTTACATTACTCTTTTAAATAAAGTAGGTTTTTAGGAAATAAAGAATAAGTCAAACAAAAAAGAAAGGGAGGAATCTTCTAACTCACTCTTTTCAAATGACAGGTTTGCTCGTAAAAAGATAATTTTATGAACACCAACGGGAACGTAAAAAGCATGATTCATGAGAGCACATGTGATTATTTATTAAATCATCCTTCGTTAAATTTGAAAATTACCTTTTTATGATCTTGCCCTGAAATTATTCGTCCAAAAAAATATGTATTTGACAAATGAACAAATTTGGAAGATAGGAGTTCGCCAGCATGAAAGTCTGTGCTCTGTACAGGGACGCAAAATGCCAAGGGAGGACCGTTAATGGCGACCTTTGCATTGTCTTGTAGCTGACGCTTCAATAGGGTGGGGTTACCCTTTAAAATTCAAGGACCGCTCAGCAACTTCAATTGATTTTCCCTCCCTATTGTAGGGTCCCCCCTCCCTTAACTTTTTTTGTGTGCGTGGATGACAGGTCCAAGCGTGAGGGACCATTCTTTTTTGAGTTGTTTCACTCCCGGTGGCAACCACGTCCACCGTTTCACACTCCCATTACACTTTCTCCTCCTACTTTGCTTCTTCTAAGCATCTTCCTAAGTAAGATTGATTTATTAAATCTTTATTAATTCTCAATAAACTTTAGTTCAATTGTCCTGAATCAAGAAAAACAAACGAGTGAAGGTGGGATGTAAATAGGAACATCACCAATTTGCGTTAGGTGTGAATGCAGTGAGCCACGCATGAATCGCACCACACACGAACGAAGTGGGACTCAGGGCTAGTCCATTGTGGGGTCACAGTAAACACTCACCGATACTGATAGGGGGTAAAATGGATATTGATGCAAGAGTAGAATCAATAAAAACTCAAGGGTGCTTCATCCAAAGTCACTCTACTGAATTTGTAAAAAAGTAAATCCTATATGAATGGAACACGCATACATGTGAGTCAGTACTTTCCGTTTTCTTTTATAACCTAGACTCTTGTATTACCTAAACAATACGAGCCTGAAACGATCAAACTTCTATTGTAAGAGAATTGACATGACACCTCAAACAAGCCTTCTGGATATATATCGGAGGATAATTAAGAGCTCCTAGCAACAAGAATCAAACCTAGCATATCTAAACAGACTCGATGTCTTATCATACAATCAATCCCACAAGAGCACCGACACTTCCTCTATTGATGAGAGGATAATTTGTGTTGAGACGTGGCATGCATGACATGGTACGGGCATTCCATGCAAGTGTATCTCAATTTTGTGTACTTACCTTGGGAGTTTTTTTGTTTTCTTATAAACCTGAAAGATTTAAAATTGAAAAGGGGGGATCTAAAGTATTAGGGAGATGCCGACAGCCAACAAGAAATTAGGGTTGAAAATAAATTCTCATGCAAAAGAGTATAGTGTATGGATGGGTTGCAGCTAGGGAGGGGACCCAATATGACAACGCACGTCTTAATTTCATGCAACCACATGCCAAGTGGACCAGGCTTCCAGAGATTTTGGAACTGTCCATAAAGAATTTAATCACCTGTCTTTTTTTTCTTTTCAATAATTTCAGAGATTTTACCCATGCTAATTTCGTCCACACATAATTTTGTCTGCATATTCGTAAGAAAACAAATTCAAATTTGTACAACAAGGGCTTCAATATTGAATCTGCAACGTGGGAACCCTAGGCTCCACTCAGCATGCATTAAAACCAGTGTGCATGTATTGTCTTCATTTGGGCCTACTAAAACTATTACATTTATTTTTTGAATAAAACTATTTATTTTCTCTTAAAATTCTTTATAGATGGGAAACCTTGGCCAATTCGTCCATGAATTAGGTTAAGAGTTAAACAGATCCATGTAAATTATTATGTTTTCTTATATATACGCATGCGTTTGTGATTTTGTTGGCCAATTCGTCCATGAACGTAGATTAAGAGTTGTACAGATCCATGTCCATGAACGTAGGTTAAGAGTTGTACAGATCCATGTAAATTATTATGTTTTCTTATATATACGCACACGTTTGTGATTTTATTGGCCAATTCGTCCATGAACGTAGGTTAAGAGTTGTATAGATCCATGTAAATTATTATGTTTTCTTATATATACGCACGCGTTTGTGATTATGTGGATGGATCCCCTACCTAACACAATCAGTGCCAAAATTCATGTAAAAAACTTTAATTTAGAATTCAAAACTATAAACCAAACATGAGGTATATTCTGATTATGTGGATGGATCCCCACCTAAGGCATTCCCACATGTTTTAAGAGTATATGTAACATTTAAGTCTATTATTATTATTTGGGTGTTTACATAGATTGAAGCGCTCTAATTAATTTGTTGACGATCTACTCTAGAACTGCAGTTCCTATTTAGGTCCTACCTCAAACTCTCTCAAGATTATTAACTCGCACGTAACTCACATGAACCGATACTTCTTATCTGTTCTATTTCATGGATATTTATACCTTTTTGAAATAAACATATCACTAGGAATTTGGGCTTTATAATAGAGAAGTGACTGAAATTTTAAAATTGCCATAATGTGTACCGTTAAGGAACTCATGATTTTGTAGCTCTCTCTCTCCCTCTCCCACTTTAGGACTCTGAGAAACCTGTCTTTTAGTTGGCTGTGATTACTCCTTTATGAACGATGATCAATGGGTTGTAGCTTTCAACACTTGTACTTCTCTCTTTTCTCAAAAGCTCATGCCCACAATCTACCTCCATCCCTAAATCATACAACCTCCCACTCATATTGTTGCTAAAAGTTATATATATATATATTGATTAACCAAGTAGATTCCAACTTGTAACAATAAAAGATCAAGAAGTACTTCCATAGTCACCACTTCTTCATGTATGATCATGAGAGAATGAGAACTTGTCACGCCTGCACATACTAAGTTTACCCCTTTGCGATTGAATCGTATCATTTTGCATTCCGGAAAAATAGGGTTGTGGCTCTATATTTCTATCATTTTTGGTCGAAAAAGAAGTAGTTTCGGTGTTCTTGGAAGTGACATTTTTTTAAAAGGCATATCTTGTATGGTGTAACACTCTCGTAATTGAGTATTGAATTGTTGCAAAGTTACGTTATTTTGATAAAATATAGATTATATTTTTAACCTCATTTATCAAAATGATATCATTTCAGGGTGCTTTTATGCATAATCATGTAGAGTACTACGCTATATGACTTTCCCCCTTTTTTAAAAACTTCATGCAACATCGACCCTAATTATATTTCTATGTGTGATGTACATAGTGATGAAACTGTTCTCTTCGCATGTGAAAACCCCGTGCGACACCACTCTTGTCAGGTAGTTTTACCGAACTGCAGCTGTTTTTTTACTGCCCCTGGCCAAAAGTATAGACTAAACTATTTTCTGCACCGTTTAATTCAATTGACTTTTTGAAGCATTATAAAATTTTACAGAAATAAATCAAGCAATAGTCTCTCTTTAATTTAATTTTAATTTTTTCTTAATTAATCTAACCTATTTATGAGTTTCTGGGTTAGTTTAAGACAGCTTATGAAATGCTGCTTTAAACTTTTCAAAAAGTAAAAAAAATAACTTTTCGAAGAAGCTGTTTATTATAATATTTCTCAGTTTTTAATCGAAAAGGATATAATATAAAAAAATATATTTTTTTTCAGAACATTTTGAAAAAGAAATTTGAGTTTTTCGAATATTAGCCAAACACTTACTTTTAATCGAAAAGAGCTTTTCCAATAGGAAAGCTCCTCAAAAACTAGTTTGCCCAATAATAATAGTCGTTTAGAACCCTTCATCGTAATAAAAGAATTAATTAGCATAGGCAATATTGGTAATGAAAAATATAGACAATATTCAAAATTACTCCATGAAACCTTTAGACCAAGCTATGTGCATTGTGACGTCGACAGTCAAATCATCAACGACGTAGTCCACAAAGGAATATTTTGATGAAATATTTCCTGGCTTCACAATATTGCAATGAAAGGCTACTCTGATCAGCATAGCTAGTAAATTCCCATTATTGGTATTGATTTGTTTTTAGTCTCGGCCAAAAGCATAATTTAATTTTTTTTATTTAATTGTATAGTTCATTTGACTAGAAGCATGTCGGCATACCTAGTAAAAAATTTACACATTATTCGTGAATTCAAAATTTTTTCACTTACGTCCGATTACTAAAGATTCAAAAAAATCCGCGTATTTTTTATATGACCAAATATTTCTCGCATAGAGCCAACCAAATCGTAAAAATTACCATTTTAAAAATATTTTAATAAGAAGTCAATTTTTAATAAAACATATATTTTTTGCATTTTTTCCCAATACATTTTTCCATTCTAATAGTTCTGAGGCTTGCCTTTTTCTATAATAAAAAAATTATATTTTCTTCTCTTTTCTTTGTTAGGGTTTTTCATTCTTAGTTTTTGTAAAGGATGTTAAGTATATTGTAGGGGAAAACGATATACAGAGTGCCCTTTTTCTATACCGTATTTTCTAATAAGAAATATAATATACATGTACTTACATGAATTGTATATAAATATTGTATGCAATTTTTTTTTTCACCCCCTGAATATTTGAACCCATCACGTACTACTCCAGTATGATTCTAGCAATGTTTATGGACATGCTTTCAAAAAAAAAAAAAAAGGAAAAATCGGTAAATATAAAGATAAAATTAACGACGAAGTGAAATTTCAAGTGTTTATTGTTCAATAGATGATTGTTAAGTGCTAAAACTAAAAAAAAAAAGCAGTTATTTGTTTTGTTTTCCAATTGAGCTCGTCTTTCATATTTAGGACCGGAAATATATTTCATATTTGATCTTGAATGATTGCCACGTGCATTTTGAAAATCCTACTCATTTCTTCAAGTTTAAAACTTGACATTTTGCCGACAGCAACGTGATGAAAAATTTCATTCCGAACAGATTTGATAAGTTTTAAACTTGAATGAATGAGCTGAATTTTCAAAATGCACATAACGACTGTACAACGGCCAAATATAGAGACTATATTCCTCATTCTAAATGCAAACAAGCCCAATGATTAGTTTTCGACCGAAAACGATTGCTATCAATAAAACTTGCGTTGAATTTCTCAGAATAATTTGACCTAAAATGTCGAATTCAGTCGACCATACTATCAAATAAACAAGTACAGGTCAAGACATGTTGGAAAGTTAAAAGAAATCTTTTCAGGAAAAAATCAAACATATTTGAGGTTTGTAGCAGATGTAAACACCCTCGATTTAGGGCCAGATCATTTTTTAAAAATTCTATCCTACATTTGGAGGTAGAGTCGATGAACTCGGCCCGTAACTTGTCAACCCACTCATTTTATACCCCAACTCAACCTGACTCGTAAATAATCTTCACCTGTCATTGACTCACCAATGTTGACACGTGACTCGCCCATAATTGACGTAGCCCATCCAATTGTTATTTGTAATTGAGATTTTTATATTTTTTCGATTTCAAATTATTTTTTTAACAAATATTTAATTGGTTTACAAAAAAAATGAAAGAAACAAAAATAATCTTGCTAAAATAAGCCCTTGACTCCTGAACCCGCCCAACATGCATACTAATCTTGACTTGCAACTGATCGTCTTGCACTAACCCATGACACGCATCTGACCTGCCTCGCCCAATGGCTACCTTATTGTAATGGATACTAAGACCGGATAGGATAGAGTGTCAAACGAGAACGTAAATTAACTTCTTTTTTCTTCCATGCATATCGTATTATTATGGTAATTTATTATATTAAAATCACAAAAACAAAGACAAAAAAGGTCGGATTATATTTTTGGTGCTTAATCTTATTGACTTATATTTCTAGCACCGAAAAAAAGTAACAACGTCATATAAACTATCCCGTACTTCTTGGGAGGGATTAACAATCTCACGAGAAAATAGAAATTATCCCATTCTATTCACACCACCAAACATCGGTCTTCCGCCCACTTAATTAAAATTTCGTCTTTTAATTTGGTACAACAAACGTCCCCTACCTAAACTTTTTTTTTTTTTTCCTGCCATAACTATAGGACGCGGGAGTCCACAAACAAATAGTATCATTAGATTTTTCTCTCCTTCTTTTTTATTATTTTTTTTTCCATTTTTGTTTTATTGAAAATGGCCGAGATCCCATGTGAGGTCTCCATCGTATATAGCTGGGGAAAATTTCCCACATCCTACTTTCCATCAAAAAGGAGAGGTGGACCCCACCCTACTCTTTAATATTTGTCAAAGATGGTGAGCCAATAATGGTCAATGGTGGGATCAAAAAAAAAAAAAATTGACCCCGATCGGATGGCGTGGATCGCACGCGCTGTTAAAATTGATCGCGTATCCCGCTTAGGTGGGAATCCCTTGCCGTGGGGCCTGTCTCACAGGATCCCAACATAAATGAGAGACTGGATCCCACGCGCACCGAAACGCGTTGGGCCTCTTTCATCCCCCCAACCGCACGGGATGCATAATCTACGCTCGTGTTTTTGATGTCTAAATAAAGGGCGAATATTACCTCCACAACTTTTGTGTTGGGTTTTTTTGTTTTTTTTCTTTTCAATAATAAATGCGCGTAAATTAATTTAGCATTCTATTTAAAATATCAATTCTAAGGAAATTAGATTGAAGATTTTGAGTTTTTGTCGTTTCTCGTGAAAATGATTGATGTTTAAATAGAAGTAATAATATGATAATTAAAGTCCCTATAACGGGAGCTTATGAGACGTGTTCTGGTTGGGAACCATATGAGGATTGTCCCAAGCTTCAGTATTTTAAGATTATTAAAAGGTGATTATTTTCTGAATTTATGCAGACTTTTCTATTTTGCACCTAATAAAAACGCAAATCAGCATAAATTATGGATATTTCATTTCTTTGTTTTTATTCTCTGACGAACTTATTACCGTGACGCGGACGTGCGAGAGCTCTGTAGGAGAGAAGACGACGTCGTTCGACTGTTGTTTTTTTTTATTTTCCTTTCATTTTTTTTTTTTCGTGTCTTCCGGGTGAGCGAACGCCGTCGTTTTGCTCATTCTTATTAGTCTTGTTAAACAAAGACCCAAACCCGCTTTCCCAAAAGGGGATATCCTCCAAGGCGACGATAGGGGTTTTTTCTTCTGTTTTTTTTTTCCCTTCCATTTTTTTGTTTGAGGAGCTGACTGTAAATTAGTGCAAGCAAGAACTTGGAATGGCAATGCATTCACACCACCTGTTTCAATTCGTCTCTCTCTCTGTCTCTCTCTCTCTCTCTTAAAAAGTAGTATCAGAGAGTAAGGTCTTCCATGGAGTTGGGAACACCAACACAAATAATATCCTTTCACTGATTTCTATCTGCATCCACAATCTCTCTCTCTCTCTTCTCACCTACATCGTCATTTGGGGTGCCTTCCCTTTCTAAGCAATCAAATCCACTTCTTCTTCTTGGGATAGCAAGTCTTTGCTTTTCCTCTTCTGTTATAGGCCTCTTTGCTTCTACCTTTCACATTACATTGAGAATGTCCTCTCGTTTCTGAGTGTTCCTTGACTTGAACTCTCATGGGTCTTTTTGGATTTCTGCAATCTGCTGCTTCACTGATGGTTGCTCATCAGTAGTTGGATTTTATTTGATGGGTATTCTTCTTTTTTATTTCTTTTCCATTTGTTGCGGTTTCTTAGGAAAGAGCGAAACTTTCGTACTGTTAACCGCGTCATGAATCTGGGTTTGGGGGCTATTTTGAGAAGTAATGAGTAATTATAGGGCTTTCATGGTTCTGGGTTTATGCTCATTTGAGGTGTAAAACGGATATGCCGTTCTTGATTAATCAGAGTTGCGTTACATCTAATATCTGAAAGTGTGATTCTGTTGTGTGTAATGGAGTCCTGGAGCTACGTATCCCAAGGTAACAAGGGCTTCATATTTGATGAAACGGTGTCGCCTCCTGATTTTCTTGCCAAAAGGAAAAATGAGTTCATGGGTTGGGGATTGAATTCCCCATTTAGCTATGGAAGCGAATTGCTAGTGCCAAGTGAACAAATTAATGAAAGTCAGGGTTTTGAAGAACTGGGCTTTCAGGGATTGATGCCAAAACAGTTTCAAGAGGACCCTATTAGGGATGTGACCACCCCAAATGCATTTTCAGGAGAAGATGACTCCTGTTCTAAGCTGTCTAACTCGGTTGTGGAATCTAGCGGTAGGGTTTCTTCCTTCATTGATTTGAAGCTGGGGAGTTCTAGTTCCTTCAAGTCACCCCCCAGTTTTGTGCTTCAGCTGAGTCAATTTCACCGGCGAAGAGAGCGCGAGGGGCGAGTTTCAATTCTCAGACTCCCTTTTGCCAAGTTCATGGCTGTGACAAAGATTTGAGCTCTTCTAAAGATTACCACAAGAGGCATAGAGTTTGCAAGGATCATTCAAAGACACCCAAAGTTATTGTGAATGGCATTGAACAGAGGTTTTGCCAGCAATGTAGCAGGTTTTTTTGTGTTTATGCCTTTGCTTCTGTCATAGCTAAATCACAATATAAGTAAATTTTTTGTCTCGAGGCATTAAATCAACCTCAACTTAGTTGTGGATTGAAAGTTTGTTCCTCTTTCCATTAGTTTCTCCGCAAGCAACGGGGTGCACTCAACATGTTCTTGAGTTGGTATTTTTTTCTCCCAATGTTCGTTTGCTTTTGCAAGAGTTTAGCCTGATCCTAGATCATCATTTCTAGTGGACAGTTGATCCAAGTTCTCATTTCTGAGAGTGTTCCATTGGTTCAAGGTAAAAAAAAAAGGGATTGATTTTATTTTCCCTAGCCATTGGAGCGTCCCATTTGGTGATAAACATTTACTCTTGACATTATTACAGATAGTTTCTTTAGGACATGTCTGCTTTCAGGAAAAATCTATATTTCTCTTGTAAATTTTACGTATTGTATATGGTAGCATTTTACCTTTTTCTTACCTATATCTCGGAGTATCTCTTGTTATTGTCATTGTAAAGCATCATTTTTGACTTTTCAGGTTTCACTTGCTGGCTGAGTTTGATGATGGTAAGCGCAGCTGTCGGAAACGCCTTGCATGCCACAATGAACGTAGGAGGAAACCTCAAGTGGGCATCTCTAGTAGAAGTGGTAGATTGCTTCAGTCATATGATGGTATCACATATCTCTCTTTCTGCAAGCACTATATGTGTTATGCCTTATGTTTGTGTGATTAGAATTCATACTCCTAGTAAGCATCTTACTACATTCACTTTTAGGATTTGGATCAAGTAAAATATTTCGACTTTAGCAAGCTGTTTGCTCATGGGAATCTAATATTCTTAGTCTTTAAGAAAGGGATACTTTTGTTTCCTTGTTCCTATTTTAAAAGCAGCTTTTTTCGATAAGTCCTCATTCCATCCCCCCTACCCGATTTTCCTCTCCTGGACCATTTAATCTATGACTCCCAATATTTGTGCTTGTTTACTGAGGCTTCCACTAAACATATCTTTTATTTGAGTTATCATGTCCTTTTGACCAGCAACACTTCTATGGCCTTTCCAGTGAGTACGATTTACTGAGAATAGCTGTGCTTCACCAACTACTTTTTGCATCTTTAATGCTCTGAACTCTTCATTCCTTCAAACCAAATGTCCTCACAAAGTCTATGGGAGGGGCATCCGTCCTCAATCTAGATTCATATCCCCCATTGGATCATAAGAAATCTATTCTTGCTCACCATGCCAATCTGTTATTGTTTGGCTTTCCTCTTGTCCCTCTTTAAGCATCTCTTTTGACCCCAACTGATAAAAAAATATCATCTTCGGTCTTATTTAAGTACTTTCCTTATTAAATGCTGAATTAATCATCGTTCCAAGCAGAGTCAAATTTCTTTGTTCGTATGTGTGTGTTTATGTTGGAGCTCACTTTTCCTCTTTGATTTTTTTCCCTCCTACATTATGCACAATTTACAGGTAACAGGTTTCATGGAGTGCCGACATCCTTTATTTGCCAAGATATTCTCCCTGCTGCGCTCTTGCATCCCGAGAAATTCGAACCAAATAATTGGTGTGGGCGCATTGGAAATAGCCCTCAGGTCAGCCATTACCACCTCAAATGCTTATCTCCATCCAAAACCCCTTTTCCCATCGTTTGATTTCGAAAAACAGAATCCTTTTTTTCATGACCATGATATTAACACTGCCACAGGAAGCTACCCAAAATCTGTCCCGCGTTCTTTGTTCCAAAACACTTCCTTTGGAAGTGAAGACTTCGCTGTTTTTGACACAACATCATCCTTTCAAGGTCTTCCAGGGATGCCAGACTCGAGCTGTGCTCTCTCTCTTCTGTCATCTCAACCAGAGAACACTTCAAGCCACTCTTCAGGAATTCCTTTGGCCAATCCTATCATTGGAAGCCATGCCCAATACAATGTGAGTCAAGTCTCCGATAGACTTTTGGGAGCTAGTAGGGCATCAAATAGCTTCTCTTCATCTGGGATGAGTTCTGCAGAGGGTGCCAACTTTGAAGTTGCAGACCGGATATTCCACGGACTGGATTTTTTGAACGAAAAAGATCGTTATTCTCGTCAAGGTGGAGCCACAATTGATTTGCTACAGTTGTCATCACAACTTCATCGAGTGGAGCATCAGAGGCACTCTATGCAAGTGAAGCGGGAAAATGATGCTTCCTGCTGTCTCTGAATCACTTAGGCGATCTAAAATCAAGGTACTCAGTACTCGTTTCTATGCTATAGGAAGTCAACTAGATCATCATACATTTGGACCTAACTACTGAAAACAGGAGACAAGAAAAACTTTCCACAACTGAACTTGCCCAGAGAACCTTTTTTTTTGTATTTACTGTCATGTCTCCTACATGAGAAGCCTAATTTGCTTTTTGATCTTTGTAGTCTCATCTGATCACATGACCACGTAACTGTTGCTATAACATAATTACTATGCACCTTATTGTTCAATTAATAACTAAAGTTCTGAAGTTGAAGAGGCAGTAGGGAAACACCTAAATCATCTGCTTCTTTTTTTTTTTTTGGTAGATCCTAAATCATCTGCTGGATGCGAATGGGAGCCTTTGGCTGGAACTCGAGTCGACAAAGGTTCCTTATCTGTCCTTTTTGCCTCAGGTAACAACTCAGCCTTTTTATTGTTATCTGTCAGCGGTTCGCTCTGAAAATTTGTCGCCTAGATTCTTATCGAGCTTTTGTTGATGAATGTCAGAACCCTCAACCCTTAGGGATGTGTAATGCATTATACTAAACATTATTATTTGTTACTTGTTATTAATGAGGTACCATCTTCTCAATTCGACTCTTTAAGTACCCTAGTCTCTGATTGGATTTTTAGGTTTCCTATCTAATCTCTATGCATGAATATGAAATATATAAATATGTATATATATAGGGAGAGAGAAAGGTGCAAATGGTGTGCCACGACGACATGGCTAAAACAATGTCATTTTAGAGTGCGTTACACCACAAACACTTTACTCGTGTGTGTGTGTGTGTGTATTGATTAGTATTTCCATACCCTTGGTTTTCTCTCCTGCAGAAGTGTTGAGCTGAGGAACTAAAAGGAAGACTAAGCTATTAAAGTACCCAAGGATTAAGAAGTGATTCCTGCTTAAATTAAATAAATGAAAAAATAAAATAAAATCAGTACAGCTTCTAAATTTTCAATTATTATGTCCTACGTAAAAGTGGGGGACATGTCACAAGGACAGACAATCGTCCCTCAACCCTCGCAAAGTGGGGAGCTTTGTGCACTCGCCTTGCCATCTTTCAGGGCCATGGCTGTAAAGTGGGGGGCAACCTTCGAGCGATTCGCGGGAAAATTGAACTCATGACCTATGAGTCTCATGGTTTCAGAACTAGGTGGCTAACATTACAAGCAAAACTGTGCAAAGGTGAAATAGATCAAAAATCCAAAAGGACGCCTATCGCGCTCCTCCAAAGCTCCATCATTTTGGTAAACACCTTGTAAACATTACGTGTGTGCGTAGGATTACCGTTGTTTCTCCCAATTCATTGATGGAGAATAAAGTGCTACAATCAGGCTTTTCCAGATGGTGATCACTGATCAACTGGTCCCTCGTACTAGGGTTCATCAGTTGGTGGCTACATGGATCCAGAGGAAGAATACTAGAATACACCCCCATGTGGCTCATACCATGTGATTCATGCTTTCTGTGATCTGCAAATATACAACTCAAAGTCTACAAAGGCTGAAAAAGCAGATTAATCAGCAAAAATACCAGAAAAGTTGGGGAGGCGGCCACTGTGGCTCCACCGCCACCAAGTGGACTTCTACAGAAGTAGGCTGCCGAACCCGCCCAATCTTTCTTTTATTTATCCTGTTTTTGGGACCAATTGTCAAACCCCACAAAAGGTCGCCTGTCGGAGGACACTATTACTCAGTTGGAGCTTTTTTATTTCCCATTTTCAAATTTCAGACTTTTAACAGTGAGACCCATGAATCCCAAACAATGCTTTGGGGCCAACTCCCAGATCGGGATTTTGAATTTTAAAGGCGCCTTGCCCCACCATCTCAATCATTGTCAAATTCAAATATAAACACACCCATTTTAAAAATTTGAAATCGCGAAGAAAATTCTAGTATTGAAGGTGAAACTGTTACGAAAATACCTGCAAACCCCGAAAGGGCAATTCCGGTATAAACGCAATAACGGTTGGAATATAAGAGCTAATGCATGATCCATTAGAGTACACCATCCATAGTGTTTTGTGGTTCTAAAACTCATGTAATAAGATAGTAAATCATATTCTCCGACACGAAAAATAAATAATCCAAGATTCAACCCGATAGGGATGGAGGGAAAAAATATAACAAAACAAAATGACATAAAGGAACAAGCTAAGACAATCGAGAAACGGCATTCGTAAATTACTAATCAAAAATCCTATTTGGCAGGACCATTAGGAAGCGCAGCAGCATCTCCTCCAGATGGGTTGAGCTCATCCCAAGCTTCAATCCATGTGACCATGGCATCCGCCAGCTTGATGAAGTACTCGTCAACCTTCCCGAGCTTTTCCTTGACTTGCTTGGACAGTTCAATGTAGCATTTCTGAACAGTGTTGCAATCCTTTGAGAGGGTGGCGGACTGGAAAAATGGGATCAACTCCTCTTGCCAGTAGATACCCTTGTATTCCTTCTTAAGATTGACAAATGGGTTGCTTGCTTTGCTATGCCAAATGTAGGGAAGACCCGTCTTCACTCCCAATCCTAAGTGATCGCATATCACCTGCGGTCAATAGACCAAAGGCATCTAAGCATCATTTCAAGAACAACATCTTGAGGCATAGGATGCCAGGGCTAGGAGCCTCCTTGGAAAGGAAACCACGTTTATTTGGAATCAAGTGTTTCAACCTTTGGGGTCTTATATAGTAAGTCCTGGTTCCCTAGATGGAATTTCTTGAAAAGTAAAGGTGCTGTGTTATGATGCTGAAGGGATAGATCGTGATTTTGAGAAGAGGTATGTGGATTTCTATTACTTTTACGCTATCATGATGTTTGAGAGCAAACATCATCCAGATTTGAATCCACAGTTTCGAATGGAAATCACTAGGTCTCTAGCGATAGAAAAATTTCTAGTAATTATGATTTGAAAAATCTAGCACAGATTTGTGATGAAAAGGTTAACCTATACAGCAAAGGGAACGACAAACAAAATTGTGTCCTGTGGTAGAACAGATTATACCTTGGTGCACCAGCCAGCCCACATATCATCGTAGCGACCAATTGGCTGACCATCGCCCATCAGTCCAAAGTACATTGCAGGACCAATCAACTCGCGGTTGAATGCCAGATTCATACCACACATGGGGAACAGGGTCCCCTTTGGTATTGTAAGAACTGTATCCACATACCTGAAAAGCATAGCCATGAATCAAGGATTAAGATTTTCATACATGAGCAAATTCAATAGCTAAAAAATCTGAAGTAAAGGGACTTGAAGGATCATCCCACCTAGTGTTTCTCTCAAGAGGCTTCACAAGCTGAGTGGGTGCATCATAATCTGGGATGTTAAGCCACAGACCATGAGAAACAGCAGTTGGGGCACCCTCCCGGAGACTAAATGGGTACCCGCGGACAAAATCGGCACCATCTCGGAATGGATCATACAGGGTGTTGAAGAAAAATGGAGTGGATGGACAAAGAAGGTTCCTAATGTGCTGCTCTAGGGCATTTATGTCCTTCCCAGATGGATCCTTGGCAACCTGCGAATTTGCACACAGTTGCTAACATCAGATCCACAAGCTGCGGTCAATTGTATCAACCAACATATAATTTATTTAACGCATAACCCATCACAAGTGACAGATCCCTGTGAATTGTCTACATATAAAAGACACAGGGATTTTTATTTCCCTCCACGTCTGATAGAAATCAAAGACCAATAATGGAAATTCTAGACTTGAAGTGAGATTCTAAATTTATTCATCGGGAAAAAAAATACAAGGACATCAACATAGATCAGTGTCATCGTGTTATGGATCAGAGCACATAAATAGCTAAATCGAGTTATAAAATCGAATTTCCACAGAAGGGCTGAGCATAAATAAGAGCAGATCGAGATTCATCTCACCGATCTGAAAAGTCAAAGCAACAGAGACCAAGAAAAACACGCTGTAACAGATTGACTCGGGTCAATAAACCCTAATTGCTCAGGAAAAACTCAAAATCAACATAATAAAATTACGAAATCAAACAGTTCTACAATTCGAAAACAACACGACCCAAAACAGACGGACCGTTAAATTCAAAACCCACCAGAAGCAGAGAACGAAATCGAGCACCAAAACGGCAAACTGAGAGCAAGAGGAAGAAGAAACTCACGAAGCAATCGTCGTCAATGGTGTAGATGTACTTCTTCTTGGAGACCATGTAACCGAAGCAGCGGCAGGCTGAGTCCTTGAACGAGATACAGGACGATTTGGGGCCGAGGATCCGGTTGATGTCGTTTCGATTGTACAGCTCGTAATCGAACCCCTCGGGGACCTTGATGACCTTGCTCGGATCCCCATCCTGCACGATGATCAGGTGGTAGGGCTGGAAGAAGGGCCTCCACATCTCCAGGAAATCGAGGTTCCGGATCGTCGGGATCACGATGTCGAGCTCGTCCTTCAGCGGCGGCGAGAGGGGGATCGCCGGCGACGCCATTGCAGGGATTTGCGGCAGCGGAGAGGGGAGAAAATTCAGAATTCTGCAGAGAGGGAAAGGAGAGGAATTGTGCGTGTGTGTGTGTGTGTGTGTGTGTGTGAGGAGGAAACGTTTCTGTGGTGTCAGTATATATAATGAAGTCCGGATCTGACGCGCAAAAGGGTCTTGTTTGGCACGTGCGATGATGAGCTGTGGCTCGTCCTAATGCCAGGTGTCGATAGGAGAAAGGCCAAAGCTGCTTCCTATTGGACTCCCCCCTCCCCCATATACTTTCTTTCTTCTTTTTTCTTTTTTCTTTCTTTTTTTTTTCTTTTTTTTTTTTGTTCTTCCATAGAAATCTATCTCCAACGGGGAATTTTTTTTTTTTTTGGTATGGAATTTTTGCCAAATTAGGAGAGTTTTAAAGGCTCGCGTGCTTTCATTTAATTTAAACTTAAAGGTTAAATATTAGATTAAAGAAATCTGTTTTGCAATTTAGTGTTGAACTTTAGCCCTTTGATGCATGTTTGGCATGTTTTAATTTAGTTCCCCATCACTGAAGCACAATCAGAACATTTTATTGAGTAAAATGAGCTTAAAATGAATCCAATAATATTTTAGTTGTCTGATTTAAGTGAGTAGTCGGAATTGCTTGAATCCGAAAGTAATTGTGTAATTTATGTATTTGCCCATCCATTTTTAATTAAAGGCTACAAATCACATTCATGCACATCACAACACTCAGTCATTTTCATTTACATAAATAGAGGATAACATTTCATCGATATAAATTCTATATTATGAATCTCATGCGTTTGTATGTCATTATCTTAACCGTAACAACATGTCTCTCTCTTCTTAAATTATGAATTAATTTTATATTTTACTTTTTCGGACTAAAAGGGGGAAAAAAGAGAAAAAAAAAAAGTCAGAGAGAAATTTTTGCACTTTGACTAGAAAGCATGCGTCTCGATTTGAAACCCCTTTTTTTTTACCAACCCCAAACTGACTCCGGCGGGCACCGGCACGGTGGGGAGAGAGAGAGAGAGGGCGGGGTGGGCGGGGGCCGATGAGAGAGAAAGAGAGGGTCAAGCAATTGAACGACGTGTCGTGAGGGCATCGATTGGACCTTCAGAACGACCGGCGCCGCAACGTATGGAATCCTTTTCCTCCGACCGACGCAGCAGCTCAGTTCCCGTGCTCTTAGCGTGAGGACCGTACACGTGGCCCAGCAACCTCTTTCGTAATTTTTCCCACTCCCCGACAATTAGGCCGCACTCGTTGCGTGTGTTATATTTACTTTTTTTTTTTTCTAGTAATAATTTCGTGTTTGGCGCTTTTTTAAAAAAAATCAAATGTAACGCTCTGATTGTTATTATTTTTCACCCGTTTACTCCATAAAAAAACAAAAATTAAAGTCTCTCTACTTTCCCGCAGTAACTTTTCCTCAAATTCTTTTTTCCCTGTCTTCTAAAAGTGGCCACGTCTCCTGATTTCCCCTTCAGTTTCTCAACTGGAAATTACAAATGGGTAAACTATTTCTAAACTATTAAACAATATTATTAGGTGCTAATCGTGAAATCCTTAGTGACACCACAATTTGGCTTTTTATGTTTTGTAGGAATAATCTGATCATAAGTCTCATGCAGTAAAATAATAATAATAATAAAGGTTCACTTATGAATATAATTTTTAAAACGTGAGGATGTTTGAATTTAAACGTGGACACTAAAAATTCTAGGTATGTTGATATTGTAGTGCATTTTTTTTTTTTCCTTTTATGTACTTGCCAACACCAATGTTTCCTAATTCCACATATTCCCATTAAATCAATTGAAAATATTAATATAAGGTGAGTTGGATTTTATTTTTCCGGTAATAAGTGCAGTCAGGTTGACTGCATTAAGACACATGAAGAATTATGGACAAGAAATAATCCCTTTGATTTATGTTAAAAAGTTTATAGTTGTTATTCGCAATAAGGCGCTTCAATCCCTACACATTCTTGAAAAAAAAAATCTAGCACGATGGATATTTTAATATGATTAATAATGTTATAGACATCACAAAAAAACTTATTTCTCAAAAATTTATGAGACCGCAGGTTTTCATTTACTAAAATACATTCCATTAAATTTGTGACAAATAGGTTTTTTATGATTTTCTTGTAAAATTCTTTGTGTGCATATAATTATTGTTAATATGATATGGATTCACTCGACTTAGTTTTCAACTCAATCTAAGTAATATTGTTTTAATGTCGTATTTGATCTTTGCGCTCAATTTCTTTCTCTCGTGATTTCTAAGGAATCTAGAATTAATCAGCAACTGTTGTGCATTTTGACGTTTTTAAATTTATAAATTTGCTCTTTTACGGTTCAAAGATCACAAATTCAAGTTATCCGATATTTAATAATATCTCATAGATAAGAATTATCTCTAATTCTTGTCAATTTGTAGAGCTACCCTTGAGTTGAATTTAATGGGAATATCTTTGTATCATCTTTTATGTTATTTCTCTTAAGGGGGCATCGGTAAAAATCGGACTTGATTCAATTGGGACACCTTTAATCTTATTAGAACTTTAATGTGACAAAATCCGGAGAATTTACCGTCAACACATGATTGGTATTTGGTCGAGAAATTCGATAGCATCTATACTTATAAAAGTAAGGGAAGAAATTTTAAATTCGATGCTATGGTTTAAATTTTATTATCACATCTCTTGTATTTTTATTTTATTTTCAATAGACCCTTTTACTATCCAATACCGTTATGTGGGGGTAAGGTGTTAAATTTTCACGTCATTATTTCAAATATAAATTATTAGAAATAATTTTGAAATCTTGAAAAATACTTGAAAAAAGGAAAAAAAAAATCTAAATAACAGAATTACAAAGGCGAGGCTTCTTTCTCTGGAGGTGCATGTACATATAATAATGGGATTAAAGTTTCATTCTAGAAAAGTGCACTAGAATCCTTGTGCCCTCATTCCAAATTTTCAACTGAGACATAAATGTTGAGATTCATGGCAATTGAAAATATAGGTTAGGTTATTTATTTACTTATTCATGTTTTATTTTTTTTCCCTATTTTTCAAGTACTTTTATTATTATTATTATTATTATTATTATGATTATTATGATTATTATTAATTTACACATGAAATAGTGATGTAAAATTTTTAACATTTAGTTATGTATTCCTTCACTTAACAGAATTAGATGACAAATGAATAGAAGCAAACTATTAACAATAAAATAAAAGTAAAAGGGGTATGATAAATAAAATCTAAATCATAAAATATTTCTTAAAAAATGACCAAAACGTGGTTTCTTAGAATTTTTTCGTAAAAATAATATGGCATGGTAGATCCTAATTTCTTTTATTTATTGTAAGCCGTGGATGCATGTGATGAGAAGCTGAAAGAACGGAAATTGCATGCAGCAACCGACAGAGGGAGTCTTCCAAGCCAAGAACATGAATTGGTGGACAGCACGACATTGAATTTAACAGACTATTCAAAGTGAAGCCACCGACGCGCATGGAATGGCTCACGATTAGCTGGCTGAGCTTGAATTTCTTACCCCTATGTTATTATACGTGGGGATATTAATGGGCCGTGGGATGGCCCACGGTACAGTAAATTATAAATAATGGCATGTCGTGGCCAGGCACAATCCACTGTCATGGGCCATGGGGGCCTAGATAAGGTCGGCTCAAGCCCGGGCACGAGTGGGCACGGCCCAGTATAGCCCAGTATGGCTCCAGCAGCTCTGATTTTTGAATTTTTTATGGTAAAACGATATTTTTTACTCCTCCAACAGCTCTAATTTTTGAATCTCAAACTATAAACACAATTTTACCCCCTATCTATAATTTTTAGTACCTCAAGGGTATAATGGTCAATTAAAAATTTTTCTTAAAAAATAAAAATTTCATAACATGAGCCGCAGGCCCAGGACCCTGCACGGCCCAGGCCTAGATTAATGGGCCGGCCCTGTGGGGTGTGCTGGGTCTCACGTCCCCAAATTTTGGCACGGCACGGTCCAGCTCAGTGCTGGGCTGGCTCTTGACATGGCCGGGCTTATTGGGCTGTGCGATGGGCAGGCCCAGTACGGCCCATTAACAACACGACACAGGCAACAGTTTACATTAGGTGAAACATTGGTTTTGTAAAATGGTGGGACGAAGGAGTATTGTAGAGTGTAATGATGTGAAAATTAAATTCATTGAATTTGATTTGGAACCTTTTTTATTTCTCAAGTTTGTGGTTGGTCTCCAAACTTTGTAAAAAGTGACCGATTCGGTCCATAAACCAACATCATCGTCAAATATAATTGAAAAAAATGGTTTTAAATGGGGTTAGATTTATAATTTATTATGTTTCAATATTAAAAAAAAAAAGTTCTAGGTAGAATTTTTGCTTCAATATGTAGCACTTGCCAAGCTCAATTGGTGGAAAATACATTAAATTTCAAGCTCACGCCTGTCTAAGGTCCAATGAACCCACACCTTGATGGTTTTTGTTAGTGTATAGACCAAGTTAATTGTTTTTTTATTTTAAAAATAGAGATTAAATTTGCAACTTTCATACACGACCCTGAACATGGAGGAACAAAAATGTAATTCTCCCTATATAATTTATGGAACTTGCAGGGCATTTTCTTATCTTATGAGTGGATGTAAGTCCTCTGCAATTGCAACTCGAATGTAAAATATTTACTCTTATTAAAAGTCCACGTGAGCCGCCTTTGCATTCATGTAAGTTCGTTCTTTTTCTCTTCTGGTTTTCTCCTTCCCCCATATGAATTCAACAAAAAAAAAGGTATCTTCATTTTCATTTGTTTGTCGAATGGAAAAGTCTTGGAGAATCGAAAGCTTTTACCGAGTGGATTATCGAACACTCACTTGAGGATGGCTCGTACCCTTATGATTTGAACCGTGGGGTTCATCACCCATACAAGTGTTCAATGACCCATTTGACAAAACCCTTCCATTGCCCTAATTGATTTCAAATTAGTTTTTTTTTTTCCCTTATAAAGAAAAAACCCTATCTTCCCCATAAAGTGTCTCCTGGGTTATTCGAGATGGGTTAGGAACTTGGTTTTGCTTGTATCTACTGAGCTTATATTAATTGTTAATTTTATCAACTGAGATGAGATTCTTAATATCACTTGTTTCTAGGCCCAGAAACTACAGGCCCAGTGAAAATATGACAATGGGCCGAGCCCATAACCTTATAATCTTTCCTTAACCCAAATGTATGCCAATCAAAATTTTACTGCTTCAAGTTTCTTTTATCTTCCCCAATCGGTGCAGTTTGTAGCAAAATAGATCGGGAGTAGTACCCAACCTTGCTTTATTACAAGCTATTTATGTTTTTTTGTTTTGAGCATCATTGATATCGATGAAAGCATTGCCGATGTCGAAATCCTAGGGTTGTTGGTCAGTCCCAATTGAATACCGTCCTAGCACATTATCCTGATGTTGCATATCCCTCCAATGTATGGTTTCTTCTTATCTTTGGTACGATCGAGGACGGATTTTTGGAGTTAACTCACCCTTGAGGGATCCTAACCCTTTGTCCTGGATCTTGGTCTGCATCCTTATTTACTACATTTGAGCTTGATTTTTCGAAAATTGTGCGCTCTCCCTCAAGCGTGCGCACATACTATAATCATATTGACTACAATCAAAGTAGTTGTGTTATCATCATCAACACACAGTGATAACGATGGAAAACTAATATAATTCACTCAGTGGCAGACATGCGTACAACCGCACTTTCTAGTTATCATATTAATTACAATTGATGTCGCATCATGAACGATGAAAAAGCATAGTGATAATGATGGGAAAAACACTATAATGTGCTCGATGGTAGGCATGCGCACAAACTCACTTTCTAGTCATCATATATTAATTACGACCGATATCGCATCATGATCAACACATAATGCTAAATATGATAAAAGGGGTGCAGGATTAGGCATCATGTTGGGCCAGTGGATCCCATCTTTAAACACACTTAAGAAGCATAAATGTAAATATACAAAAGCCTACTTGCCAAACTACATGGAATCCTAGCACCAACCAATGTTGCCTAAGAAAATGGTACTTAAAAAAAAAAAAACACACACCATATTTTATGTGAATAATCCAAAAGCAAGCATTTGTTATAATCCCAACAGGGCATCTTTTCCCTCCAACACATAATCTGGACCACGAAGACCTAAAGTTGATGTATTAATGTCCCTGTGCTATCCTAAATCACCTAAAATATAAGGGTATATGTAGTTCTTATAGATGAATATGGTACTGTTTTTAGAACCACGACGAACTCCCCAGCTCCAAAGGCAGCATGTTAGGAGAAGCACCCAGCAAGTGAATATAATTGATGAACACAAATATTTAACAAAACTCATGTCCCACTAGGTACTACGCATGCAATCTAAAGAAAAGCATGATGTACTCTGGGAACTTCTTTAGCTTGGACTTCTTTAAACTGAGTTATGAGTTGCTCAAATCCCACTTCCTGAAGAGAGGCATATGAGCCTCATAGTGGGCCTCATGGTTATAATATACTTGCCCCAACTTTTGTGACAAACTTTACTTTAGGGATCCAAAACATCGTAAGGGGTTACCTATTAGGGTATAAGCAACTGCTTAAAATATTGTGCCATATGTATAAAGTTTGAAATACATATACTGTTGGAGTCAACTAATATATATAGTATTTATTTAGGGTGTCTTGGTTAATGAACTCTAATTCATAAGGCCTATTCAACACAGTTCATATCAATGCAACATATATTAGAACATATATATATATATATATATATTATAATATAAAGTATCCCCAACAGTTCCCACCATTATTTGGTTTTCATTTTATTCCTTATTTTGCGAAGAGCATGGAAATAATCTCTTCATTAAAAAAAATCAAAGGTGAAGGTTGTGTTGGATGAACAATCCTCCCTTAATCATTGCGGAGTAAGAAGACTTCTACGTCAAGATGCCCTACACCTATTATTCCTAAATTAAAGGTAGTGTTGCCCATAAAATAAGTCTACTTATAATCTAATACTTAACTAATGAAGAAAATAATTATTTTAAATATATATTATAAATGAAGAAAGTTTTAAACAAAAAATTCTAATCAAAATAATATATATATATATATATATATATAAATCATACATTATAGAATACTTATAATAGCATACATTAAATAATAGTGAGTGTTATTTTATTATCCTTATCCTAGAAATAATAAATCATCAAGTTTGAGAAAATCTTTGTCATATCATATTTTAACGATTAAAGTAATTTGATAATGTCTCGCTTGTTATATTAGAATTTTATTTTAAATAATTCTCTTTTTCAGTTTGATTGCATCAAATTCGATTAATCTAATGTACTTAAAAATATAATAACAAAATAATTTATATTTATTTGTCATTTTTATTATTATTTGGCAAAGCAATTTGAACAGCTTAATAAAATTGAAAAATTTTGCTATTCTGCTAATGATTCTCTTTACAAATTTGTATAATTATAACTATTATGATTTATATTATGAATGTCATTGACTGGCTGGTAGAATCGATAACCTAATGATGGAATCAATGATTCAGGTGATCCAGCCTCTTGACCGAGTCAATATATGGGCAAGAACTGATAACTAGGTATTCAAGTGTTGAATATATATATATATTTCTTTTCCCCATTTTCACCTGCTTTTCTTTTAATCTTATCTCTCTTGTCCTTGTCGCTCTTTTTAATTTAGCTTAAGTCATTGATTTTCTAAAATTCAAGAAAATAAACACAAAATATTAAACATTTAACTTTAAAATCAAATAAAAATTACATAAATCAATGGACAAGTATCTAGACAAATTACAATATCCTTAAAGATTAAACGTTTGTCCAATTTCTGGACAAATATCTTATTTCGGAAAAAAATAATTTTTTATAAGATATCCAATGCTCAAAGTAACTAAATTTCAATAAATAAAATGTGCAAGTACTAGCGTTGGTTAGAAAATAAAATGAGGTGGCAAAGGATTGATGTGGTATTATGTGATTAGTGATCACCAAAAATCTCATAGGGATGACTGATCATATAAATTTTTCTCATGAACAAAAAGCTACAAAATATGATGTTGTAAGAAGTAGAGGCAGCAAATTTTTGCCCGTCAACTAATATCCAGTCTAAGCTTGCCCATTTAGTTTATGGGCCACATATAAGCAGCCCAAATAAATTCATTTATAAATGTCAAATATCCTACCTTATTAGTAAATTCAGTAAAACTACCAAAAAAAATGTAAAACTAGAACTATTGATATTATAAATTAAGAAAAAATTATAAAAGACCTTATGATTTTAGTCATTTTTAGGAGACCTCATGTAGTTTAAATTTTGTTTATTACGCCCCTCATACTTTTATTTTATTTTCAGTTAACCCTTTCAATCTACTTGTCATCCAGTTCCTTTAAGTGAGGGACACAGTGGCAAGTCATTAAATTTTCACATCATTATTTCAAATATAAATTATTAAAAATAATATTAAAATATTGAAAAATCAAAAAAAATAAGAATATCTAAATAACGAATCCAAAAGGCAAAACTTCATTCTTTAGAGGTGTGCATATATATACTAATGAAATTAAAGTTTCATTTTGAAAAAAAGTGCACTAAAATCTCAGTGTCCTTTTTCCAATTTTTCAATTGAGACACCAAACGTTAAGATCCATGGCTATTAGAAAAACAGGTTAATGTTTTCTCTTCTTCTTTTTTTTTAATTCTTTCTGAATTTTTCCCATTTTTAAAGTATTATTATTATAATTAATTCATATTTGAAATGGTGATGTGAAAATTTAATAACTTGTCATTTGGCCAATCACTTAATAAAATTGGATGGCAAATGAACTGAATGGATTTATTATAAATAAAAAACAAAATACAAGAACTGTGATCGATAAAATTTAAATCATAGAAAAGCTCTCAAAGAATAACTCCAACCACGTAGCTGTTTCAAAAATTTTCCCCATAAATTATTTAATGACCCAAAATGCAAGGAATGAGGTTGTGGTTCTTTGTTCCTGTTGGAACGACATTGTCTACAAGGACAGTATCCAAGCTTAGAAGACTTGGGGAACCAATGATTTTCAAGAGAGCCCACCCATTTAGGATCTACAAGACCATAAAAAAAATTCCAACAGATTGGATTAATTTAACACATATTCTACACAATTTGGGCAAATTTTTATTATAGATGATACAATTCATCCAAATAGTCAGACTTTATTTGTTTGTTGTTGATTTCTTTGTTGATTAAATTGAGGCTTAACTTTGAGCATTTAAATTAAATTTCATACATAATCTGACGAGGCTCAACTTTTCATGTCTTTTGGAGATGTATAGAGGCCCTCAAAATGGTGAAATATTAAGAAATTTGAACCGTTGTAACTATTTTGAATTTCTTCTTCTTTTTTTTTTTTTACCATTCAAGTGATAACTGTATATTAGAATAAATTGCATGAAAATTGATTGGTCAGTCCTCGTACTTTCTCATGTTTTTCGGTCCATGTAGTCAGAATTTTTAGAAATGAGCCCAAACAATATGGGTTTGGTCCTTTTATAAATAAGGAATCTTAGAAATTTTTAGACTCATTTTTCTCATATAGAATAGATTAATTAACATATCCTGTTAATTTTTCACAACCGTTTTTTTTTATTTATCCAAAAACATTGCTTTACTTTGTCACTTGTGACCTCCATTTGTTCTTAGACCCAACTCCAATTCAAAATGATGAGCGGCTACGGCTACATTATCAAAGATGGCTATGTTTCATAGTTATTTGCAGCAAAATCTTAATGAAAGTGTCGAAAAAAAATTCCAAAATAATACCCAAATTTTTTTTTTTTCCCAAAGTACATGTACAGAACAACTTTTCCCGGTGTAAGTTTCATATCACAATTAGTAATCGAGGGATTGAATTTGAAAACCAAGTCTCGCAATTGCCAATTAGAGACCAAAATAATAAAATATTAATTTTGCAATGGCCAATCGCAAAGCCGTAAAAAAACTTATAAGTGAGAAAAGTCTGCTCCATACAACTACTTTGAAAATTTTTCTTTTTTAAGTATTATTTTCCCAATATAAGTTTCAATATTGCCATTGGCAATTGCAAGACTCGACTTGAAAATCTAGTAGCTCAATTTCCAATTACAAGACCTATATATTAAAAAATAAAGATCTCATAATTGCCAATCGTAAAGCTGTAAAAAACACTTATAATAAGAAAAGTTTGCTCTATACAACTACTTTGAATTTTTGTTTTTAAGTATTATTTCAAGATTTTTTTTTTTCTGTAAGTGTTGATGGGTTATACTGAAAGCAATCAAATTTTCGTGAATAATTATTTATCTGTTATTTTAATTGGGTCCGATATAGGTTCCCGATATAAACCCGAAGCACGCTCGTGTTAAACGAGTCGACTATGAGCCTTCAGCGTTACAATTGAAGTCCAACACAGGTCCAGCTCGGGCTGGAGCCCCTTTAATTGAGAGGTTGACCCGTCTAAGCTCGGGCCTGCAGGCCCCATTGACAAGCCTACCCGCAGCCCCACTGCGTCGACTTAATTGCTAGGGAACGATAAAAATGAAAGAGCATCCACCTGACCTAGTGAATTATCATAAGTTCGTTAACTAAGAGAAGGCGTAGGGTCCACCAAGATCCACATAAATTTAATTTTTATAGCCAACAGTCAGTTAACTTGCCTGGTTCAAAATGAAACCTTTCATGAGCATGCTAAATTACAAATTTACCCTCAATCACCAAGAAAAGGTACAACGAGAATTTACCGATCCCCCAGCAAAGCTGCGTGAACGCGAACCGCCAAATATGACTGCATGAAACAAGCATGATTCAACGACACCCACCCCATAACTAAATTAATAACATATATATATATATATATATATATATATATACAGACAAAATTCTTGAGATTATGATAAAAGTATTAGCAGAAACCAGAAAGGGAAGTAACATATTAATCGCAGGCATACATATATGGAACAGGCCAAAGTTGAGTACATTGCATGAACACTAGATCACTAGACCACAGCACAACCCCAAAATATTTTCTCAACGACACTTTTCAACACTCAACACTTGAAAAGAAAAGGAATAACAAACATAGGTAAATACTTATTAAGATCCCTCCACATTATAGAAAACATACGCAAAATCATGGAAGAGACCACCACAGGACGCGGCCACCGACTTCAGACACTTTTTGGGAAAACCCTAGGAACAGCTTCGCACACCAAGGAGTGTTTCATCTCCAGAGAGAGCTTCAATGACTCGGACAAGTCCACAGTTCCTTTCTCACTAGAAGCAACCCAGTTGAACCTCTGCAGGAGTTGGGCCAGCCACAGCTGGACCGTCGCGAGTCCCATGGCTTTACCGGGACACACTCTCCTCCCTGCCCCGAAAGGGGCCAGCCTCAGATCGCACCCCATGATCCCCACCTCTTCCTCCACGAACCTCTCCGGCTTGAACTCCCCGGCCTCCGCCCACACCTTCTCGTCATGTGTTATGGCCCACATGTTCACCATTGCGGTCGTGCCCGCCGGAATGAAGTGATCTCCGACGTGGGTGTCGTGGATGGCGAGCCGAGCCCACGAGAGCAGGGGCCCCGGAGGGTGCATCCTGAGGGTTTCCTTTATGATGGCTGTGACGTAAGGGAGTTGGGGGAGGTCCGAGTCGGCGACCGGGCGGTTTCCGGCAACGGAATCGATTTCGGATTGGGCCTTGGACTGGATGTGTGGGTGCAGGACCATCCTTGCAAGAATCCACTCCAAGAGGATCGCCACCGTGTCTGTGCCTCTAAATATCATTTCCTGGAACAAGGAGGAAAAGGAAGCGTATCCATTCATGTGTAACCATTCTTGCGAGAATATGTACTAGTGATATAAAGATGAAGCGCATAAACGTGAAAAATGCGAAAAAAGGGAGAAACATTCAGATTCCCACCATCTTTGAATGCACAAGAGAATAAAGCACACCCACACCAACCATCAACCAAACAGTACTTCGGAGAAGATAGACGAAAAAAAAAAAAACAATAATAATGATAATAACAATAATGATTATGGAGTCTTACCCACAAAACAGCAATCATGTCAGAGTCCGTGAAACCATTTTCTTGCTGCAAATCAAGCAAGACATCAACAAAGTCCTTGGAGCTGTCATCAGCACCCGTCTCCGTACCGCTATGAAGCTTCCTTTTCATCTTATGCTCATCAATGATCTTCTTAACAAACACATTCACCTTACGCGCCAACTTCTTGCACCTCTTCCTCACTCCCTGCAAGTCCAACCACCCAAGCCCAGGAAAATGGTCACTCCAATTGAATATCCCGAGCAACTCATACCCTTCTTTCACCAATCCCTCAAGTTCGTCCCCACCATCCACAGAACCCTCCCCAAACTCATAACACTTCCCAAACACACTCATCATCACATTATTCAATGACCCAAGATGCAACACTTTCCTCACCTCAACCCCGCCATTTCTCTCCATGGAAACCCTAATCTCATCTATCATTTTTACCCCTATTTTTTCACGGAAAGCCCCAAAAGAAGTGATTCTTCTGGGACTGAACATGTGGGTGGCAGAGATTCTCCTGAGATTCCTCCAGTATTCCCCAAACGGAGCGAACCCCATGGCTCTGTGGAACAGTAGCTCGTAGGCGGACTCCTTCACGGGACGATCCGCGAAGGCGGAGCTGTTGAGGATGTCTTTGGCGGTGTCGGGTTCGCTGGAGATGACGAACCGGGTCAGCCCGACCGAGAACCCCATCAACGGAACCGCGTTGAAAGCACGAGCGAACTTCGCGAGGACCCGGTGGGTCAGGGACGAACCGGAAAAGGACCGAGACGAGACCTAGGAGAGGGAGGCCGGAGGGTCCGGGGATGGCGCGGGAGGGTTGGGCGGGGTGACCAGAACGGTTCTTGGAGAGAGCCCAAGCAAGGCCACCCGGGGAGAGACAGAAAGCGAAAACCGCAGCGAAGAGAGAAACACAGAGGAAAGCATTGAGGCTCAGAACAGAAAAATTCTCGTACCCATGCTGAGGGAAGAAGAAGAAATGGAAAGGTTCAGGGGATGACATCATTCCTGGTAGGGTAGGGAGGAGGAGTTCAGAAACAAAGAAGAAGCCGTGAAGAGTTAGACCGTGAGGGGGTGCTTAAATATAAGATGGGAACTAACTCTAGTTAAAATCCCTTTGGAGCTTTTTTTACCGTGGTTAAATGACTCGACGCTTCTGTTCGTGAAGGTGACATTGGGGCAACGTGACGTTTTAATTGAGCAGCTAATTTTTTTTATTTAAATATCAGTTTGGCACCCAAAAAAATCCTAAAATAATACAAAGAAAATTTCTCAGGTCTATGAAAAAAAACTATTTTAAATATAATTTTTTCCACAGTCTCACAATTAGCAAATGCGAGGCCTTAATTTTTTTAATATATTTTTTTCCTTGAAATATGCTAAGTCCCCTTTTTTTCTCATCATTTTCTCCTATTGCCACACGGTCGGAAAGCCACTGTTACTTTCCTCTTCTTTGTTAAAATTTAAGCGGTTCCTTAGAACAATACATCCTAGATATCGAGTTTAGAATACCTAAACCATTACCTCCAGTTAGTATATATAAAATATATTTAAGATTTTTAGATTAATGGGCTTTCACCCCGTATAATTCCATTCATATCTATATAACGTGTATTTGAAACATTTATAATAGGATACAAAATACTCTCAACATTCTTCTTCTCTTACTTGTAAATGTGCTCATACTTTCTTTTCACTTTTTGTGCCAATTGTCTCGGTGTCGCTCCTTTACTCCTCTATTCCGTCCATTAAAAGTGAGTGTCGCAATTGATAATTATAATACTCAAACTTATATTGAAAAAAATATCTCCACATGCCAATTTTGAGAAATCTTTTAGATATTATTTTGAGATTTTTTTTCTTTCTTAGATCACTTTATTAGGGGAAAAAAGAGTATGAGGCTCAACTCGTCTAGTTACTTGAGTCTATCTTTCAGAATGATATAATTTTATTGAAAATCATCCCATTCTTTAAAATGAATTTAAATTACTTTTAAAAAAACTCCCTTTTGTCTTGATTAACTGCTTCCAAAATAAAAAGCAAGGTGCCTTGAATAAAATAAAATAAAACAATCCTTTGTCCAACGGTCTTCAAGAATATTATTAATTGTTTTTTCTTCCAAAGTGAGTCCAGGTGTATTAAGTGTAATAATGACTGAGAAAATTAATGTAGTGTCTTTAATGCTGGAGCCTGCAAAATTCAGTTTGACGGTAAACGATAATAAATAGAGCCATGCTTATCATTAGTGTTTCTTAGGAACATTTCTTCCATCTATACTCCTTTTTTCGTCTCTAATATATAAAAAGAAAAAAATTATACCTAATTTTCTTATAATTTGATACAATTATAAAATTTTTTTATATAATTTAAAAATAAGCATATAACTCCTATAGTTTTAATAAACTTACAAAAATTAACTTTTTCATCAAATCTAACGGTTTATTCTTTTATAAATTTTTTAGTGCTTAATATAATAAAAAAAGACTTTAATTTTCAAAATTACCCATAACTTAGTTTCTTAACCCCTACTGTAACAGTACCTAAATAAATGGACACTTTTATACTTTTTATACCTTGAAAAAATATATATATTTTATACATGTTATATATTCATAATTCCAACTAGGTAGATTCATATACAAATATTTTTCTCTTTTTTTGTGCAATAAATATATCTTTTTCATGGCTTAAGAATTATTGTGATTGAGGTAAGGAATTAATTTTTGATAATTTGAGAAATTAAAGTTTATTTTTTTCGACTAAACATGCTAATTTTTTTTTTGCAAGAACAAGCAGTTAAATTTGATGAAAAAGTTAACTTTTACAAATCCATTGAAACCAAAGGGAGTTATGTGCTGATTTTCAAATTATAAGGAGATTCTCTATAATAAAATGAAACCATAAAAAAATTAAGTATAATTTTTCCTATATAAAAAAGCACTCACGTGAGCTATCGATATGTAGCGGCAAAGTTATTAAACCTAAACCGACTCAGTGGGTCAATTTAGCGGCCTGTCAATTCGGTCCCCGAACGGTCCCCGAACTGGTTTGATTTTTTAATTGCCTGAAAAGGTATATTGAGTCAATCAAATCCAATTAGTCTGGCAACTTGGCTCGCAATCCGAATAACTCAATTGACCCAGTCAAGTTCGATCAATATTTTTCAATATAAACCCGAATCAACCCATGTTTTGAAAGTCTAACTCACAAACTCTAGTTTGAATTGTTTGATTATTCGATTTCTTTGACATTAGCATGTTAAATTAGTGAATAGTTTTTTAATTTTTTTTTGAATTGTGTTTTTATCGTTTATGAAGATGACCTTTTTATTCATTGATTTAATTTCATACGATTGTGATTTTTAAGTGTTCATTAATTTATCTATTTTTTATGTTTAGTGTTAATTTATTTGGTATAATAAATATAGAATAATAGATATACTAGTACTAACATTATCCCTACTTTTTTTTTCCTTTTTAATTTTATTATGAAAAATTAAAATTTATTTTTTTTCCTATTAAACACTCTAAAAAAGTTTGTGGATGAACAAATAGTTAGTTTTGATGAAAAAGTTAACTTTTACAATGTGCTGATTTTCAAAACACATGAAAATTTTTTACAATGAGATCAAATAACATGAAAATTAAGTACAATTTCTCTTAAAAATAAATTTGAACAAAACTCACTTTTGTCTTTATTAACTGCGTACAAAATAAAAAGTAAGGTGCCTTGAATAAAATAAAACAATCCTTTGTCCAACGGTCTTCAAGAATATTATTAATTGTTTTTTCTTCCAAAGTGACTCCTGGTGTATTTAGTGTAATAATGACTGAGAAAATTAACGTAGTGTCTTTAATGCTGTAGCCAGCAAAATCCACTTTGACGGTAAACGATAATAAATAGCGCCATGCTTATTATTGGAGTTTCTTAGGAATATTTCTTCCATCTATATTCTTCTTCTTGTCTCTAATATATAAAAAAGCACTCACGTGAGCTACCCATATACAGTTATTAAATCCAAACCGGCTCAACAGGTAAATTTAGTGGCCCGTTGATTCTCCCCTCAAACTAGTTCGATTCTTTATTCGTCTCAAAAAGTATGTTAACTCGGTCAAATCTTATTAGTCCAGCAACTTGACTCATGATCCGAATAATTCGATTGATCCAATTAAATGATCAATATTTTTCAATGTAGACCCAAATCAATCCATGTTTTGAAAGCCTAAACAATAAAACCTAGGTAAAATAGTTTGATTATTCAATTTCTTTGACATTAGCATGTTAAATTTGTGAATAGTTTCTTAATTCTTTTTTGAATTGTGTTTTCATCCTTTATGAAGATGACCTTTTTATTCATTGATTTAATTTCATATGATTGTGATTTTTAAGTATTCATTAATTTATCTATTTTTTATGCTTACTGTTAATTTATTTGGTATAATAAATATAGAATAATAGATATACTAGTACTTTAAAGTTAATCATATGACGCATTACTATTTCGACTCAAAAAGGATGTAACTATAACATTATTCCTACTTTTTTTTCCTTTTTCCTTTTTTTTTTGTGAATCGAGCCTTTAAATTTGAACCGCCTCTGTGTTTAAAATTGCAGCTTTGCAACCGTGTTCTTGGGCCACTTCCTTTGGAGGCTTGTGCGCAGTTAATGGGCCTGGCTTCAAGGAAACGTGCATGGCGTTGATGCCAATTTGGCATGATCTCGTTTCCCCCGATTGCGAAAACACTTTAAATGCGCCCTCCCCTTCAAGATTGTTTAATTTAAACCCCTCAATATTGAACTTAGTTTCAAAAACAATAAATTTATATATGCAAAGAATTTTACGGTAAAATTATAAAATATTTATGTGGCATAAATTTAGTGAAAGGTATTTTATAAATAACAACTTATGGTCTCATAAATTTTTGACACATAAGCCTTTTACGATTTCATTATAAGATCCTCTGTGTCCATAGTATTGTTCTTTCAATAAACTCATTTCGTCCATCCTCGGTTCGAATATAAGTACCAAGAGATCTACTTAAAAGTGTCTTAATTTATAAAATTTATAATTAAGATAATGTCTACACACTTCACTCCCAGTAATGCTATTTATCTCGAAAAAATAATCTCATTGCTCACATGTAAAGGTGAGTCCCATACATATGATAGATGGATCATGTAAGACCCACCCTTACATGTGAATAATAAAATTTAAATGAAATTACTTTTTTTTTATAAACAGCATTACCCTTTTGTTCCTCTTTTCCTTCCATGGCCACTGATATGTGTAGCGGCCACCAGCCTCCATACGTTTGCATTTTATTTGTTTCATATACTCAACCAGCAAAAGAAAAAAAGAAGCGTTCTTTAGTTTCGTTTTCATGAATTACAATAAACATGTTTCTTTCTTAAGTAAAATATATAGCCTGAGTATAATTTAAGTATTTACTAATTATGCGCATCGTAAAATATAATTTGCATACAAAGAATTAAGTAAACATGGGTTCGATAGCTAGAAAGGGGTAAGGGAAAGGGATTTGAAGCCATAAGTAACAATGTGATGTAATTTTTTTTAAATGAGAAAAATCATGAATAAAATGCCCAAATATACAACTCGGTTTTAGAAGAGAGCCGGGTTTTATGTTTTCCCTTCTTTTTCTCGAAATAAGTTTTTAGGCGGTCTCATATTTATCAATTGTACTATTAGATTTGTTCATATTTTCAATTATGTAACCGGCAATTGTGTAACCAATTTTAAATTATTTTGGTCATACAATTACTAATTGCTTGACTAATATAGTTAAAAGTCGTTACGTAATTGGCAATTAAGTGACCAAAATAATAAAATAATGACCACACAATTGCTAATTTCGTGACCATTATTTGGATAATTAGTTTTGGCGTAGAGGGGAAGAGGGTGGGAGTGAGTAGGTTGATGGAAAGGGGGTCCATGGTTTAGTTTGCAGCATTATTTTTTTTGAATGCATTTTAAAAAAGTTTGAACTGTATAAATGGGAAAAAAAAAATACAAAAATGCACATGCCTATTAATTTTCAGTTAATTTGGAATGTAAATTACATTCATCATACATATAAAATTTTAGGACTATTTTTGAGTCTTAATTTTTCCTTACTTTAAATAAAAATTTTGAGATCGACTGCAAGCCTCATAAATCACTTAAAAATTAATAGACATGTATTTTTGTATGTTGTTTTTATCTATACAGCTTAAACTTTTCAAAAATGTATTGAAAAATGGTGCAAACTACACGATGAGCCCGCTCTCACTCAATCCGTCCACTCTCCTCCCTTCCCCCTCTCCATCAACCCACCCACTCTCCTCCATTAACCCAATGGCCATGCAATTGGCAACTGTTGGACTATTATTTTGTTATTTTGGTCACGCAACTAATAATTACGCGACTATCAAAAAACTTATCATGCAATAGGGCAATTGCATAACTAAAACTTATTTTAGGAAATACTAGATTCGAACACCTAATTTGTGAAAAAAAAAAAAAGAAACAATATTATAGGGGGATTCTTTTTTCATGAAATCCAACCCTATATGACATTATGAAAATAAATCCCCTCCCTTTCCTCTCTCCGGTCTACAATGCAGTTTGTATCATTTTTTTCATTTAATGAATTTTTTAAAAATTTGAACCGTATAAATGGAAACAACATTATAAAATATACATGCTTATCAATTTTCAAGTAATTTAAAAATATAAAACATATTCATCCAAATCAAAGAAAAATTCAAGCTTAAAACATTATTGGAATTTTTATGCTTAAAATGAATAAAATTTATATTTTTAAATCACTTAAAAATTGATAGATTTGTGTGTTTTTTATTTTTATTTTTATTTTTACTGTTTAATTTTTTTTAGAAAAAATGCATTGAATGAAAAAAAAAAAAAAAAAAAGAAGCACAAAGTGTAACATGAACCAGATAGGGAAAGGGGAGGGGATCCGCATCCATGACATTATACGTCAAAGCGTGTCATGAATAAGAGCAGTTAAATACGGTTTGTCCACGTGTATGGAAATGATCCAACCCTCTCAATGACATTACACGTTAAAGTATGTGATGAAGAGGTGGAGTAAATGGGGTGTTTCCACGTGCGAACCATGAAGCCCTCTCTGGCAACCACAGTAAATACAAGGTAGATGGCTAGGTAAAGAGCCTAGGCTAGACAAAGCATCTGTCTCACTCACATAGGCTCTGTGTTCATGCAGTTTTAGCACGCCTCGCAAAATAATTACAAGTGGAGGGTTCCAGACACACGGCACCAGCAGCAGTAATAGTAGTAGTAGTAGCAGTTGAAGCTTGGCTTGTAGTTGTGAGACAATCAAACCAAATCAAAATCGTATCGAATCGGATAGAAATCTTGGTCTGATGGAGTGTTGCAGTGGGAGAAGAATCCGTCGTCAGCAGCGTGCGGGGATGAGCACAGCGCTCGGCGTGCGCCAGAGTTGGCGTGTGCGTTTTAAACCTCAGATCACGGTTCGAGCGGCCCCACCTCCCCCTTGTTTCGCTTGCGCCATCTCCCTCGTCTCCTCAACCTTAGGTCGAGAAAGAAAAGTTTTGAATAAATGATAACTTTTTAATACCAATATCACTATTATCAAATCCGAATCTGCCCGACGGGTCGGCCTAGTGATCCATCCACTCGAACTTTAACTCCGATTGGGTTGAAAATCAACTCAACTTGTACATTGACTCGACATATGGACCCGTTATCTAATGATTTATGCATTAGAAGTCCAATATTTCAAGAGATTTATACCCAATTTTTTTCACTAAAAAATAATATCCTTAACCAATAGAACTGATGAGTTCATATGAAATGCTATCAAAACGTATTACTTATAATATGATAGTTAACTAATGGAAAAGATATTCTTTTTACGTATATGTGTTATTTGTAAATAAATAATATTTAATTAAAATAGTGGTTACAAATTACTAAACAATAGATTGATATATATATATATATATACACGTACATGGTAAGTATAATCACGTACTTTAAATAAAGGTGAGTAGTATCTAATTATTTTTATCTTAGAAAATAATAAATCATCAAGCTTGAGAAAATCCTTGTATCATATTTTTAACGCTTAAAATAATCTAATTATTTTTATTTATCTTTATATTATAATTACTGTTATTATTTTGTAAAGCAATTTGAACAACTTCATAAAATTTATTGGTTTTGAATCTATTTCAATGAGTTATATTATTTTATTGATCATTTTATAAAAAATCTCTTATAATTATTAAGACTTATATTATAAAGGTCATTGACCTGGCGGTTCAACCTATGACATGACGATTAAAATGATAACCCAACGATTGAAAGAAAAATATAGTAACCCGGCCTCTTGACCAGGTCGACGTCTGGGTCAGGTTTGATAACTATGAGGAATATCATTAAAAACGCAATGGTACTCGTCCTTCATTAATTTCCACACAAATATATTTATAAACTTATTTATTAAATTTTTTTATATATTAAGTTTAATAAATAAGTTTGATTAAATCCTTTATTTTAAATTCATATCGAGTAGATGCTGATTTATTGAGTAGTATAAAAAGAGATACTGAATATTAAATAATGATAATATTTGATTGTGCTATAAAAACATATATTTTTTAATAAAACAACGTAATTTTGAGACATTTATATATGTAATTACGTAGACCTGGCAAACTATGAAACATAAGCTTCATTTGTTTATTTTTAATTAACTTCTTCTTTAAAAAAAATCCACCGATTGAAAATCCCATGAACCCTCGAAATATTTTTCACCTTCTTCCTCATTACGATCCTTCTCTTTATTCCCAAAAAACGAACAACAAAAATCAAAATCAAAATTGAAAAACTAGGGTTCTTCTCCTACCAGAGTTTGAATTTTAAAGTGGGCAGCATGCTAACAAGCAATTAAATTTCTTTACCCGAAATCAACACCAAATTACCTCAAGAGCCCTAATCCAAAAAATCCAAATCTTCTTCCCTTTTTTTGAATCAAAATCGGATTAAAGTTTGATTTCAATTTCAAAATCAAGCCAAATAAGGGTTTGGTATGAAACCCAGATATGGGTTTGATTTCAAGTAATACCTCTGCTGATTTCTACTAAATCTATTTCTACCTCAGTAGCTAATATTGAGACAGGACGTGAGTAGTATTGGGTGAACATGTTTTCTCCCAAATTGTCTTTGGTGTGTCATTTTAAATGTTTCCTTGTAATTATGCTGCCTATATTCATTAAAAAAACACCGATCATTATATTCGCCGACTTGACCCTCACTGTCATTTAAACCAGTGTTTTGGATATTTAGGAAGTCAAAACCCTCCCCTCCCCACCACCCCCCGCCGCAAAATCCAAAAAAAAGGGGAAAAAAGGATTCAAAAATAGCATTATTTTAATCAGTCTCATTATTAAACATTTTATCTCGGAATTACGTCATCCGAAGAACTTATAATTTTGGATATATCGAGTCTTTCCGGAGACTGTATTAAGCAATGAAATTCCGAAAGAATACAAAATAAATTTCCAAAATAGGTGTATGTATCAGACTTTTCTCGATATAAATTTTAATCTATCAATAGGGGATTGTGAGCTTGAATTGCCCATATCAATCTCACAAATATAACTTGCGAGACTAAAATTTGGCATCTAATCTTGCAATTGGCTATTGCGAGAGTGAAAAGTCATATATTTATTGAAACATATTTCAACACAATGGGGAAGGACTAATAAATTTTGTAAGGACTTTCATTGGAAACAAATATCTCTTCCCATTCTTCTCTCCAATCCATGGTACAGTTTGTATGTTATTTCTACACGCCGCCTCCACTCAAAAGAGTTTCAGAAGTGAGATACTTTTGAGGGAAACTTGCAATTAATATATATTCTATTTTTTTTTCATAATTCTCAATTGTGAAGCCAAAAATAAAAAATATAAACTTGCAATTGAGAATTATGAGCTTAAATGAATATTCTATTTGTCTTACAATTCTCGATTGCAAGACCAAAAATATGAAATACTAATCTCGCAATTGCCAATTGCGAGGCCAATGTTAAAAAAAAAAAAAAAAAAAGAGGTCTCGCACTTGTCAATTGGGAGACCTATTGAAAACTTAAATTGGGAAAAATCAGATCTGTACACCTATTTCGGGATTATTGTTTTTAGTATTATTTCATTTTTTTTTTCTCATATTAATAGCACAAATTAGAAAAAAAAATCCTAAAATAATACTATTTCCCCCCTCCCCCAAAGTTGGTGTGCGGATCTAATCTTTCCAAATATAAGTTTTAGTTTTGTAATAGTAAATTGCAAGGCTGTTCTTTATTCCGGTCTCGCATTTCACATTTGCAAGATCGTTACTTTAGTATTTTGGTCTCATAATAGTCAATTGTGAGACTAATTTTATTTTCTTTTATTCCGTCTTGCAATTGACTATTGTGAGACCCTTTTTTTTTTTTTTGGTTTGGTCTCACAAATTAGAATTGCAAGACCTTTTTTTTTTTGTTCGATCTCACAAATTGGAATTGTGGGATAACATGATTGCGTAAATTTGTAGGATCAATTATATTATGCACGATGAATGTAATATTGAATGACTCCATACACTTATGAAAAAAATTGGAAATACCACTTAAACTTTCAAATATGTTATGCCAAATAAATACAACATAAAATGACCACAATCTGATCACTTAGGTTGCTTACATGTGCGCTAATCGTGACCTGGTTCATGACACCTCGAGCATACACAAATTCGACTGGACAAATCCATTTCATTTCAGATTCTTCTAGTCCTCTAACGTCTGCGGCCAGTTCGTTTCTATGCTAGATCCGGGAGTAGACAACTGCTAAAGTGTTGCCATTCATCAGGGTAAGTAGAAAACCAAAACGATAAGTAGTACAATGGCTTGAATTTGGGTTCCCAAGCCTTCAATGACCCATTTACTGAGAAATAGTATGAGACATATTGGGAAAGATTGACGGATAAATACCGACAAACTGCAATAGCATAGGAACAGGGGATTCCAAATCAATTCCACTTACCACTTCTATAGTGGTAGTTCTGCATTGACATCTACTAGTTTGTTCTCCCCCTTGTGGATAGTGTTGACGAAACATGTGGTTGTCTTCACCTCAAAAATGCAACGATACCTGATCAAACTCCGTAACTCTATGAGCAAAGGCCTTCGAAGATCTATGCTCCAAAATCAAGTGAACTAGCCCTCACTTCTAATGTGACTACCAAGTGAAATATTAAAGTAGCGCTTAATTTTGTACGATGTCCATTCAACGGCTGCCATAATTGGTAAGGATCTTGGCGTTTTCAACATACCGTTGAAACATTTGACCATGTTAGTCTTTAGCTTCCCACACCGACGACCCTTGTCATGAGATAAGGTTCACCTCTCAACATCGATGGTGTCCAAGTATTTGAAAGCATCCACATTTATCACCTTTGTGCGGTCCATGTTGTAATAGTCCTCAATTCTCATTAAATTTTTGACGGGAATTGTAGTAAAGTTAGGAATTAAAATGCATAACTTGGTGCGGTATTTGGATTTAATGAATTAGAGTAATGGAATGGTGTAATCGGAACCCAATAATAAGTTAAGAATGGAAAATATGGTGAAAAGTAGGATTGGTGGGACAGGTGACACGAAATTACCTATACGTGCACGTAACAAACGTAGGGGGTGGATATTATATACACTTGAACTATACCAAAATAGCATAATGTATGTTGGATTAATATAATATATCATACGTTATATTAATATATTATATTATATTATATTACATTACATTAAAAGTTAAGATAAGTGAGCAAAGAATTTAACTATTAAGTTACCTTTAGTCGGCTATATATATATATATTATGTTCATTAAACTATTGGAACACTCGTGTTCCGAGAGTAAGCTATAAAAAAAAAAGAAAAAGAAAAAGAAAAAGAAAAGAAGAAGAAACGAGAAGGGGACGAGGAGGGTGGGCTTTGGGGGCAGTGAAATAGAGGCGGTGCTATGGGTTGGACTTTACGATATATATATATATATATATACCGTAAAGGAAAAGGAAAGGAAAAAGGAAAAAAAAGTCAAAGGCAGAGGGAGTTTGAAGTCCTGGGGTCAAGTTTGGTCCTATTTTTGATTGGCCTTTGACCGAGTAATGAGGTGAGGGAAGTTTATTACTTTCGTAAGGGGAAATTCATTTTTTTATATGGAAATTGTTCATTTGTGAGTAATTTTAATCTTTTGTTGAAATAATTTGATTGTTCTTGAATTCAGTTGAACCTATTGATAATTGAGTTATATTTGCTGCTTCGGGCACTATTTGGCATGCTTATATTGATTTGTTCATTTAGATTGTAATTGTACATATTATTTGATCTTTGATTGTTAATTTGATTGTGATAAAAATATATATGTTTGAACCCACTAGCCTCATTATTATTATTTTATTTGTTTGGAATCATAAATGTTGATTTGAACATGCTTGGACATATTTGTTTAGACCCACTTGCTATGTTGGTTGCTGAATGTTACATTTGAACCCATTGACTGAGATGAACAACCACAAAAGTGGGAATGAGAGACCTCGTGCTTGAGTTAATGCACGTATGAACCGTAATGACTAATTAATGGGCCCCGATACACTGAGTAGACTCTGTACTTGGGTTAATGCATAAATGTTGGAGCTCGTGTCATCCTTTGAACAAGCACACCATTCAGTGACCTTAAGGGTCTCTCAATGGTTGACGGTTTGAGTTAAACTATGCTGAATTGGTTATGTTGATATCTTTTAAGCATATACCGAATTGAATTGTCCTTTACTGAGTGTTCATTTATTCTTACCCCTGGTTGGTTTGAATCCTTTTCCAGGTAAGTTTTTCAAAGATAAGTTGTATGTAGGTGGCAGTGGTGATAAGGGGAAAGGGGTCGCCAATAGATGAACATTTAAGCTTTTGTCGATTTAAACAATCTTTTGAGTTGTACTATATTCTTTTGTTCGGCAAGTGTGTGCCGAACATGGTTTCACTTTTGTATTAATAGTAGCTAACCGTTTAGTGAATGATGGATGAGTGCACCCTTGTTCACCCGTTAGTGCATTAAAGGTGGGGGGGTCACACATGTAGCTCTTGAATTTCCTCTATTCTGACGTAGCTCCGGCGGCCCAACATAATTTCTTCAGCAACCCGCCAACAAATTTTTTTTGGAAAAGTTGCTGCAAAAATGCAGTAAATAGAACTGAAGAAAGATCGATGGCTTCTCTAGATTATATTGCTCGTCGTTACTGGCTTGCTAGAATAGAAGGAGCTCGGTTCAAGAGCAAGCAAACTTCCACTTGATCAAGTATGATGTGTCGTCGAACCTTCTACAGAATCCATCCCTATGATGACGTCTTCTTTTTTTTTGGACAACTGCAAATGTAAGTGGATATATTCGCTAGTTTCCATCCGTTCCCAGAAAGACGTCGTCTCCTCATTGACGTCCTCCTCCTCGTCATATGACCGTTTGCTTCGTCATCAAATGACAAGCTTTCAATATTTACAACGATGGCACCTGCTATTGGTGATCCTATTTGTGGTTCCAATTCTAGAGTAGGCACGTGCTCATAATTATTATATAAGTAGTTCTGCGAGTGGTTACCGAAGATTTCTCCTCGTCGCCCTGGCATAACAGTCGACCCAGCAAATAGTTGACCATAGTATCTAAGGAGATCAATATTTGGGGCTGAAATCAGCCTTGAGCTAAACATAAATCTACCAAGTATAAAGGCAAGGATAGTTGGATCAAAATAAGACGTAACTTAGGACACTATCATCTTGAATCAATATTGCTGAAAAGCTTGCATACGCCCTTCCTCCAAGAGTAATAGGACACCAAAACAAGAGATTAAGCTTGTAAAGCCTCGAATCGACCGCTACAAATGGATATAGCTACCCCATCAAAAAGTGGAGCTGTTGTGTTGTATTGTACTAGGATCAAATATGATGTGCCCCCTTTGACCACTCCAATAGAATATTGCGAGAATAAGAGGCAATGACATTTTGAAAATTAAAACAATAACTATAAGAAACATTAAAAAAGAAATAAAAAAAATTTGGGTGGTGGAGTGATAAGTAGGATGGAGAGTGGCCCCGAGTAGACCCGGGGGGGGGGGGGGGGGGGGGGGGAAATTTAACAGCTCCAGCAATGCGAATCCCAACTAATGTTCAAGCACCTTGAAGTTTAGACTCACAATAGGAAATGCGAGTCTAATTTTCGTAATTGAATTTCAAAATTTTCCATTTTGCTCTCGCAGTAATGAATTGTGAGATTCATTCTCGTAATTTATTATTGCGAGACTGAAACTTCCATTGGGAAAGATTAGATCCGTACACCCACTTTAGAGAGAAAAAATTTAGTTTTATTTTAGGATTTTTTACCATAAATCACTCTAAGCGAAAGAATCAAAAATAATTTCATTGCGAATCTTAGGCCATGTTTGGTGTAGTTTTCTTTTTCTTAGTCCCATTCTAAAATATTTAAGAAATAAAGGTAAAAAATAAGTTTAAGTATTTATTTATTTATTCCATAAATTTCAATGACATTCCCAAATTTGTTTTTGGAAATTCTATAATAAATTTAGGAGTGTGAAAATTTCGTTCCAAAAAATTTTCAAAATTTTGAGAACAAGGTTTACCTTGCTCCGCACTCAATTTCACCCACAAGCATCGATCGTCTAACTCCGATCACAGACATTGAATTCCTACTAGGTTTGTCGAATTTATGTCAGATTCCGTCGGAATCTTTTCGCGAATTCCAACTACTTTTGTGGGACTCTAATCACCATAATTGGATCTTGTAGGGTAAAGAAATAGAAATAATGCATAAAAATCTAATATGTTTCTCATTGTCAACAAAAAATAAGAACATGAAAACAAGAACAATGAAAATTGATAATAAAAATTTAAAATAAAAACGTAAAAATGGGAATAAAATCAAATGGGGCCTTACATATAAACTCTATTTTGTATGCTAGTGTAAAAATACTATAATGATATTTTTCAGACATAAACCAAAAAAAGGGTCTATAATAGTGTAAATTATGAAAAAATATAACTAAATTGGCACATCAACTATAAATAGTTAATTAATGACTCTAACTTAGGTGGCATTTGATAGGTCAGTTTTTGCTCTTATTGAGCTCTAAATTTGATTCATTTAGATTTGAAGTCATTCAGATTGTTTGGTGAACAATCTAAATGAGCTTTAATTAGATAAATTGGGTCTGTTTTAGTTAGACCTCCCATTCAGACCCATGAAATGAAAATACCCCCATATATTTTCTATTATTCCCACCCTACGCTCTCATTTCTCCCTTGTGCACGTCTCCAGCAACCACGACAACTACACCTTTAACAGCCCGATCCATGATCCCACCACAGAGCAAATCCTCACCAAAAAGGACTTGCCTAAAGGGTACTTTTGGGATCATAGGCCTAAAGTTAAATATTACACTCATAATACCCACACATTCCAATGTGATGGAGGGACGAGAAGAAGAAGAAGAATGGTTTTTTTTTTCTCATACTTTTTTGATGAAATAATAAAAATAATAAAAACTACAAAAACAGTTCATTCAGTTTATTGAAAAAATTACAATTATTCATACAAGTTATTGAAAAATAAAATAACATTATAGCAGGCATAAAATAGGAGGCTAGAGTTCATTAAGATGTTTTGGTAGATTAGTTATCGAACAGATTACAACTATTTGAATTCAGACTTTAAGTTTCAAGTATAGTATTTAGGTTTATTTTCTGTATTTAGGTTTGAACACTTAATTTTACCAAATGCTACCTTAGATATTCGCACACAAAATTTTATTGGCACTTCATACTTTGAAACAAACTTCATGAAAACATTAGGCTCTTCCTAGTAATTTTTCTCTTTCCTCCAACTGGATCCAACAGAAAGATTACGGGTCCAGCAAATATTTGGTTATACCTAATTGGATCTCGCTTTTAAACTGACTAAGCCAATCCTACAATTAAAGCTGTTCCGTTATTTCACAAAAAGAAGTTAAAAAACCTTTAAATTTAATGTACATGTGAAACTTGGAAAGAGCACTGTATTAATTAGCTAAAATATAAGTCCAATAACTTCTAATAATTAATGCAACGAATCTCATAAAAGAAGATTCAGCTCTTGTGCATTTAAAGCGTTAACTGCCTTCTGTGTTATGTACACGAGAATATTTTAATAATTTATTTAAGTTTTATATTTATTTTAAAATTAAAATTTATAAAATAATATAATTTTTTTAAAAATAAGTATAAAAATTAAATAAATGATCAAGATATTTATGTATGTCGTGACAATATTAACAGCTAACTGCAAAGGGCAACTCCCGCCTCAATGCAATGAACCCGGATTGAGTGAAAGATACAAAATTAATGTAGTTATTGATATTAACACCTCACATTTTAATTCGTAACTCGCGTCGGATTTCCGTAAAAAATTTAGCAGTAAAAATAAAAAGAAAATTCAAAAATATTATATACATAAGTTTACTTTCATGAGATTTTGATGTTTTAATAGTTTCATATTGTAGTAATTACAAATTTGGGAAATCAAATCCTTTAAAAATTATAGAAAAGTTTCGATAATTGTATTGATATGTTTTTATTCTTAAACGTCATGAAAATTGTCATAGCCCTATATTTATTAAAGCTATTTAGATCCATAATGGCTAGAGTAATCAATTTCAAAAATAGGTGCATTAAGAAGTATTGAATGGAAAGTGCATTGGAGAACCAAATCCACAAAATTTATAACTAAAACCCCTTACTGCATGAACTATTTGCTATGTAAATTTCAAATTAAGTATATATAATTAAGGTAATATTAGTCGTGCATGCCTCTATGCCTCTGTTTAGATTGGTTGTGCAGTTAAACATAGCTTATGTATTAAGAGAGGTTCATTAACATCGGATTAAAGCTATATTGCTGATCAGGTCGAACGATAGGTGGTGGTACAAATTTTAATTATTTTAGTATTTTTATAAACCTATCAATATTTAGCGAGAACTCTAATTTTGAACCCCAAGTAAATGTAAAAATTGAAAGTAGAAATGGCAATTGAATGGTTGAGTGGGCGGTAGGTGGGTAAACACATGCAAGTCAAAATTATACTGAGAATTTGGTTGGATTGTCTTACCCATAAATTGTAAATAAATTACCATATAATTACATATGCATCACGGAATATGAATCGGGAGTGTAAATATGCCTCCCAAATCGAAGAAAACAGAGAAACAAATTCAATAAAATAGAGAAATAAATCCAACGCTTCTCCAAGTTGCATGAGCTTTAAAAGATTAATCAAATGCATAAAAATCAAATATATTGTGAACCTCAATGTTCCTGCAATTCATTTCACGAGAAACACACAGGCTTATGAGCTTCTTTTTCTTTCTTTCTTTTTCTACAATTCTTTTTTTTTTTAAGGGAAAATATTCCGTTGTGACAAAAACAACTGCAGCTTGAAAAAGATTTATAAGATGGTGGTACATTGGGAATATCGTTTTAAAACAACCACACTTTTAAGGGAAAAAACATTCTAAATGTCAGAACAAAAGTTTCAAAACTCATATCTTTTTAAAAAGAAGTCACAAAGCTGAGCTAAATTTGGCAGCGATGTACGGATAGAGATCCTCAGCGGTCGAAAATTATGCAGTTTTGTATGGTTTTATAGTTTTTTATTTTTTATAAATTTTTAATAATTTGAGCCGTATAGATGGAAACTACATACGAAAATACATAGGCAAGTTAATTTTCATGAGACTTATAAATACAAAGCATACGCATCCTAAGCATTAAAAATTTAGTATAACTTTTAAAGGTCATTTCTTTCTATACTTAACACGAACAGGTTATATATTTTTAAATCTCATGAAAATAGTACATGTTTATGTATTTTATATGTTCTTTCCATACGTACAACTAAAATTATTTAAAAAGTTATAAAAAATAAAAAAATTATAAAACTACAAAGGATTGCATACTTTTTGGATTGCAGACACCCCTGACCCTTGACCTACCTCTATACTTTCAAGACTAGGGTAAATAGTTAAGCAAGTTCTTGTTCTCATTTTTTTTCCCAGGTAATTAGCCTAATTTGAACTGCCCCCAAAAAATAAAATAAAAATAAGAGTAAAATAAACGATTTTCTGGTCAAAAAATTAGAAAATTTAATTTTTCGATCGGAAGTTACTTCTTTGTAACTTATATTTTCGTAATATTTTAAAAAATAGGGTTAGAATAAACAATTTAAGAAAAGACTTAAAAAACTTATGAGATTTAGAAAAATTCAAGTAATCTGAATTTCCGGAAGGAGATTTCCGATTTCGAATTTCCGACCTTAAAACTTTTATAAAATTATTTCTAATTTCTAATCAAATTTTTAGATCGCCAATAAATTTAAAATTTCTTAAATTCTGCGCGGCCTTACCTATTTTGAGATAGCGGCGTTGTAACGGGAGCAGCAGAGGCAGAAGCACGTGATAAAACATCAGAAACATCCCTTCCGTTGAATTGGATTGGGCCCATTAAGAAGGTGGGTTGCTTGTGGGCCCACGCGGTGGCATAGTTATCGGGAAAGGCGTCCGAAACACATTTTCCATTATGAGAGAGAGGCATTGTAACGGTAACGGCACCACAAGCACGTGACTAAACATCGTAACAGTCCCTTCCCCTGAACCTCACGCACTTGGCACGTGACTTAATTTCAGAAACGCTCGGGTCTAACGCAGCTGTCAGCGTTGTTTCTTTTGTTTTTTAAACTGTCATGTTTATTTTCTCCTCCTTACCCTTCTGTCTCTCCCAGCTGGCCATTGATGGATGTTAGTTCTCATAACTAACCACCATATACTTTTTACTTCTCTCACAGTAACTCATCATCTTATTATAAAGATGTGCGGTTCCAATCTTTATTATTTAAAATGATAAAATACTTTTTTCTCCAGTTAAATATCCTATTTTATCATTAAAAATAAATTAAATAAGTATTTGAATAATGTGATCGTACGATTATAAATTAATTATTGAAAAGTCCAGTGAGAGTTAGAATTTTTTTTTTTCATCTCCGATTATGAGAGAGCAGCGTTGTAATGGTAAGGGCAACGGCTGCTGGGCAGGCACGTTATAAAACACAAGAAGCGTCCCTTCCCTTAGCCAGGCCAGCCTCATCATTTCGTCCTTACATATGCATAATTTTGCAAAAAAGTATAAAAAAGCAAAAACATTAATGAAACTGTCGTTTCCCTAATACGAAAGGCTTTTGGGCTATTTAATGTATTTTGAGCTTTCATGAGTTTTTATGGTGTCATGAGAATTTTATAAGGACGAGGAGGGACAGCATGGAGAAGAAAAAGAACACCAAACACGAACTATTGATTTCTCTCTGTACATAATTATCAGACCTCACCCAGTGATCGGTCCAATAGAGAGGTCAGGTCACTAACTCACTAGTTTAACTGCCAAGCCACTAATTGAATCGGCTGATCAATGACATTTAAAATATAACTCTAAAAAAATTCAAAAATATATTATATTTCTTTAAAGGTAATTAATCCAAAATTTCAATATGCATAAGAAGTCATGAATTAGCATGTTCATATATGATTAACTTTAAAGTACTAGTATGTCTATTATATCTATATTTTTACCTAGGGTTTATTGTTTCGGCTTTCAAAACATGGATTGATTTGGGTTTACATTGAAAAATATTGATTATTTAATTGAGTCAATCGAGTTATTCGGATCATGAGTCAAGCTGCTGGACTAATGAGATTTGACCGAATTAATATATTTTTTGAGTTGAATAAAGAATCGAAGTAGTTTGAGGGGAGAATCAACGGGCCACTAAATTTACCTGTCGAGCCGGTTTGGTTTTAATAACTGTATATGGGTAGCTCACGTGAGTGCCTTTTTATACATTAGAGACGAGAAAAGGAGTATAGATGGAAGAAATATTCCTAAGAAACACTAATGATAAGCATGGCGCTATTTATTATCGTTTACCGTCAAACTGAATTTTGCAGGCTCCAGCATTAAAGACACTTCATTAATTTTCTCTGTCATTATTACACTTAATACACCAGGAGTCACTTCGGAAGAAAAAACAATTAATAATATTCTTGAAAACCGTCGGACAAAGGATTGTTTTATTTTATTCAAGGCACCTTACTTTTTATTTTGTACGCAGTTAATAAAGACAAAAGCGAGTTTTGTTAAAATTAAGTTTTAGGAAAAATTATACTTAATCTTCATGTTATTTGATCTCATTGTAAAATTTTTTTATGTATTTTAAAAATCAATACATAGCACACCTGCAGTTTTAATTGAGTTGTAAAAGTTAACTTTTTCATCAAAACTAACTATTTGTTCATCCATAAATTTTTTTAGGATGTTTAATAGGAAAAAAAAATAGACTTTAATTTTCTAGATTATCCAAAATTAAGAAGTAGTCGTTTTTAATAATTCTTAGGCCATAAAAAAGATATATTTATTATACCAATAAATAGGCATTTGTATGTGCTTCTGTACTTTTATCGAAAAACTTACCTAAATGCTTATGATATTCATATACTCGTTTCTAGTCATCATGATTAGCTAAAATTATGAATATATAATCCCTACAGAATACATATTTTTTTTTCAAGATATAAGATATGATACCCTTAAATTTCCATTCCTAAATTTTTATTTAATTTTAATATGGAATTGTTTTAAAAATTTGGTTGGAATAATTGAATGGTATAGTTAAAAGTTTAATAATAATTAAAAATACGATAAAAGGTGGAACTGATGGTAGTGCAATTATAAATAAAAATACATTTTATATAGGAGATACGTTCCATGTTAAGTAGGTTATATGTGAATAAGTTAAAAAAAGGGGTAGGATCATGCATTTGTCCAGGGGTTTGGTCAAAGTCCAGCAATGGTGGGGGCCGATGCACATATAATTATAAGTGTATGCGTAAATGTAGAATTGAAAAAAACACAAACGAAGAGGAAAGGAAACCAGATAAGGTTAGAATAATTAATTGTAGAGAATAGGAGCTATGGGGTAGCTCATGCACATGGCTGTGGAGTTTTTGCCATGTTAAGGTTACGGAAATACGGTTAATAAATAAAAAAGGAGCTTAAGTCGGCTAGGTGAAGTGTGTATTTATATATTTTTATATATATATATACATCATACTGTTACCTACGGTAAGTAGTTGTAGATAAGGAAAAAAAAAAAAAAACAGAGAGAGAGAGAGCCCGAGAGTTTGTGAGGAAGGGGAAAAGGAAAAAGGTAAGAGGAGAAGAGCGCGATCAGGGATAGCCAAATTTCGATAAAGTGATGAATTTTTTGTAAGGGTAATCTATTTTTCGTAAGGAAAATTATATTCTTTTACTTCCGATTTATTGTTTTGCTAGTAATTTCAATTTTTTTATTTAAATGTCTTGATTCCTTTTGAATTCAGTTGAAACTATTAGTATTTGAGTGATTTGTTGCTGCAAACATTATTTGGCATGTCTATATTGATTTGTTCATCCGAATTATGATTGCACTTATTATTTTAGCCTGATTTGTTGATTTGGCTGAGATTGGGAATAACTGTTTGAACCTACCAACCTAATTATTGCCATTTTAATTGTTGAAAACCCAAACGTTGGTTTGAACGTGATTGGACTTATTTGTTCGGTCCCACTTGTAATGTTGGTTGTTGAATGTTGTGTTTGAACTCATTGATTGAGATGAACAACTGCGAAAGTAGGTATTAGTAGACTCTGTGCTTGGGCTAATGCACGCATAAGCCGTAATGGCTAGTTGATTGGCCCCGATACGTTGTGTAGACGCTGTGCTTGGGTTAATGCACAAAAGTTGGACCCCGTGTCTGGGTTTGAACAGACATACGTTCATAACCTTATGGGTCTCTCAGTGGCTGATGGTTTGAGCTAAACTATGTTAAAATTTTTGTGTTGATCTTTCTTAAAACATGTACCTGATTGATTATCTCTTATTGAGTGTTCATTCACAATCACTCTAGTTGGTTTGAACCTTTTTCAAGTGGGTTTCATAAGAACGTACCGTATGAGAGTGGTGGTGGTGGCAAGGGGCAGCTAGTAGTTAAACTTTCAAGCTTTAGTTGTTTTAAGCTGTCTTTGGGGTTGTGACAAATACTGTAATGTGGTATTAGGTGTGATCTACTTGGTTCTACTTTTGTGTTAATAATAAGAAACCATTTAGTAGATAGTGGACGAGTGCACCCTTATACACCTCTTAGTGTGTTAAAGGTGGGAGTGTCACACAGGATCTATAAAAGCGTCCATTTATTTAGGCACTACTATGATAGGAGTTAAAAAATTAGATTATATGTAATTTGGGAAGTTAAAGTCTTTTTTTTTTATATTAAACACAAAAAAATTTGTGAAAAAATGAATCGTTAGATTTGATGGAAAAGTTAACTTTTACAAGTTTACTGAAACTATAAGAGGTTATATGTTGATTTTCAAGCCATAGGTAGGTTCCCCACTACAACATCAAACCACAGGGGACTAAATACAATTTTTCTTAATTTATATTTATTTTAAAGAATGGGATGACTTTCAATAAAATTATATCATCCTAAAAAATGGACTTAAGTAACTAGATGAGTCGAGCCTTGTACTCTTTTTTTCCCTTGCCTAATAAAGTGGTCTATGAAGAAAACAACATCCCAAAATAATATCCAAAAATATTCTCAAAGTAGATTCATGGAGAAAATTTTTTTTTTCCAATATAAGTTTAAGTTTCGCAATTGATAATTACGAGACTGACTTTTAATGGACGAGGAAAGGAGGGGTGTCGAGACAACTAGTACAAAAATTGAAAAAAAAAATTATGAGCACACTTACAAGCGAGAGGAGAAGAATATTGATGATATTTTGTATCCTATTGTATATGTTTTAAATACATGCTACATAAACATGAATCGGATTTTACGGGCCTTACGGGTGAAAGCCCATTAACCTAAAAACTGTATATGTATTTTATATATACTGACTGGAGGTAATGGTTTAGGTATTAGAAACTCGATACCTAAGGTGTATTATTTTAAAGAATTGCTTAAATCTTAACAAAAAGAGGAGAGCAATGGTGGCTTTTCGACCATGCGGCAATGGGAGAAAATGATGAGAAGGAAGAGGGACTTGGCGTATTTCAGGGGAAAAAATATATTAAAAAAATATTAAAAAATCAAGGTCTCACATTTGCTCATTGTGAGAATGTGAAAAAACTTATATTGGAAAATATTTTTTCTGTGCACCTATTTTGAAAAATCTTCTTTTATGATATTATTTCAGGATTTTTTTTGGGTGCCAAACTGAAATTTAAATAAAAAATTTAGCTGCAAAATTAAAACGTTACGTTGCCCCAATGTCACCTTCACGAACAGAAGCGTCGAGTCAATTAACCATGGTTAAAAAAAAAACTTCAAAGGGATTTTAACTAGAGTTAGTTCCCATCTTATATTTAAGCGAGCCCTCACGCTCTAACTCTTCACGGCTTGCTCCTCTTCTTTCCTCTATCTTTGTTTCTGAACTCCTCCCCCCCACTCCAAAAAGAAAGATGTCTTCTCCTGAACATTTCCATTTTTTCCTCTTCCCTCTGCATGGGTACGAGAATTTTTCTGTTTTGGGCCTCAATGCTTTCCTTTGTGTTTCTCTATTCGCTGCGGTTTTCGCTTTCTGTCTCTCCCCGGGTGGCCTTGCTTGGGCTCTCTCCAAGACCCGTTCTGCTCACCCGGGCCAACCCGCCCGCGCCATCCCCGGACCCTCCGGCTTCCCCCTCCTAGGCCTCGTCTCGGCCTTTTCCGGGTCGTCCCTGACCCACCGACTCCTCGCGAAGTTCGCTCGTGCTTTCAACGCTGTTCCGTTGATGGGGTTCTCAGTGGGTCTGACCCGGTTCGTCATCTCCAGCCACCCCGACACCGCCAAGGACATCCTCAACAGCTCCGCCTTCGCGGATCGTCCCGTGAAAGAATCCGCCTACGAGCTGCTGTTCCACAGAGCCATGGGGTTCGCTCCGTTTGGGGAATACTGGAGGAATCTCAGGAGAATCTCTGCCACCCACATGTTTAGTCCCAAAAGAATCACTTCTTTTGGGGCTTTCCGTGAAAAAATAGGGGTAAAAATGATAGATGAGATTAGGGTTTCCATGGAGAGAAATGGCGGGGTTGAGGTGAGGAAAGTGTTGCATCTTGGGTCATTGAATAATGTGATGATGAGTGTGTTTGGGAAGTATTATGAGTTTGGGGAGGGTTCTGTGGATGGTGGGAACGAACTTGAGGGATTGGTGAAAGAAGGGTATGAGTTGCTCGGGATGTTCAATTGGAGTGACCATTTTCCTGGGCTTGGGTGGTTGGACTTGCAGGGAGTGAGGAAGAGGTGCAAGAAGTTGGCGCGTAAGGTGAATGTGTTTGTTAAGAAGATCATTGATGAGCATAAGGTGAAAAGGAAGCTTCATAGCGGAATGGAGACGGGTGCTGATGACAGCTCCAAGGACTTTGTTGATGTCTTGCTTGATTTGCAGCAAGAAAATGGTTTCACCGACTCTGACATTATTGCTGTTTTGTGGGTAAGCCTCCATAATCATCATTGTTATTACCAGTATTATTGTTTTTTTTTTTTTTTCCGTTTATCTTCTCCGAAGTACTGTTTGGTTGATGGTTGGTGTGGGTGTGCTTTATTCTCTTGTTCATACAAAGATGGTGGGAATCCGAATCCTTCGCCCTTTTCTCGCATTCTTCACGTTTATGCGCTTCATCTTTATATCATTAGTACATATTCTCGCAAGAATGGTGACACATGAATGGATACGCTTCCTTTTCCTCCTTGTTCCAGGAAATGATATTTAGAGGCACAGACACGGTGGCAATCCTCTTGGAGTGGATTCTGGCAAGGATGGTCCTGCACCCACACATCCAGTCCAAGGCCCAATCCGAAATCGATTCCGTTGCCGGAAACCGCCCGGTCGCCGACTCGGACCTCCCCCAACTCCCTTACGTCACAGCCATCATAAAGGAAACCCTCAGGATGCACCCTCCGGGGCCCCTACTCTCGTGGGCTCGGCTCGCCATCCACGACACCCACGTCGGAGATCACTTCATTCCGGCGGGCACGACCGCAATGGTGAACATGTGGGCCATAACACATGACGAGAAGGTGTGGGCGGAGGCCGGGGAATTCAAGCCGGAGAGGTTCGTGGAGGAAGAGGTGGGGATCATGGGGTGCGATCTGAGGCTGGCCCCTTTCGGGGCCGGGAGGAGGGTGTGTCCCGGTAAAGCCATGGGACTCGCGACGGTCCAGCTGTGGCTGGCCCAACTCCTGCAGAGGTTCAACTGGGTTGCTTCTAGTGAGAAAGGAACTATGGACTTGTCCGAGTCATTGAAGCTCTCTCTGGAGATGAAACACTCCTTGGTGTGCGAAGCTGTTCCTAGGGTTTTCTGAAGTGTCTCTTGTTGGCGTGGCTGCATTAAAATATCTCTTCCATGATTTTGCGACCTTTTCTAACATGGAGGGTTTTGAAGTGTAGCGTTGAAAGTTGTGGGCAAAATGCGTTTGGGTTCGGTAGTTCTAAGCTTCAATGCAAAACAACTCTGGCGTACTTGCTTTATACATGTATGCATGCAATAAATAATATTAATTCCTTCTTAGGTTTTTGTATTTAATCTCAACCATTGTATGCGTGAGAGGTGGCACACTACCCGTGGCACCAACCACTGATGTTGTGCCACATTAGCGTTATGATATGTGAAGGGCTCACAAGAAATGGGTGTTTCGCATCCATTAAATGGTTAAGGGCGGGCGCTTCGTTTGATGGTAGCGTCCGCTTGTAATTGTTTTTTTTTTTTATTATAATTTATCCTCTTCAAGTTGGGGATCTGAGAAACTCAAATATGTAACCAACAAACCCTAAATCTCAAAGTGTGAATAAAAGCTGATTTAGCTATCATTAAAGAAGATTTACCCTAAGATATCAATCCAAACTCAGATGTTGAGATGCCCTAACGATGTCAAATGCCCATGTTTTGCGAAGCCCACTTAGGTACAAATGGGGTTATGGGATGATACCATTGAATGTTACAGCGAACCGATGTGGATGTACTGTACCAAACAAGCTCTATTAGGTGTGCATTTCTCTGCTAATTTAGTTATGGAGATGTCCTTGAGCCACCCTAATTTCTTGCATTCATATCTTGCAACGTGTGTTCATGGTATTTTGGTGAGGGCCTTGACACCCTAATCATTAGGATAATCGTGAAGGTTACTTCTGGGGATATAAAGCTGGCGGGTCCAGGGATGAAGCTTGTGATAAAAGCTGGTGCATCGTACCCTCCCCATGCTGCCCAACTCCGGCGTTTCTCCTTTTTACCCCTCTTTTAGCATTGATTGATCATTAAACTGGGGTTAATTTCATTAAAAGTCATTGAACTTTGAGGATCATCTCAAAATAGTCACTGAATTTTAATTTGTTTTATTTTTCATATTGAATTGTGATATTATGAAAGTTTAGTATGCAAAATGAGATAAATCAAAGTTCAATAACCATTTTGGGACAACTCCAAGAGGTCAACGACCTTCAATGGAATTTACCTCGGTAAACCTAAGTGATAGCTTATACAACCAACGATAGGACTCACTATGAAACTCTGTTGCACGCTGTAGTCCTGCCGTTAGATGTACAATGAAAATCATAACTATACATTTAAGTTTTAAACTTATCATTTTGCAAACTACAATGTTTTAGTAAAATTAACCCTCGGATAAATTTGGTAAATTTAAAACTTGAATGGATGGACTGGGGTTTTTTGTGTATGCATGGAGAACATCCAACGGTGGACCACATGGTGCATTTCTCGCTCTAAACACAGATGAACCCGATTGGAACCCATGAACTTTACTATTTACACATCTTAGAGAAGCACTAAATTTGATGATTTAAAACCATCACACGTCATATTGATAGCACGTAAATGCAACTCTAATTTAAAGTAGAGCTTCCTGCGTTTTAATAAATTCTCATCCAAACTTAAAGAAGATTGCCGATGAGAGTTAGGCAGCCAAGTTTTTATTTTAAGTACTTGCTCATATAGGGCCCACGTACCAAGAAAAGGAATTTTGACCGCTAGATTGAAAATTTGTCTCATATCCCACAAGCTCAGAAAATTTGAGTATCATCTGATTAAATTTAAATGGCAAGCAGAATATGTGTATTTTTTTTTATTTAAAATCAATAATTAGAATTATTTTCTACGGTCTTATAAGAGCCCTGTGTGCGCGAACTCATATGAGAGTAGTTGGCTCCCGTGTTTTCCCTTTTTTTTTTTTTTTTTTTGTTTTTTCTTGTTTTTTGCATTTTCCAATATTAATATCTTAAAATTTGAAGTATTTAAGGATACGATAAAACTTTGAAGGGACTTATAGTTAGATTTATTGTCGCTATTATGGTCTACCTTATGGCATGTGATATGAAAAGACCATTGATATTCTTATTGTCGGCCAGGCCCACAAAAATGATTTGGTTCTATGACGACCACACCATGAATTATTTATTTCATTACAATAGTGTTTTCTATAACTGATATGCGTATTCGTAAAGCTTCCTTCAATCCAAAAGCATCTTATACTAGTATTTTTGCTAGCATATTTAAATGTATATATATATAGTAGTGCATTAATACTGCTTTCCTGAAAAATAATATGAGCAAATTGATTGTCAAATGTTTCTAGGGCTCGAGACTCAATGCTCATGTCCATACATACTGAGCTATTTAGGACCACTGCTCGCCTAACAGCTTTGCCTACTCAACCTGATACCACTTCTTTGCTAGGACATGCATGCTACTTAGTTATAAATTTGGATCTGAATCACATTTTTTGTGCGTATAAGCACCATAAATTATTCCGATCCATTCGAATCATTTCAAGGAAGATTCTTAGTCTTCTCAGATTTTGCTTATGATTAGTGGCATATAATAAACTCTTTAACGACAGAAATACTACCCAATGTGAATGTGATGGGGCTTTCTATTTATAGGAGCCTCCACAATTGCATGCCTTTCCTGATTCCCCGCCCCCAAACAGTAAACTCCAAATATAGAAACCTCTTTGGGTCAAACAACGTCTTTTCATTTCCATGAGAATTAGCCCATGCTCTTCCTTACTCGTACAACTTGTCCTTTGCATAGTCCATGCTCTTCCCAACTCAAACACGAGTTGTTCCTCCAGACAAACGGCATCTTAGCTCTTGGTGTGATTAGTTAAAGTCAAACTAAGCTTATCATCCACACTTTATCAGTGAGTACTCTGATAAGATTGATTTTGAACCACTTGAACTGAAGTGATTTCAATATTGTAGGGCCCTTGTCCCACAGTACCCTCGTGTAGAGTCCATTTGCAGTGAACTCAGCTTTGTCTAGGTATCTACTGATCACTTTGTTTCACTAGGTAAATTAAAGGTGTGGTGGTAAGAATCACAATCCTTGTAGATCGAGTGCTGCTTTGCAACCAAAACAATTCTTGGGGAGAAACTCATCATCATCATCATCATTATCATCTGTGCCACAGGCCCATTCAGCACATTCACATCTCAGCAACTTCCATGGAAGCGTTTTAACTCATTTATGATAGGGCACAGCACATGTGTAGTGATTTCAAGCAAAATATTGAAAGGTCAATTTGTAGGTTTTTCTCACCCTTAAATTTCGTTATTGTTGCAACGTTTCCATCAAGGTCTTGGTTCGGAGACTTGGTCATGTATTACATGGACCAGCTCTTATAACAAAAGTTGACTCTTTAACTTGTCATCATTTTTCATAATACCCACGCAGACAGATATATTATAAATATATACAGGAAAAGTGGAATATGGTACATCAAACTAGACAAGATGCCCAGTGTGCTGGCAAAATTATAGGATTGCATGTTTTTTTTCAAGACAACTAACCTTATGGACGACGGGAATACAAAAAACTAAAAGAGCCATTTAATCTGACGATGTGAGTTCTCAAATTTTAATTTTGAAAATAAGCAAATCGTAGACTTTAAATCTTGATCAACCTTTTTATATTTTAACAATGGAGTTTCACATCATTAAAATATATCAAAAATTGCAAGAATACTTGAATTTTCGTATTTTTATCATATGGTCGGATCGTTTAGAAAAACATATGAAACCCTATACTTTGGTCGATAAGTTAGGCATTTTGTCTAATGTAACGCACCGTACCCGTCCCACAGGTGCGCTTTGCGTGTTTGTGTGTGAGGTGATCAGTTTTTAGCATTTAGCAGCCCACCTTTTGATTCCCTGGTTGGCCCATGGGCCAACAGATGTGGTTAACTCTTCTTGGGCTAGCAGAAGGCCCATTTTCATAACTCAGGCTGGGCGCATAGATCTAGTGGGTTCAGGATCGACCCTCGAAAACACAAAAACGTAAGTAAATGACTATTGGGCTTCGAATCTGGGGTCATCACGGTTTTTCAAAAACCGGACCAAACCGCCCAAATCGAGTTGGACCAGATCGAAGTTCCCCAAACCGCGGGGTTTGGGGAAATATACCGTATCGCATGGTTTGAGAAACAATCCAAATCGCATAGTTTGGTTTGGTCGCAATTTGAATAGGGTTTCAAACCTCTCCAATGAGAACGGAACCGACTTACTTGAAACACAGACTCATGCGCACACACACATATTCCACTTCTTCACCCTTTCAGTTCTATATTAATGATATTAAAAAATAATTAATTCACAAGTTTAATAAATAGTTCTTGAAGATAATACATTTAATTATTTGAATTATTTGGACAAGTTTTCTTTTCTTTTTTTTTTTTTTTTGTGGCCCATATTCATGCGAAAAAGAGATGGCAAAAGAGGAGGAAAAAAAAAAAAATCCTATTCTTTGTCTAGAAGGCTAAAAAACATCTAATTAGATGGGAGTGATGTAATGTATGTTTTCTTAAAGTTTTTTTTTTTTTTTTTCGGAGAGTAGTTTCATTGCTTGAAATTAACATTGTAAATAGGTACAAACCGAGGCGACCTGAACCTGAAACCGACCCATGTAAACCTGAAACCAAACCACATCAAACTACATGTAACTGGTTGGTCGCCGTATTGAGATTTCGAATAAACCGCTTGATTTGGTTCAAGGCCCGACCAGCGCCAAACTGAACCATGATCCCCCCTACCCCTTGTGACGGAGTCGCAACACCTGTTTTAACTTGGTGCATAAACATTTTGTTGCGGATAAATAACGTTCCCCGTTGACAAGAATGTGAAATTGGATTAATCCTCAATAATAAATCCACATGTCATGACTGGATGGGAATGAGATCCTCTGACCAAATCTCACAGCGATGCAATACTATGATCAACCCTTTCAATGACATGCTCATCTACCATAGCAAGACAAGCGACCAGCAGTGGTAAATATACAAAAGTTTCAATCTTTACTGTCAGTAAATCAACATTACTAAACAAGGAAGAGAGAAACATAAACCATTTAAATGGCCACAATGAACCGATGAGGTGAATCGGCAGAAAGGTATACCTGAACTTATTGCGCAGAAACAAAACTAAAGTTTTCATGGGTCGATACGCATGCACCCAAACTAGTAACCACCGAAAGAATGCCATATTTGTGAAACAGGCTAGCTATAATGTCATTCATCCTTGAAGGACAGGTATATGCCAAATTTGACGAACTTGCTTGCAGCCTCCTCAACTTGTATACCATTTTTACACGCCATGAACAACTAAAATTTGCTCCAAAGGAACTGCTAATCGGTTGAGCCCGACCCCTTCTTCTCACCGAATCTAAATTCAGAAGTTTGAGCTCAGGGGTTTGCATCATATTCTTTACAGCACAAGAAATAAAGGGGATAGTTTTGTAAGAGTTTCATCAAGCATCTGCCCTTTGTAGGGCAGTCTATTGTCATCTACTGCAGAAAGCACATGCACCAGCTCCTGTTGAGCATGTCCAATAAACTTGCAAGGTGTTCGGTTAGGTTCGCGAAATGAAAGAGAGATGGGATGGAATAGAATATGTAAGAAATAGCTATGACCGTGAAGCAAACAGATGCAGAATACCGAAACTTCGTGTACGGACAACTAGCAGTGACTCACAATTATTCATCTCAAATACCATCAGAACAAGTATTCCATAAAGGACTTCATGTTTTTCACATCTTCTTTGCTGTCTGGGTATTTCGGCGGATTAAACAACTTCCAGAGTCCCGAGGGATGCTGGTTCTTAAGTTCAACATCTTTTGCTAAAGGATATAGTTTCTCACACCCGGGATACGGCTTTACATAGAAGTTGTAGAACCTAAGTCGGCTGAGCCGTACCAGACTCTTCAAATCCACTGCACAACCGAGCCCACCCTTTGATCTCAAATACTCAATCACATTGTACCGAGGAACAATTTGTTTCTCAAAATTCACTCCCAAGTACTCTGGAACCTCAACCAGCCAATCGATATCGAATTTCATCCTATGTACTAAAAATTCAATCTTTTTCTCTATATCTCCTATTCCATACATAATCGCCCTGGGCTCTTTCCATAAAATCATAAAAGCTTCTCTATGGGTCAATCCGTGTTGCAATAAGCAATCAACTCTCAATTTCACTTCATACCCAGCCCTAAAAGCTCCATTTTTAAGAATTTTCTCTTTGATTGGTGCTCTGCATTTCAAAGTCCTCACCAGTTCTAAACAACGAGAGAGCTCACCCAGTTCCATCCCCAATACTCTTGGATCTCTTATAATCTCTTTTATTATCAAATTTTCACTAAAATCCAAATCTACAAACTCGTCGAGTAGCGGCTTCAACCCATCCTCGACTCCAAATTTTATAAGTTCTGGGAATAAAAAGAATATCCGATCAATCTCATTCATTGGGATCCCAATCCTACTCAAGAATTTGATTCTGCAGCTGAGTTTGCCCTCTTTCATAGTCATTACACTAGGGAAAGCCTCCAAAACCTTAGCGATTGTGCCATTGCTCAGCCCCAATCCTCCTAAAACCCTAATACTCTTGGAAAGATCACAGGGGTTTAGCTGAAACCTCTTAGAACACTCGAGAATGCTTTGAATCATCGATGGAGAAGCCCCCCAAGAGCCTATTTCAGAAATACCCACTTCCCATTTTTTCAGAAAATCATATTCTAGCATCCCCGGACAGTCACATACCACTGAAACAAGGACTTTCTGGGGTAATTTGAAAGATAACAGAATACCCAGAGATTTTTCAATTTCCACTAGATTCCAGTTCAGTAAAAATCGATTCTTGTCAAAGAAATTTTGAAGCTGAGAAGATGGGGGGAATCCATACCTCTGTAAGAGACTGGCCAGGGAGATCTGTTTCCTGTATAGGGACTGTTCTGTATATTTCGGAGGAACTGCAATTCCAGGTTTGGAATGAGTCAAAAGAGTCCGGGATGGATGATTTGGGAAAGTGAGCTCTTGTTTTCGAATTGTTGTGAAGCGATGAAACGGGTGCCTGCTGAAAAACTTCATAGCCATTATACAGATATTCGCTTGATAGGGACAAATTTCACCTAGAGAAACACACAAATCCACTCATTACATCAAGCGGTGATAGGAACAAATTATAAGAAAGGTGGTACTTCGCACACAATGTGGTCAACTTAGCCAGAATATCGAACGTGCATTTTTGAACATAATGAATGATTCATTTCAAAGAGATTAAGAACCTGCAGGAATGGCAGCAGAAGAACAGAACTAGGTCAAATAAAGGTCCCGAATTCGCTCAAAAGCAACAATCTCAAACCGGAAAGATACCCAAAGAAGAATAGCTCCAACAGAAAGAATTGAATACAGGAAGAGGGCAATGACTAGGCCATTCAGCATAAGAGAACGACCCACTATAGATAAGGAGATGTACAGAACATAACAAAGGTCGTTTAACATGAATTAGTAGGGAAAAATTCCCAAAAACACAATAGCAATTGAGACCTAAACCTACAAACATGAGCTCTTCGAGAAATCAGACAGCTAATTTAAAAGCTACAAAAGAAGAAAAAAAAGGAATAGGAAAACAAACCAAATTGGGCGCAAGTGATCTTTAATCTCCAGTTTTCACGAGGGGAGTGAGATCTGTTTCTTGTACGAGAGGTTAGATGATTTCCTGAAGAGGGGTGCGTGTGAAAGAGGAGAGGATGGTGATAGGACGGCGATGGTCAAAAGGGCAACAATGGCGCAAAGCGGCGCCGGTGAGGGACTGAAAAGGCCGAGAGAGGTGAGGGAGAATAAAGGCCATGTTTGGTGACTCGGATAGCAACATTGTGTTCTCGTTCGGCACAATAGAATATGATAAATCCTATTCATAGGATAAGTGAAAATTGCACCCATCCCCTTTTAAGTTTCAGCAAATTTAATTTCACTATTATAAGTTTTAATTGTTATTTTATCCCCTATATATTAAAACTATATTTAATGCACCAACTATTAAGCATTTCTCATTAATTTTGTTAATTTCTTGTTCATTTTCTGCCGACTAATTTACAGAATAGAGGAATAAAATCTATAATTTAAGTAAAAATAGAGAAATTATTGATTTTGATTGAGAGTAAGAACAACCTATTATAATGAGAAAAATTTAGGTAAAATGCTTATCCGTATTTTATCCTTTAAATAAAAGAGGAATTTAATAATGAAAAAAAAGGACAGTCCTAAATTTCATACACGAATGAAAATCTCAATAGCATGCTGATATAAAAAATCCTGTACTGTTATTAGCTCCCTGGTAAAAAATTTATAAAATAAAATAAAATCTTAATAGGATGCAAACAACATCCTAAAAATTCTGTACTACTAGCTAATCGGCCGTGTCTGAGTGGTGTTGTCAACAATACCGGCCCCGATCGCCGCCGCATGCATAGCCGTGGGCTGCTGCTGCATTATCATCTCGGAGCTACCGCGATTATTCGGAGCATTGGAGTAATCATTCGGATCGATAGTGCTGATGTCGCTAGTCGAGGCTGCTCCCGAAGGAGGATTAAAAGTCATGGCCATCAGCTCCTCCATGCTCGTGTTCCAGTAATCGACGAGATCCGTACCCGCCGGCCACGCAGCCCAATGTGGATTCATCACATTTGCCGACATCCGCTCCTGCATGCGCAACATCTCCTGATGATCGTCGAAGTAATCGCGTTGGTTGATCCCGTTGGCGTCGGCGTAATCGCGTACGGGATCGATAGTATGGGCCGCCGAACTCGATCCTGGATACTCGGGGGGCTGCTGCATGCTTAACAGCTTGTCTGAGTAATCACATCGGCTGCTCATATCGGCATTTGAGCAATCGCATGGATTGATCATATTTGTGCCGGAGTAATCGCACGGATGGATCATGCGGGCCATGCTCGATCGTATCTCCGCCAAGGACGGGAATTGCCTTTGCATCCCGGCGGCCCATTCATCAAACTGACTGGTTGTATTGTTGGATGGGAGGACATGGGTGTCACTAATGCCCTCATTAGCATAGGCTTCCTTGTTAATAGCATCGGAACTACTACTTTCCTTAGAATTCCCGTTGATCACAGTGACAGTAGGTTGCTTCGCAGCCGGAGCCGAATTGTTTCCCTCTGTGCTCATCGGCGGCGGGCGTTTCCGGCCGCCCTTGGCAGAGTCCTTGTGGTCTTTGTTGTAGATCCTGCATACAACCCAATCATCCAACTGCACACCAAGGGAGAAAATTCCTGTTAGTGGTAATTTGGGAAAGCGATAAATCCCAATATGCAGAGTGTATGTGTGCGTGTGTGCGTATAGACAAACACACGCGCATGTGTACCGTCATGTCGTCCAGATGTTGTTTTACATGAGAAGGTCGATCGAGTCTGAACTCATGCATGATCCAGTTGGTCTTCTCACCGTTTGGATGCTTTCCATAGAAGAAAACCAACGTTTTCTTGTGCCCAACAATGCAAGCCTTGATAAGTTATTTCGATGTCAGATCCGGTCGCCTTCCAGTATCCAACTCTGTCTCCGACCGTCCGATTCGGGCGGCTCCCGTTCTTGTATTTCCTGTCTCTCGAGGTGAAGAAGTACCATGGCTCTTTCAAGTCTTTGTACTTCGCTGCAAAATAAGTATGCATGAACAAGCGCACAAAGCGTTCCTTTCATGTGACAATGAATTAAGTTATACCCAAAATGTTTTGCCCTTTAATGCATTCAAGCCACAGATAAGGAACCCCAGGGAAATAGTAAAAGGGAACGCTAATGTCAAGTGCAATAATACTTTTAAGTTTTCTGCAGGGTAAAGAAATTCTTTATTAATATGTAAACTGTTGGCAATTAGGGGTGTTCAATCGAATCGAAAAAATCGAAAAATAGACTAAATTTAACGTAAACTGAGCCATTCTTGGTTGGTTTGGTCTCAAGTTTTTTTGTTAGAAAATCAATGCGGTCGGTCGATTTGCGGTCGTCCATGAAATAAAACTGCATAAATCGATCAACCAGACATAATTATTATATATATATATATATATCATTTATACATATATAATTCATATTTATTTAAAGAATTGTGTAAACCGATCCGCCGTTCTTTTTTTTTTTTCAGCATTTCATTATTTTTTAACTTTCGATCAATCAAATCAATTGGTCAGTTCTCGATTTTTTCTCCTTATAAAAGTGGTCGGTCCGTGGGTTTTCTCTTTTTTGGTGAAAATTGCAAAGAACCAACCGATTTACACGCCAACCCTAACGAAAAGCATGAAAAAAGGAAAGAAAATCATTAAGAAATAAATTAATGATAATTCTATATATTCTCTCTTTTTCCCCTGAAAACACTCATTGAAACTCACCCAAAAGAACGCATGCAAACATATATCAAATCATACGATCATCAATAAAACGCACACATGAGATGTCAAAAGAAAAACAAGAAACTTCAATCATTACTGGTGAAATTAACGACACATAAAGAAATCAATTGATAATATACTATTATCTTCTCTCTTTTCCCTTGCAGAAACCCATGCAAACCCACGAACACTTAAGAGATAGCATGATCATAGCTAAAACAAATAGAACACCATATTATTTTTTCTTCTGAGATGCGAAGAAAAACTAAAGCACCACAATTTTAACCAGTGCCGGTGAAAGGAACAAACATGGGAAAACAGAATCAAGAAGTCTGATAATAAAGAACAACAAACCCCAAAAGAATTAAAAAAGATAGAAAAAGAACCTGCAAGCTCATCGGGGCTCTGTTCATAGAGGAAGACGTCGATGATATGATCATGGGGGAGAGGCTCCTTGAAGACCTTCTTCTTCAAGAATCCCATCACAAGTTGTTCATCCGATGGACAAAATCTGTACCCAGGTGGCAAGTCCATCGCATCCTCATTATTGCCAGCGACGCCATTACCGGCGTCACTGAAGTTGCCGGCGAGTTGATGGGTTGAAGAAGACATGTTCAGTGCTGCGTTCGTACTCACACAGTTCTGGTGCTTCTCTCTCGGTCTCTGTCTCTCTCTCTACTCCCCAGCGTAAATGGGGTGACTATGGGGGCGTGTTAGTCATTGTATTTTAAATTTTTTTGGCCCAGGGTGCTTCTTTCCCAGCTAAACTCTGATTCCTTCCTTTTTTTAAGTCTTCTTATCAAAACCAAACTCTAATCCTTATCCATTGTTAATGGCGTGTAATCATCCCGAAAGGATAACGTAATAAAATTTATGTGCTCTATTTTAAGAGTTATTTTAATCAAATGATAATATAAGACCAAATAAATTTCATCATGTGACCATCTTTAATACGAAAGGTGTACATGTAATATTAGTATATATATTAGTAGGTAAGCTTTAAGTCCTTAAGTTTGACCATCTCTCAAAGGTTTGGAACCTTATAATTACTTGAAATTAATAATAAAACTTTTGAATCGATAGAAAAGTAATTTTTTCCATCATTAACGCAAGAAAGGTGTTATATTTTTAAGTTGAAAAAAGCTCGTCTAGTTGATCACTGCCACCATTGTTGGTGCCCGTGACCAAATACAAGTTGACATACCTACAAAATAAATGGGATGGACTCCATTTCTAAGTGAACTTTTGTATTTTACTATTTCAAGTATGGATAATAAGGGCAAAAGCACCTTCTTTTTTCTTCTTTTTTTTTTTCCTTTTTTACAAGTGACATAACTTGAGACTAGTTATAGCTAAATCATGATTGTTAATTACACAAGGTTTTTTTTTTCTTTTTGAGTAAAAAATTTTCTGGGGTTGGATTCACATAGTGTTAGTGGGATTGGACTTGTTGGGAAGGAAAAAAAAAAGAAAAAAAGAAAAAAAAGGAGGATAGCTTTAGGCAGTTTTAGGGTTTTTTTAAGAAATGATTATAGAGTATCTTTTGGCCTTCATATTTACGCGGCCATCGGTTCCTCTCGTTCTAGTTGTTTATTTTTGTCTCTTTTTAGTAATTGAATAATTTGGACTTTTACTTTTCGTTAATTTGGTAATCTCATTCTTATATATATATATATATATATATATATATATATATATATATATATATATGTATGTATACATTTTATTATCTTCATCATCCTTCTGTGTGTGTTATTACATAATGCAGCAACTGCATTTTATTGATTTATATATACACACACACACGTATCACACTATTTTATCTATTTTTCTAACAGAAATTACACGAATGGAGCCGTTGTGGTGCTGAGATAGGCTTCCTAAATTTCTTTTCAGGGGGAAAAAAAATACTTTTGAGAAAATTACTCAAATTCCTATAAAGTTTCCGGTTGTAATCTCATTGTCCTTTTAGAATTGCAGTGGTTTCCTTTTTAGAAAAAAATTATACAAATTCATATTGAAGATTCGATTGAAATCTCGACGTTCTATCCCCCTATAATTATAACCGTTATATTATACTACTTAATTTTTGAAATTATGTTCCGTGTGCTCCTTATTAATGATTTCTGATTAATTGATACAACTATTTATTACGGAAAAAAAAAGAGAAGAAATGAGAGAGACGAGTAGAAGAGGGAAAAAAAATAAAACTTGTAAAAACCAATGGGAAATCATCAATATTCTATGGTAAGGGATACATCAATCGATTTTTAAAATTTAAGCTGTAAAACCAGACAATTGAAACTTTAGGAGGATGACTGAAATTTCATTATAACTTCAAGGGCACCGATGTATTTTTCACAAGTATTTAAATATATAATGCATACTTTTAACTTGTGGATAAATAATGTTCCCCTTTGGCAAGAACGTGAAATTGGATTAATCCTCAATAATAAATCCACATGTCATGATTGGATGGCAATGAGATTCTGTGACCAAATCTCACAGCGATGCAATACTATGATTAACCCTTTTAATGACATGCTCATCAACCATTGCAAGGAGAAGCAACCAGCTGTGGTAAATATCTGAACTTTCAATCTTTACTGTCTGTAAATCAACATTACTAAACAAGAGAGAAACATAAACTATTTAAATGCCCACAATGAACCGTCGAAAGATATCCCGGTGATTGATTGTTCTATCCATAAGAGATGAGACTAAACGGCCCAGGGACATCGTGATCTGCTATGAGTGCCAAATAGTCTTCGAGTTAGCGCCCGCTCATCAGCAGTTGACTATAAGCACCTATACTCTGCCCCGGTGGATACTGTATTGGACCAACCTTCACGTAAACCTCCAATGTCGTAAACGCCGTACACCGCATGTACATGTTAATCATGTATTAGACCATGTCGTCGTTGTGCAAAGGGCTTGGTGAATACATCATAGATGCTCCCGATCCAAGCGTGACTGGGCACCTAAATTGTAATATCCCTGATCTTAAAGTTAAAGCTGATTTTTACTGGCCTTAACGTCAGTATTTTTTCTTAGATATTTTGTGTACTTAGTCCGTATAAAATTTTGAGATATTTTCATGGGGAAAAAAAATTGTATGCCGACGTAACGTTTTCAGGTTTCGGGTGCAATTACCGAAATGGCCTTGGCCATTCAAGTCGTAAATAACGGTAGTAGTAGTGGCATATAATTTCCGAACCTTAGTAGGAGAAAATTATTGGTTTCGTATAAGTCGGGAATAAAACCGAGCTTTTGAATAGTATTTTTGGCTCAGTTATGAAAATTATCTACTGAGAAATATCTATCGAGTGATTGATGTGATATGTGGGGCTCACATGAAATTTGTGGTGCAAAATGAGTTGACTTTTAGATACTTTTCGAAATAAATTGACCAAAATGCCCTTAGTCTTTTGAAATGGTGAGATTTTAGAGTAGGGGCAAAATTGAAAAAGGGAGAAACTTCCAATCAAAGTGTGCTTCTCACATTGGCCGGAAGAAAAATAGGCAAAAGAAATAAAGGAGGCTATGAAGGAGGTGTTATCTCCAAAAAGATCAAATTATTCCCAAAGCAAAGTTGTAAAGGTAGGAAACTTACTCTTAAATCTCAATTTTCAAGCCTTGATTTCAACTGTATAATTTTTTCTTTTGGTAAAAATTTGTATATGAATTTTGAGCCATAATCATGGTTATTGTAGTTTATACGATAAATTTTATTTGAATGATATGATGATTGTTCATGGAAGTAGTATATAATAAATCATCTCAATTAATTTTGGGTTTGACCTTAGAAAAGGTTTAATGAGGTGTTGATTAAACTTTTCCTCAAGTGAAATTTTGTGAAAATTTGCTTGTGTGAAAGTATAAGGGCAGTAAGATTTTAGATTTTTTCACCCAAATATAAGTCGAATTTGAGGACCTTTTCTTCTATAGAGTTTTATTTCTAATTAATATCTACAAGTTTGGTTTTGGAATCATCTCAATCGGAGGTGTGTGGAAAGAGTTTTGGAATTTTAAATTAGATGTAGAAATTCCTGGCAGACTGTGTTTTCGACCCAAAATTGTCTTCTTCGTGAGGATTTTTAGCACTGTAAATGACTGATTTTAAAAGAGTGTTCAAAATACAAATTTTTTTTCTTTGAGTTATTTAAAAGTTCTCTTTTGGAGTCAAAATGTTTCAAGTCCTGTAGAGGGAGTTGTTTCATTTCTAATGCAAAGGTGTGCAAACTGAAATATTTGCATGATTCAAAACAGCAGACAACCACTGTTTGCTCTTTTTAATAGCACTAGAGTGTGAATCATTCTTTGTGTTTTGAAAGTAAGTTGTATCCCTATTAATTATGTAGGTATCTTATTTTGGCTATAACTTAAAAATGGGTGTGTATCAAAAGATAGCTCAGTATTTCTGAAAATAGTCCAAACTGAAATTTCTGAGTGAACAGTTCTATGTACCCTCTGTTTTGGCCTAATTAGCCCTTCCAGAGATTGAATCTTGTAAAATGTTCAACATAAAAGTTTTATATAATAAGGTTATCTAACTTTCTTCTTTAGAAATTAATCCTATTTGAGTATTGTAGAAGAAGTTATAACATTTTTACTCGAGGTCACTATTTTTGCCAAAGTGAAAGGTTTTAAGATGTTTTTGAAATAATTAAGAACAATACTTCCCATAAATGGTTGATTTTCGTTGTTTATCTTGTTGAACCCTTTTGGGTGTTTATTGGAGAGTCTTTGTTGACTACTTTGTGTGTGGTCACTTGAATGACCATTGTTGAAATGCAACTCATGATTTATGTTTATTGTCAAGTCTTGATTTGTATAGTTGGGCATTCCTTTACTTCTAAATATCTATTGGTTCATGTTGGTTTGTGTTGAGCCGGTGGAAGTGAAATAGTTAAATGTGTGAAACCCTAACCTAAAAAAGGCTATAGGGTTGAGAATAAATGGAATTGAATGGGCCGAATATGCAAGGTGGAAGCAACGAAATTTTCATTCCATAGTTGTTCAAGTTTAGGGTGGATTAAATGATTATCATTAAACCTATTGGACAATGTTGTAATAAAGTGGACCTTTTATAGTCCTTCAAAATTATAAGAGAAAAGATGGGAAATGGCAGGTTTTATTTGAAGATTGCAGGTTATTACTTTAGTATAATTCATCCATACTGTTAGTTATGCTTCGTAATACTGCGGTGATTGGTCTTAATTAGAACCTCCTTAACCTATCGAGTTTGTGGGAAACTAGGGTGTCACATAAGCACAACACTTACTCTATATAGGTTGCGTATAATACAAAGTATCGAGCACACCTAATCAAGCAAACTTTTCAGGTTTACACCGTGAGACTAGATAAACATCAAGTAAGAGTCACCGCCAACACAACTATGAGATTGGTGTGAATTTTCTATGACCTCTCCTCCCTGGTAGCAAAGTATTGGAGCCATCAATGACTCCATCATGAATTTGAAACAAGAAGGGAGAATCTAAGGAGATGGACTCATGTTGGATGTAAAATAAAGTATAAGAGCTTAGGTATGGCAGATCTAATATCGAGTTACAGAAGTACAATTTTAAAATCACAGTCTATGTCTGATTTTAGTCAGGCAAATTGTCAGTGGAATAGGAAGAAAATCACACTTCATATGTGCAATTCTAAAATCGCACTTCTGATGTACGATTTCTGTTGTGGCGCCCTATAGTTTGATTTTAAAAAGGTTAGGTAGTTTGAGAAAGTTTTAAAAAGTTAGGGTAAGTTTATCAAACTTTTTTTATTAGGGTAGTTTAAGAAATTTTTTTGAATATATGCAATTGGAAGTAAAAAAAAAAATTAAAGAGAAAAAAAGAAAGATAAGAAAGATAAGAAAAGAAAGGAAAATACAATAAAAAAGTCATTCTATCAATGCGCTTAAATGTAGCGGGGCTAACTTGTACTTCAAATTTGGAACCTTTTCTGTCGGCAATATGTTCGTAAAATTCAAAGGTTTTGTATAGATTTCCATAATAAAGATGATTAGAAATAAAAGAACCATCTTTCCCTCTTTTTCTTATACAGTTCCATACCCTCTCACAATCCAAATAAGAAACAGATTCATTTTGGACTATCAACTATTATTGACCATATAAAGAATGCTTTCAATTACTCATTTTGACTTTGTTTTTATTAGAAATAATTCCGGTCCTCTACACTACTTTGATCTTCTTCGCATGCTTTGCCAATGAGGAATTTTATTAAGCAGTTAGTGTGTTTTGTATTTATAGTTAGCAGGTACACAAATAAAATAGAGATCAATGCCGAATGAATTAATTAATTCAACCAAAAATAAAAGAGCGAGAGAGTAATTATCATGACCAATGAATATGAAGATCAGACCTAAATTGATTGAATTACATATATTTATACAATCCAATTGAAGCAAATAAACCTAAAATACATTAAATATTTACCTTGAGAAATGTATCGTTCTTGGTATGGCTGACATTCTTGTATTGGATGATTAGTGTACTGCTTAGTTGATTGCTACATAAGAAAAAAAAATAAAGGAAATTAGATTGGAAAATGGAAAACTCAAATAACATCAAATACCAAATAATGCATAAAAATAAAAAATAGGAAAAATAAAAATCTAGGAAATCAAACTTTTCCAACTGTGTAATTTCTAAAGTAACCTGCAAAATAATTTAGCAACACAAATAAAACAAAACATAAAAAACGAAAATAAGATTTTAACCCAAAGAAAGGCAAAAAAGGAAAAGATATTACCGCTCACTCTAAAACTAAAGAGTCTAATGAAGAATTGTAGTTCAAAAGGAATGAGTAATTGCAGTCTAAAAGGAGAGGGAGAGAGATCAAACAATTGGGGAGCCTAAGGGACAAGGTTTTCTCTCCAAAAAGTAAAGAGATGAAAGAGTTTCACATGTAATACCCCTAAATTTTTATTTAATCTTAATTTGACTAAGTGGTAAATATGGGATTGAAAATGGATGTATGGGGGTGATTTTTGTGTTGAAAGTAGGATTGAAATGATAAAATGACGTAATCGAAAGGTCAATAATAATATAAGAATGGAGAATATGGTGAAAAGTGGAATAGGTGGACGTACAACACGTGATTATTTATATACGCAGGTAACTAATGCGTAAGGTAATGATTTTACATGTGTAAGTTGGCCCTTCGCAGAAAAGCTATTCAGGACGAGTGAGGATGAGGAAGTAGGTCCGTTCGATTCTTTTTCTTCGTCGCTGCTGGAAGCGTTGAAGCCATCATCCACACAGCTATCTCTATCATCTTCATTAGAAACGGCAACTGACCTCCAAGTCAAAGAAGGGCCCCTCGTCGTCTCTATCTTTCCTGTCAGTGTCCCACCTCTTGGGGACCACTTTCAGCAACCGTGAGTGCAGGGAACCATTAAAGAGGGTGCGCAAAAGCTCACCTTTTCCTCCATCACTCTCTGCACCTTCTTTGCAGTACTGAGAAAACAAGGGCAACCTTAAGGTTCTCTGGCGAGCTTCGCTCCGGTTCTTAGGCAAAGATGGCGAACATATTTGCCGGTATCCTCGCATTGCTCAACAAATACCATGTTTCCGCCTTCTGCCGTCGACATGCTGTTGTGATAAGATCCTTCTCCTCCGTCACCGACAATAATGGCGAAGAGAGAGAAAAGAGGGGAGGAGGGAGAGAGAAACCGGAGGATTAGAAAATTATTTTAAAAAAATGCTGACTCAATTGCCATGTCAGCTCTTAACATTGGGGGGCTAACGGCTCAATCCTCTGAGGACAACATTGTTTGTAAAATATAAATTAAAGGCTTCACATTGTACCAAATTAAAGGATAGGGGCTTAAGTGTTCCACTGGGACAAGTTTAGGAGTCAAATCCATACTTTGGTCATAAAGTAATATATTTATTATATTATATTATAACAAATATGAAGAGCATCAACTTACAGTTGCCATTGAAAGAAAAAAATAGGAGAGAAGTTGAGAACATGAGAAAGGAAAAAAAAGAAAAAAGAGAGAAAGAAATGGAGAAGTAGAATGTGAAAAGGGAAAGGCTAATCTCGAACCTTGTGATCAACCCAAGGTACGTGGTATTTGTTCTTTTGCAAGGAATTTCTACCCTTCTATTGAAATATCTCCATTTTCCTTCAATAAATCTAAACATGCTGATATTTGAGTCCTGTTTGTTGTTTCGGACGTTGTTTGGCATATCTATTTTGACCTATTGATCTAATTTGTGCTCGCTCTTATTATTTGAACCCGAATTGTTGATCTAATTGTGATTGGAATATCCGGTTGAAACCCTACTAACCCAATCATTGCTATTATAATTGTTTGGAACCTCAAACATTGATTTGAACATTGTTGGGCATATTTTTTTGGACCTACAAGCACGTGGGATGCATAATGTAACAATTCAAACTTGTTGATTAAGATGAACAACTACAGAAGTGGGTAAAGTGACCCCATGCTTGGGTTAAGTTGACCCCGTGCTTGGATTAATGCACGCATAAGCCGTAATGGCTGGTTAACAGACCTTGATACTTTGAGTAGACCCCATGCTAGGGTGATAACACAAATGTTTGACCCCGTGTCTAGGTTTAAACTATACAAACAATTCATGACCTTTTAGTGTCTTTTAATGGGAATTGAATTGTGTTGAATTCGACCTAAACTTGTTGTTTCTGTATCTCTTCATCGTACATTTTATTGTTTAATCCCTTACTGAGTGATCTTTTGCACTCACCCCTTAGTAGACTGAATCGTTTTTAGGTAAGCACTGTAAGGACGTCGACATGGGGAGGGTGAACAATAAGGAAGCAAGATTCGCTTATAGTTAAGCTCTTACTCCATTTTATAAAGACATGGTTCCATTTTTGTATCTATATTAGTGAGTAGTATTGTGGATTTGTTTGGAAGAATACGCTTCTGTACTCTTGTTCAGTGTATGAAAGGTAAGGGTATCACAATTGGTAACAAAGTTGAGCCCCATTACCCATGGTGGGAGCAGTAACCAGGACAGTCATTGTCCAAAAATAGGGGAGAGTGTAATGCCCTGTGGCTTAGTCTAGTGAGGATAGGTGCATTCTCATTGTTCCACCCAGTAAAGAGAGGAGGGCTGGGATCTTATATTCTTGTTGAGGTACTTTGATACAGTTATGTCAAGTACTTTAAGTGGCCAAGATTAGGTTAAGCTAACAAGTGTAGATAACCTGTACCTCGAACGATGGTTGGGAGTGGGTGGTCAATTGAGAAAAAGTGAGTCGATTGTTTGTTGAACTAAATTGCATGTAGGGAAGTTGTGGACTCTATCATTTATATAGAATTTATCATGCCTAATTGTCCATGTTAATTAGGTTTGCCCCTGTTTACTGACAGTGTCGTGCGTTCGTGCAGATGGCAAATGGATATGTTAAAGACAAATTCACAGAGTTGGCTCACTTCTTTGACCTTGTAGTGGTAGGGGCACCAATGGATGAATCAAACTCATACTCGCATTAGTAGCATAACAACATGTGGGGATGCAAGCTAGCAATGATCCCTATCTCTGTCTCCGATGGGGATGATACTAAAGATGATGATGAGATGTTTGAGGAGTCTCTAGTATCTCCTAGTGAACACAACCCTGTGGATGATGAACCCATAGACGTACCATCTCTCGTTTTGACGCTGTTGGACCAAACAACTATCATACTGACGCCACTCCTGTAGAATGCCCTTGCAACTATACATGTATCTCCCTGACAGGACTCCTATGCCATAGCTCTAGGTGGACCCCTATGCCATTGCTCTAGGTGCTATGGCAATGTCAAGTAGGCTTTGACACTACCATCCTACCATCCACTACCCTTCTTGCCGTGACATTTTACAATTGAATCTAGGTCAGCACCCTAGTTCGAAATACGTCATGGAGGAGGTGTTGTCCCTATGTCGAGACAACGAGTACCTCCGCAGAACCCTAGAGCACCAGAAGCAGTATATACGAAGCTTAAAACAGGATAATATATACTACTGGAGGCAAGTGTAGCGGAGAGCCCAACCAACCGTGATATCAGTACCTAGGAGGACGCACCACTGTTTCGTAAGCATTTGAAAATGCTTTTTAGTTAGAATTTTGTTGGACAGTTAGGCAAGTGTGATCACTGCCTTAGGCTAAGAGGTAGCTTAGCCGCAGATGAGACTTGAAGGGGAAAAAAAATTATAACCCTACCTTTGTATATAGCCCTGCAGTGGTAATGGTTCGCGTAGCAGGACTCTTATGTTATTTCGATAAAAGAAGTAGTTTTTAGATGTATATAAACTGATATCTATTTGTTGGAAGTTGAATATTAACATGTCTATTATGAATGAGTGCGGCTAATATTCTAGTGCATTACTAACTAGTATTATGTATTCTTTAAAAAAAAGTTAATCAATATCACAAAACCCTAAGCAAACACATATTAAATATTGTTATGATAGTGAGCACTATGAACCATTAGAGAAACCTAGTATAAATAAAGGAACATCTCGTCGCTCAACCATGAATCAATACTCGTCGAACAAGTCAACCCAAGAAAAACGCCACTAGAATAACAACTATTCTCTTTGAGCTGATTAACACGAGGAAGAGTGATCAGGCACCGTAACAAGTGGCATTTTCTGTTGTTCCTACCATTGAAGTGTATAGGTAGCCAACCTATAAATAAGTCAAGAAACTGCAATCCTTAGAGTTTGAAGGAACGCGTGACCTAGTTGACGCTGATAAGTAGATTCGAGAGATAAAGAAAATCCTCAAAGTCTTATGGTGCAATGAAGGTTCAAAGGTACACCAAGTCAATGGAGAAGGTTTTGATTCTTAAAAAGGAGGGTAAAGCTTGGTTCTAAGAGTGAAGGGGGGCTAAAAGTGAAAGAATGGAGATGGGAGGAATGACTCTAAGGAAAACCTAGGAAAAACAGCGATTCATTTGCTGAAAAGAAATCAGAGTTCAAGAACTTTGGAAGAAAAAACCATGGTTCACCTAAACGAGTAAAAGAGAAGGGTGCAATGGGTAGAGTATGCCTTAGAAGTGGTTAAGTGCACAAGGGAAGGAGCTGTTCACGACCTCTAGGAGCTTGCTTTAACTATAGGAAGCCAAGACATAGGGCTAGGGACTGCAGGTCTAAATATATATGTGTGTGGGGGGGGGTGGGGGCGCCAACAATAGGAGGCAACCCCATAAACTCTCCGCAACAACAAAGATGCTGAGGTATCAAATAAAATGGTGAGTAGTATGTTACCTTCTTATGAAAGGAATGCGTACATACTATTCAACTCGGGTGCAGCACACTCATTTGTGTCATTTGGAAGCTGTGATCAAAATAATATGTGAGCCTAAAAAGCTATTTGAAACTTTAAAGATTGAAATTCCTAATAGAAGTAAGTCGATTATGGAATGAGCACTCACAAACTGTCCAAGGGATGTGTGAGTGCGTGGGCCCCTGTAGACTTATATGTGTTCCCATTTTCGTTTAGATATCGATAAAGGTTGTAGTAAACCTAGAGGCGTCGGTTTTCTACTTTCACTTATTGACACATTAAGCAATTCGCTACAGATTATGCTATTTACCATTTCATATTGGTTAGCGCTCATATCAAACTTGTCCAATCTACACGATACAATCAATATCTCTACCTTACAAAAGTATGTTCAAGACCCAACGCAAGTCTTTAAGGATGAACTTGTGGAGCTTAAAGAAGACTTATCCTATGTAGAATGACCCGTTCGGATTTTGGATTGAAAGGAGCCGGTATTATGAACTAAATGGATACCATTAATAAGTGTACTATGGCTGAGCCACTCAACAGAGGAAGTTACTTGGGAGGCCAAAGATAGCATAAGAAGGGAGCATCCAGAGTTGTTCATGAGCTAGGTACATTAATTTTGAAGGACAAAATTCTTTTAAGGAGGGGAGGAAGATGTGTAATGCCCCCAAATTTCCATTTAATCTTAATTTCAATAAGTGATAAATATAGAACTAAAAATGGATAGATGGGTCTGAAGTATTTGTTGAATGAAGGATTGAAATGATAAAATGACGTAATCAAAAGATCAATAATAATTCAAGAATGAGGAATATGGTAAAAAAGTGGGATAAGTGGACATACGACATGTGATTATTTATATGCCCACATACCTAATACGTAAGGTAATGATTTCACACGTGTATGTTGTATTAAAATTATATAATATGTATTATCCTAATACAATATAATAGATATATATTAAATTAAAGTATTACACGTGTGGGAAGGGATCAAACTTAGTGACTATCTTCACTAAGTCGCCCACACGTGTATGTTGTATTAAAATTATATAGTATGCATTATCCTAATATAATATAATAGATATATATTAAATTAAAGAATTACACGTGTGGGAAGGGATCAAACTTAGTGACTATCTTCACTAAGTCGGCCAATTTGGCCGAGTTGATAACTTAACATATATATTATATTATATTATAACAAATGTGAGGAGCATCAACTTACAGTAGCCATTGAAAGAGAAAAATAGGAGAGAAGTTGAGAATGCGAGGAAGAGAAAAAAAGAAGAAGAAGAAGAAGAAGAAAAGAAAGAAATAAACGTGAGACGTAGAACGTGAAAAAGAAAAGGCTAATCTCGACCTTGTGATCAATCCAGGTAAGGAGGAAAAATCCACTTTATCCCCTACTGAGTTATCTTTTGCACTCACCCCTTGTATGACTAAATCGTTTTTAGGTAAACACTTCAAGGACTTTGCACTCACCCCTTATTTGACTAAATCGTTGACTGAATCGTTTTCAGGTAAACACTTTAAGGACATCAACACAGGTAAGTGAATGATAAGAAAGGAAGAATTGCTTATAATTAAGTTCTTAATCCATTATAGAAAGACATGGCTCCATTGTTATATCTATATTAGTGAGCTGTATTGTGAATTTATTTGGAAAAATGCACCCTAGTACACCTATTCAGTATACAAAAGGTGGGGTGTCACATCACGCATTAAAGTTTGGGAAGGTAATTTGAAGCACTTCTGTGTTAGTTTTGGGTTATGTTTTCATATATTATATATAGATATATAGGTATATATAGGTTATATATAGATATATAGGTTTTATCCCCCAATATATTAAAACTATATTTAATGCACCCCTTATTAAGAATTTCTCATTAACTTTGTTAATTTTTTGTTCATTTTCTTCCGAAAAATTTACAGAATAGAGGAATAAAATCTATATTTTAAATAGAAATAGAGATATTACTGGTTCTGATCGAGAGTTAAAAAAAAAAAAAAAACCTATTATTGCGAAAAAAAATTAGGTGGGACGATGACAAAATGTCAGACCCTATTTTATCCCTTTAAATGAAAAAGGAATTTAATAATGGAAGAAAAAAAAAACCATAGGTGATGGCAAGCAAAGTAGACATTGACAATCCTAAATTTCAAACACGAATGAAAATCTCAATGGCATGCTGATATCGTCCCAAAAATCCTGTACTATTATCTCCCTAGTCTAAACGGACTTCTTTTCCTTTACATAATGCATCATTTCTTACATATTATCATGATCACCTTCCTTCTTCTCCTCGGCCATGTCTGAAGTCGGCCATGTCTGAGTGGTGCTGTGAACAATACCGACCCTGCTCGCCTGCCGCATGCATAACCCTGGGCTGCTGCTGCATTATCATCTCGGAGCTACCGCGATTATTCGGATCATTGGAGTAATCATTCGGATCAATCATGCTGGTGTCGCTAGTGGAGGCCATTCCCGAAGGAGGATTAAAAGTCATGGTCATCAGCTCCTCCACGCTTTTGTTCCTGTAATCGACGAGATTCGTACCCGCCGGCCATGCAGCCCAATGTGGACTGATCACATTTGCCTGACATCTGCTCCTGCATGCGCAACATCTCGTGATGATTGTCGAAGTAATCGCGTCGGTTGATCACATTGGCATCTGCGTAATCCAGTATGGGGTCAATCGTATGGGCCGCCGAACTCAATCCTGGATACGCGGGAAGCTGCTGCATGCTTAACATCTTGTCTGAGTAATCACATCGGCTGATCATATCAGCATTTGAGCAATCACATGGATTGAGCTTATTGGTACCATAGTAATCGCACTGTGCGTCCATGGACGTGAGCTGCCTCTCCATCACGGCGGCCCATTCATCAAACTGAGTGATTATATCATTGGATGGGAGGACATGGGTGGCACTAATGCCTTCATTAGCATTAGCCCCCCTGTTAATCCCATCGGAACCTACTATTTTCATTAGAATTCCCATTGATCATAGTGACACAAGGTCGCTTCGCAGCAGCCGGAGCCCGAATTGTTTCCCTCTGTCCTCACCAGCAGCGGGCGTTTCGGGCTGCCTTTGGCAGAGCCCTTGTGGTCCTTGTTGTAGATCCTGCATAAAACCCAATCATCCAACTGCAGCACACACAGAAAATTCCTGTTAGTGGTAAATTGGGAACGCGATAAATCCCAATATGCAGAGTGGATGTGTGTGTTTATATATACACGTGTACCGTCATGTCGTCCAGATGTTGTTCTACATGAGAAGGTCGATCGAGTCTGAACTCAGTGCATGATCCAGTTGGTCTTCTCACCGTTTGGATGCTTTCCATAGAAGAAAACCAGCCTTTTCTTGTACCCAACAATGCTGCCTTGAGAAGTTATTTCGACATCAGATCCGGTCGCCTTCCAGTATCCGACTGTGTGTCCAGTTCATACGATTTGGGCGGCTCCCGTTATTGTATTTCCTGTCTCTCGGGGTGAAGAAGTACCATGGCTCCAACAAGTCTTTGTACTTCACTGTAAAACTCACCCAAAAGAACGCATGAAAACATAATATCAAATCATACGATCATCAATAAAACGCACACAGAGATGTCAAAAGAAAACCAAGAAACTTCAATCATTACTGGTGAAATTAACAATACATAAAGAAATCAATTGATAATATACTATTATCTTCTCTCTTTTCCCTTGTAGGAGCCCATGAAAACCCACGAACACGTAAGAGATAGCATGATCGTAGCTAAAACAAATAGAACACCATATTATTTTTTCTTCTGAGATGCCAAGAGAAACGAAAGCACCACAATTTGAACCAGTGTCGGTCGAAGGAACAAACATGGGAAAACAGAATCAAGAAGTCTAATAATAAAGAACAACAACCCCCAAAAGAATAAAAACAGATAGGAAAAGAACCTGCAAGTTCATCAGGGCTCTGTTCATAGAGGAAGACGTCGATGATATGATCATGGGGAAGAGGCTCCTTGAAGACCTTCTTCTTCAAGAATACCATCACAAGTTGTTCATCCGATGGACAAAATCTGTACCCAGGTGGCAATACCATCGCATACAAATTATTGCAACTGACGCCGTCACCGGCGTCGCTGAAGTTGCCGGTGGGTTGATGGGTTGAAGAAGAAATGTTCACTGCCGCGTTCGTACTCACCGAGTCACTGGTGCTTCTCTCTCTCTCTCTCTCTCTCTCTCTCTCTCTCTCTCTCTTTCCCAACGTACATAGGGGTGACTATAGGGGCGTATTAGTCACTGTGTTTTATACTATGGTGGGGAGGGGCGAGGGCCCGGGGGGTGAGGGGAGAGCGGGGCGTATTAGTCATTGTATTTTAAATTTTTTTTGGCCTTGGGTGCTTTCCTGACGAAACTCTGATTCCTTCCCTTTTTTTAGTGTTCGTCACAACCAAACTCCATTAATAATGCGTAATCATACTGAAAAGATTACCCAAATTCCTATAACGGTCCGGTTGTAATCTCATTGCCCCTTTAAAATTTCAATGGTTGCCTTTTAGAGCAAATTATACAAATTCATATTGAAGATCCGATTGAAATCTTGATGTTTTATCCTCCTATAATTATAATTGTTATATTTCACTACCTAATTTTTAAAATTATGCTCCATGTGCTCCTTATTACCGATTTCTGATTAATTTATACAACTATTTATTAGGGGAAAAAAAGAGAAGAAATCAGAGAGAGGAATATATAAGAGTGAGAAAAAATTTGAATCAAACTTATAAAAAAACAAGGGAAGTCATCAATACTCGATGGTAAGGGGCACACGTCAAGTAATTTTTAAAATTTAAGGTATAAAACATGATAATTGAAACTGTAGGAGGAAGACTGATGTAATTTTCACAAGTACTTAAATATATAATGCATACTTTTAAATGCCAACTTCCTCCTTTTAATGAATCAAACTTGGTATTTAAATATATAATGCATACTTTTAAATGTCAACTTCCTCCTTTGAATGAATCAAACTTGTAAAAATCAATGGGAAATCACCCATAATTGATGGCAAGGGGCACAGATCAAGTTATTTTTAAATTTTAGAAAAAAGACTGATGTAATTTTCACAAGTATTTAAATATATAATACATACTTTTGAATGTCAGCTTCCTTCTTCTATGTGTTCCCTCTGCTAGTTTATAAATATATACATAAAAAAATAATTGAAAAACAATAAACATACAGATAGAAAGATAGAAATTCATCTTATTTTGAAGTTAAAGAAAGATATTGAAAGTACCTTCTCTCCCACGCAGGCGTCCAAAACATAGAAAGATTGGAATAATCTACAAAATCCAAAAAAGAGACTTTGAGTGATTATATCAATCAGCCTACCTATGCGATGAAAACGAATGCACATCCGCCGCCTACCTACGGTTGAGGTGGCACCTGCAAGATCCAACTAAGAAAATAAAAAAGTGCCGCGGCTGCTTCACTCCGCTATGATCTCATGAATTGACCTTCATAGCCTTCCGACGCACGAAGCGAATGGGCTTGCTTTACGGTCCGTCTTCATCATATACATTATATTAGTCCAGATGGGGCTACTTTACTTTTAGTAGATGGTGAACAAGATCAGACAGATTGAAATGGAAACCTTCCATTATCATCACTGATTTTCAGTCCAAAAACGGGAATTGAAATCTAATATATAGTAAGGACTTTCAAAGATTAATAAAAAGCTCAACCTTAAGCCATCAAAAGTCAGCAGCTCATCCTCCAAAAACACAAGGAAAAAAGAAAAATGCAACACTAAAAGTTTGGAACGTAATAGTAGTAGACATTTAGCATACATGAGCATGAGTGATTTTAAAACAGACAAAAACATGCGAACAATTTAATCCAAAAATAAGCATGACAACTATGGTACAAGTTGCAGTGGATCAAACCCAGCAAGTCCCACCATGACGTATATTACACAATACAAAGAAGGAAACAAGTTTGCATAGGCTAAAAGATATGAATGGTCTGCCTCAAACTCATTAGATCAACAGACATGATTCATCATGGAACGGTCACGGGCATCATTTGCTACCACCGCCGAACAGGTAATCAAGGGAAGATCCGCCACCAGGGGCTGTGTGGACCTTAGTTGAAGGCCGCTCCTGTGCATGTGAAAGAGCTCTCGTTACTCGTGGAAGAGTGATGCAGGAAAATAAATCAAGCACAAGGAAGGTAAAGAACATAACAATAGAATGAATGCGAACCTGCCATTGTGGCTGCGACCAACAACAATACTCAGACAACTTCTTTCAAGGGGGAAAAGAAAAAGGAGAGAAAAAGCCCAATTCTGTTGCCAGAAATATAAATGAAACAACACAAAACCCAATCTACTCGGGCAAAATTTTCGCCTGTTCACCTTCTGAGCAAAATAACATATCAATTTACTTTCCACATTATATAATTTGAAACAGTGATCAAATAAATGACCATTATACAAGAACCACTCCTAGTGTGTTATGCGTTTCAGGAAGAGAGGCCAAAATGAATAGTTGAAGCGTGTTATAACGTCAACATATAATGTATCATATTGCCTAGATTAACCACCAAATTCCATCTTATTCATGTCAAACATGGACAAAATGAAGATCATACCGTGATAAAGTTGCCAGTGTTTTGTCCATCAGCTCGGAAGTAGTTGTTGGCATTGTTTGGAGTATTTCCCCGGACGCCTGCAGGAATCTCCTTGTTAATTTCTGCTGGTGGCACTTGCAGGTTGCAGCAGCTGGCTTTTGAGAAGGGTTGTTGCTAGCAACAGGCCCCTGGTTCTGAGAACCTTCATTACTGTTCGCAGCTGGTTTTGGGGCTGGAGCCTCACCGTCTCCAAAGAGGTATCCCAGAGAACTTTGTCCCCCACCACTGCTGACTCCACGGCCCATGATCCCTGATTTGATCAATTTCCAAGGCACAGTAAACTCTGCATTCATTTTTCACAAGACAAGCAAGGTACTATGGGCTCAGTGAATACAAAGCACAAACCATCTTTAAACAATAACCAGTGTTAAAATGGCATCCAGCAGCATACACGCTAATCAGGAGCATGATGAAATCATCCCATATTAACATACTTGACACAGTTCCCTATGCAAAATGTACTATGAACAACATTCTGCAATCTCGTGATCAAACTACAGAAGGACCCATCTAAATAATTATAAAAATATTCTATTGACAAGAAAATCGTAACAAGTTTTGAACGATAACTTCTACTTTGCTTGATTGTATACCATTTAGAGCAACAATAGTTTTGTAAGCCTCAAATTTATTGACAAAACTTTGAACACACTTATTGTGAAACAAAAGGAAAAAAGAAAAAGAAAAAGGAATTGACTCATGAATTGAAGTGAACAAGCAAGTATAAATACCTTCTTCGCCTAAAGCGATACAAAACTGATAAAGTCCAGAGGTTTCCAATTGAGTTGGGAGGCACATGATCCTATTAAATAAATTGCCAGGCTTTGGTTTCCCCATGTGGGACTATATTCTTAGTATTCTCAACACATACCTAATTTTTAGTTTTCAAAGTGGTCAATTTCTGGAGTCTTCTGTGTGTAATTGTATAAGGAACAAAAGAACTCCAACACTTGTGCTTCTGTTCACATCCTCAACAATAGGTGATTGTGAACAACATAATATATGAAACCGAGAAGGGAAATATAAGAGAAGATGTGGATTATCTGATGCTTAGCAAATTGCTTACATAGCAAATGAAACATCTTCTTAAATGTTCTACAACTCATCAGTCATCATAAGTAATTGAAAGTTCTAAGATGAACATGCTTTGCAATCCAAAGTTATAATTTTCAACAGAGCTGATGTTGCTGGGCCCCAAGTTACACATGATCCAGGGCCCCATACCCAGTAATATATATGATTTCTTTTATGGATGATCCACATGTGACATGTCTAGTAAGTATTTAATGCTCCATGTGAACAGTGTTTTCCTCATATACCAAGTTCAAAGCAAGCTAGCATTTAGCATGAATGAAGTCCTAAAACTTTATAAACCCCATTTTCGGATGATTGTGCGGATCACATCATGTAATGCATTTGAATGAGGATGAATAAAGACTCACTGGATAGATAAATACACACACACACCAATTTTAAATAAATTGGCTAACATTTGGAACCACTATATCAACAAATTAATATAAAGCTACAATATGAATTATGCAACCTTTTTTCTTTTTTCTTTTTTGAATAGAAAAATACACACACACCCTGACAAAGTTTAAAGCATGAAACTTTCTCACATCCTTGCACTGACAAGGGAAAGACAATGAGAAAATGAATGATCTATGAATGACCTTGAGCCTCAATCTGAAGCACAACGAGGCATGCGCCTCTTAAATGCAATTACACCTCAGATGCACCGAGGCATTGGAGCTAGCGTCTTATGTCAAGCTTCCATCTTAAAACCAATTGGCAATAGGTAGGGATGTCGAACAAGTATATACAACAATACAAAAACAACTTCCATGTGGATTCAAGACTTTGCACCTAGGCGCACTTTTAATAACTATGAAGAAATACAATATAATAGTAAGAATATAGAATTGAAATGCAAGTACTATGAAAATTGTAAGCACATCTCAAGTTTTAGCAAAATGAGAAGGAAAAAAAATTCAAAAGACACTATGTAACTGAAATCACTCTCATAAGCTCATGAGCATCTCGTAGAATACAAGGCATGGCCGACAAGTCCAATGACAATAAAATATTCAAGTCGATAAAATGACTAGTCCTGGGCATTTGAATAGGGATGAAATAAGGAGAATAATCCATGGTGACGGAGTGAAATCCAAGATTTTAACAAAATTTATGCTCTGAAACCCAAAGTAATTTCCGCCAATCTGCATGCATAGATATGCAAATATTGATTATAGTATTAAAAATTACCCTGCAGTTCACTACAAGAACAAGCAGGTTAGTTAGCAATCAGATGAACATGTCAAATTGGTTACAATTGAACATCAGTAAATTGGATTTAGATGGACCAAGCTTACTTAGCCCTAAACCTGGCAGAGTCATGAAAGAGCCAATTAAAAACTAACCACACTCATAAATCAGGGTATTACTATTAACCCAGCCAATCTAACTCAAGAAAGCTACTAGTTGGCTAAAATACTACATCCCTGAATTTTCTAAGCCAGGGTTGGAAACATCGTTTAAGTATTTGATGAGAACAGAAGTGAGATATAAAGCAACAAATAAATGAGATGAAAATTCAAAACTGAAGCTTACAAGGAAGCTAAATATTATTTTCAGTCTCATAGTATAACCAACACACAATACATATACCTAAGGACCAAAAACCTCTGACCTGAATCATAAGAAGTGGAACTAAGTACAAATGCACTCATGCCTTCATAGTATGTCCTCGTAACAATACACCATGAAAGTCTAAAAGGAAGAGGAACTCCCAATAAAAATGTCAGAGAAACATAATAAAGCATCTCAAGTAGTTTGCTTCTAAAAGGGCTAAAAGTTTTATAAATACACATGCACACCTGCAAGCATATGGATATCAGCTTCAATTAACAGCAATGAAATTTGAAATGGCCAAACAAGATGTCTAATGTTTATGAGCAAATATATCTGAAACTCTTCAAATTAGGTCATTAGGAAGGTGCTGATATCACCATTTCCCCACAGTTTACATGCACGTAGTTCAAAATAAATTTAAGAATAAAAGATGCCCTAAAAATATAATCAGTGCACAACTTAAAGTTTTCCTTTCCCCCTAAAAAGTAACTAGCTACCGAATGCAAAAAAGACGCTACCATATATCACAATGATAATGCTTAGTCATGGAAATCAAGACACTGGAAACAATAGCAAAGGCTACGTCTCACGCATTTACGTGCTGAACTCCTCATAACTAGGTCATAACTGACAAGAATCCGCATGAGGCAACAAAATGTATGAGAGGATCAAGTCAAGCATTATGTAAACAGATCAAATAAGAGCACAAATCATCATTCAGAAGATAATTGAATCAGCAAAACCGGAGAAAATCGAAGATCTGATCATATACAACAATTCCTAAGCATAACAATTCAACAATGAACCATGAGTGGGAAGAAAATTCCGGGTAAAAGATCGCGTAATTAGCTCTGAGAGAGAGAGAGAGAGAGAGAGAGATCGTCTAACCTGTGCACCGTTATGGATCAGATTCAGATCTAGGGCAACAATATGAGAATGTGAGTGATACTTCCCTTATTAAATACGTACATTGGATCTCTATTCTTTTTTTATTTTTTTATTAGAAAAGAAAAAGAAAAAGAAACACTGATCAAACCAAGTGGATTAATTTAATTTTGAAAAAAAAGTTAGACATATATTCACACGAGTCAACAAAATTAAAGTGAGTAGCTGATGATGGGTATGGGCATTAAAAGGGGAAAAAAACAAAACAAGAGGGAGTAGCTTATGATTATTAATATTATTTAATTAGAAACCGTTACTTTATGCAGGAATATATTTACTTGTTTGATCTGCATTTGATCTGCATGATTGAGTGAAATAAATATTTCATAAAAGTATAATAAATAAAGAGTAATATTTTCATTGAACATAATTAAAACGATTACTTTCTAAGAAAATAAATGAGGAACAAACAAAAAATAATCATTATTAATGGTCAGCGGCATAATAGTTATTTACTTACCAATTCTATCTATGGGCCCTAAAAAATGCTATTCCCCTCACATATTATTCTTTTATATTTTTGTGAAACAACTATTTCATTCAATTTCACGAAGCAAAAGAGTGGTTACTTTCAAATAAATACATTCCAAAGACAAATATAAAATAACGTCGTCTCGGTGCACTTGTACATAAAACACATGACAGTATTGAATAAATTTTTTAAACTAATGCCATAAGGGGCACAGGATAAGAAGTAAGTTTTCAGAATAATGTATGTTTTTAATTTATTGCTCAAACAAATGTTTAAAGCTTAGGGAATTCATAATATATACTATAAAAATATGATATATGTTATATTAATCTTTGGTTTTATACAGATAGGATTTATAATTTGATAAAATTGGATAAGAGATTCAGCTTTAGCATACTTGTTATGAGCACAAGTTTAATTTGGCGTTATGCACGATCCTTGTTTGTTTTGCTGAAAAGGAGAGAGGCTTGGAGGAAAAGTAAGAAGTGATATAATTACCCAGTTCACCACCTCAACCTAGAGGGGGTTAGGGAACTTGAAAGGCTCTCTAATTACCCCAAACTACCGCAACGAGGCCTTAAGATCCATTTTCAAGGACAGTGAGTAAGTAGAAACATTCCAACGAAAATCCTTTAAAAAACATTATAAATAAATGGAATTTTATGCTATGATGAGAATGACAATGAATTGAGACATTTCAATGTGGCATGCTCCTGCTCTTTCAAATCTAATCCATCATACACCAAACATAGCCTTAAAACAAGTCGGCACTCTCTTAGACACTCGACCTTTGTTCGGTTATGAAGAACTAGTGCAATATAGGTGAAAAAGAAGAATTTCATAGCATACAGAAGAAGTACAACAGATTTGCATTAGAAGGGTTGTGAGAAATATATCCCAATCAAATCAGTGCAAATTTCATATATGATACGTATCCCAATCAAATCTGGGTTGTGAGTAAACCTCGTAATCAATGGGACCCTCTACAACACTCTCAACACTTTGTATGCCTCCCAAGAGGCCGGGCTGGAAGCCATCACCATTAGAAGGCAATAGTTTGTACATTACAAGCAGCCCGAGAGTGAATATAGCTTGCAGCTTTGTGGAGTCCCCATGGATCGAAAAGAACAATAGCATCGACAGGAGAAATAGATCAACACAGAATCGCATAATACACAACACTGTATCCATCAACCTTCCATCGTTGCCTGCAGGAAACCCTCTAACTCTGTATACAAAGAGGAAGTTGTACTTATCTACCACATACCTGTACCCAAAATAAACTGCACCAACTGGGACGACTAGCGGCGAAAATGAAGAATATATCATGGTGAGGGCAAAGATTGTCAGATTGAAAGCATAGTATTGTGCGAAATCAAATGCTTGCTTAGGGACAGGGGAAGTTCCATTGATTGGATACACAGATAGATCTTGTCCCTGCACATGGGCTTCATTCAGTCCAGGGTCACAGGAAATTCCATTACTGGCTGTATATGATGCTTCAGGCATCAGAGGCCTCCGGAGGCCATCTGTTTCTTGATTTTCCAATGCGTACTCTTCAGTTTGCTCAGGTACAAGTTGGAGCATGTCATTCTTCTGAAACTTCTGGAGCTTCTTTTTAATCCAAGGGACAGGAGCCAATAGATCGTACGATATTCCCAAGAAAGTGCTGGTGATTAGAAATGCAAGGGAGGAAAGACATGATCTTGACAGGAAAGATGCACTCATGTACTGCTCAATCCGTTTACAATCCTCTCCGTCCAAATAACAGCGACCCATCCGCAGGATTGCAGCCTCTAAGGATGATTCAACCAGCACCCTCAGGAAAATGAGATTTACGAGGAAGAAACAGACCATTTTCAATAGTGCAGCTCTTTGCTCCCCGGATACAGTGAGATGCCGCTCAAGTTTGGAGACATAAGAAAGAACTGAAGGGACTACTATATACATACTCACAAATATAATGCCGTTGGGGAGGAATTGAAAGACAAGGGTTGCTACCCAACTTGAGCTTTGAATCCAAGCCAGCCACAATTGGGCATTGTACATGGCTTCTGCATTGATAATCCGTCCCGCACTCTTCACCGCAGTGATCACCGCAAGGGGAGAACTGAAGAACAAAAGCATCAACAATAAGCACGTGTTCACACAAATTCTACGCAATTTCAGCGAGTGCTTGGATGAGCCCAAATGACTCCAATAAATATCTGTAGCTAGAGGTGCCCGTTCTACTTTCCATTGGTTTCTTTCCAGTCGCAACTCCATGACTGAGAAGAACTTGCCAATTCGCCTCCTCTTCTCATTTTGAAAATCCTGAATGGCTTTGTTGGCAGTGTAAACATCTTTGAACATCACAAAGGCGACTCCAGCGCCCGGTGCACGACCTTCCTTGTATGCAGCCAATTCAGTCTCTAAATCAGCTCTCAATTCCTGCAATCTCTTCAACTTCTCTTCATCAGTAAACCCCAAAGCAGCCTCGACTCTACGCCACACCTCTTCTATTCTTACCCATGTATTACGGACTCGACCCCAAAATCCCTCCGAAGCATGCCCCTCATTTTCACCATATTCACTTTCGTCTAATAAAAGGCGAGAGTCCATTCTCGCTACCAACCAGGAAATGTCATCCCTAACTTTCACTAGCTCCGCAACTAGATCATCCAATGCACACAAATTCATTGGTACAATGACCCTATACACCTTTCCAGGATACTTATGTTGAAAATATTCCTGCAAGGGAGCCTTGTCAAACCCCAAACTCTTGGGTATTCCTTGCACCATTATAGTAAATATAGCAGTGGAACTCGCGGTGGCGTCACTAGGGTTCCCATAGCCATCCCTAAACCTAGTGATTCTCAGGCGGCCCTCGATCGCAGACATACAGAAATGCACTAAAACTACAACAACAACCACAAAAAGAAAGTGAATCCACAACAGGGGCGAACCTTTCTCGATGTGGTTGACGGTCGTCTTGGAGAACTGATCGTCCATCATGGCATTCCCGGCGTAGAGATTGAGGGGGAGCACGACCGAAATGGCAAAAACCGCGATCCCAATCAAAAGCGCGCAGCTCCCGCCCTCGATAATGAGGAACTGGGCAGCGTCGGCGCCGCAGTGGCGCGCGATTTCGCGGCCGGTGGCGTGCCAGACGGCCAGGAGCTTGGCGAGGAGGGCGGAGGGCCCCGGCATGCGCCGGTGGTCGCTCCGGAGCTTCACGAAGATAAAGATGAATACGCAGCAGGAGGCACCGATCGCAGATATGTTGATGAGGTATTGTATGTTCCCATACCACACTGGATCGAAATCACCATCGCCGCCACCGCCGTCCGGCGGAGGGGAAATCGAACGGTTCATGGACGAAAAGGGGGCTACGATCGGAGATGGGAAACGGGAAAAGTCCATGAAGGTGACCCAATCTAGGGCCCGAATCCCCCAATTCTTAGGGTTTCCTCGCTGTGAATCGACGCGATTGAGTCCGGATGGCTCGGAGTTGGAGTTCCTATAGTTAGGGATTTTGGAAGAATTGGGGATTGCAGATTAGGGTTTTCGAAGAATTGGGGATTTCAGATTTCAGGGTTTTTGGGGGGAGGGGCGAAGAATCGTTGAGGAAGAGAGGGAGCGGTCAGTTTTTTGGTCTCGCCGACGAAGGAGTTCGTGTTCGTTTGTTTCCGCCGAGGGAGAATAATTGTTGGGATTATTTATTTTTAGCCCCTTAAGTTTTCTCTGACCCTTAATGTCCCTCCACATCTTTTATTTTAACCAGTTACATCCAGATTTTTAATTTTTAACACATTCACATCTAGAACTTTCGTAAATTTGTAACAACTTGCACGAGTAGGCCACATGTTAGTTAACCCTTTGACGGAATTTCTGGGAAAATTTGGCATCCTTAGCATTTTTATCATAAAGGCTTATCTAGGTTTTTATTCCTCTAGCTACCATGAGCTAGACCTTGATTTGCTCTCTAGTATTTTTTTAAGTAAATTGAGGGTAAAATTTCAAATCATTAATCAATCTTGCCATCATTGGATCCATCATTCTGCCTAGAACACGATTTAAAGAAGGGATAAGAATTTTATTATTAATTTACTCACAAATTTCGTATAGACAAGGCCGATTGTTCGCCTACCATCGTTACTTATGAGTAAAAAGGGTTATATCGGCCCTTAGGCTTTCCCGATGAAAATATTTGCATGCCAAAATTGATAGTTTAAGGGTCAAAATGTTAAAACTGGAACTCTAACGGCTAATTGAAATCTGGCTAATAGTTCAAGAGATAAAACCGTAGCTAACCCTTTTATAAATTTGTTAATGAGAGCACTCCCCCTTATTGAAATGACTGTTTATTTGTTTCATGCCATTGCTCATTCTACCATTCCACTATTGCATATAATATTCACTTTTTTTTTCTTTTTTTCTTTTCATTCATGTTAATGCTTATAATACACACCGCAAAAATTAAAATAAATAAATAAATAAATAAAATCCCTGTTTGTTTCATTCATTTCTATGCTGATTTTCAACCATTGAAAACAATGCCCTCTGGGCATTCAAAAGTGCGGGGGAACCTTGCTTTGTTCTTTCCACAATCTGCTTTATCAACAGCTTCTCCATCTCATCTCCATCACCGTTCTCATCACCAACTACACTACTCAACTCTTCAGAAATCTCTCTATCCAGAGCACGATTCAACACCGAACTGCTAAAACTTTCATCAAACGGATATAATCCCTCTCGAGGTTCATCCTCATCAGCTCCAAGCGTTTCCATCTCCTCTAGATGGCTGGGGGAAGATTCTGATTCAGGGTCATCGGGGTACTCCCTCCAAGAATACAACTGCTTTGATTCCAGCTCCCTTACCTTCCTCTGGCTGGTTTCAAGCGCCGTCTCAAGCTCTCTGACGCGCTCTTCTAGCCTTGATTGAATGGCTTCATGTAAGCGCAAGCTCAGCTCTCGAGGTGAAACTGCAGTGGATGTGCTGCTGGTGCTCGGGTTGAACTGCATGAGTTGTTGAGATTTATAAGCACTCTTTAAACAAACAATTGAACAAGGTAACTGCATTTAAATTTAAAAAAATCATTGTACCACAGAAGAAAGTAAAATCTGACGACTATGGCCACGGCCTTGAGAATGGAAGTTTCCTAGTCCAACCCAAAAAAAACTAGATTTCGGTAAAAGTGTCTACGGAGCAGCATCCATCAATTATGCAGATTTGTCCGTGAACATTCATTGCTAATTTATCGTACACTGGACAAGGACATTTCTAATTTAATCTTTCATAGTCTTATTAGTGTTGGCCTTGGTTAAGCAGTGATTTTCCCATGGCTGAGGGCCAGGGTTGGGTCAAGTCACAGTCAGACCATGGCACTTGAGCCACTATATGGTCTAAAGGATTTGAGCAGCACTCTGACTAACAGCTACAGCTTCTAGTGCAGTAGCAAACGCTCAATCTAACAGCTAAGCATTCAACTAAGAGTACACATCTCGGCTACACTCGTTTTGTGCTATTATTGCTAGTCCAACACTGGGTTCCATACAAGGAAATGGACCCTATAGCATTCTCTATTCAACGTCAAAGGTAATATTGTAGTCACATAAAACTGGGCATTGGACGAGGCCAAGGATTCAAATCCTTATAGTTGCTACATGGGTGCACAAAGTATTTACCAATCCAACAAAAATTAGTCACATAAAACTACTGAAATACTTCTCCAGTTCATCCAACCCACCAGAATCCTACGATCAACATCCCTCTCTGTCTCGATGTTATTTTAAATACCAGAAGCATTTTATCTTGCATGCTTCTTCCTCGTCTTTAAAAAATCAAGGGCATTAGTAAAGCAGCCCACAATATAATCCCAAATTTCTTCACACAACTGGACAAAATTTTATTTTACTGCATGTGGCTGTGTATCTATATACATGCGAAGTGGTAATGATTCCTAAAGTTATTCCAGATATAGCTAAAAGAGAAATGGATTGTGAGAACGACATTCAAGTCAGCAAAGTAAGATGGCTCAACATGAACCTTAGAAAAATAAGCAACTTACCTCGACAATATAAGGCGATCCTTTCTCTAAATTAGATGCATTCACACTTAGTTCCAACCTTTCCAGTTCAGCTTCAAGCTCTGCCTCAATTGTCCTCATATGCTCTGAATTCTCATTTTCCCTTCGTCCATTAAATCCTTCACTGTCATATTTTGCTACTTTTTCAAGAGCAGGGGTAAGTGCTCTTGGCTTCACATCATGGAAGGAATGATTGCTACTATTCTGTGAGTCATACCCTTCATTTACCAGTTCCTTCACAGTAATTGCATCTTTCATTTCAATTTCCTCTTGCAGATCTTGCACCAGGTTCTCAGTCTGCTTCAGCAACTCTCTCAATTTTTCTACTTCCCTTTTGTTTGAGAAGAGAGAAGTTACCATGCCAATGAAAATCCCAAGACTGAGCAAGAGCTTTTTATCACCTGACACCAGTGAGTATGAAAAAAATAAACATGAAAATTGTAACAGTGAACAACAATTATTTATGCAATTAAACTTGTCTCATAAAAGCAAAGTACTAAACAAGAAGGGCATGGGATGGCATATTCAACATCCCAGGGGACTCACCATCAAGATACCATTACGTTTGGTACATCAGTTCATTTCTCAATATGATAACATAGAAATATTTTAACCAAGGGCTGACGCTGTTAGCAAATGCAAAACAATTTCACTGTCATTTTCCACACCAATTACAGTGACATCATGCGTTGTCCAGCACAAAGTTATTGGAAGCATATTCTTTTTTAGTGTCTCACAGCATAGAGATTGCATTTATAATTCTAACAGGATATTGATCACATACATAGCTTTCTAGTTGAACCAGAGGTAAAATGAGGCTTCAGTAAGGACTTCCATATTGTGAACATATTAAAAGCCACTTGAACCATTGATGTTCGATAAGGACGCTTACTCAATATATCTATGCATTATTTAAAATTCTCACAAGCAGGTCTAAATTCCTCTCCGTAAAATTGTAACTGAGAAGTTTCATCAAGGATATATGTAACTAAATTGTTTATCTTTAAGCAATAGTATATAAGTTGAAACTTACTACTCACAAAGAATTTTTAAATTTGAGTCCTTATATATTATTCAAGTCTGGTAGTGAAGTATAATTTGCAGAATCAGAGGCAAAATCTAGAATAAATAATAAAAGTTAAATGCTAAAGAAATTGAACTGTAAGTGAGAAAAGAAGCAAAGGAGGCGTTCCTTTCTTGTCCTTGTTGAAATTGTTTTAAAGGATAACTAGAAGAAGAATGATATAATCAGAAGGAAAGTAGTATTACCTTGAGAGTGGGAGGGTTCCCCATTCAAGATTTTGCTGGGAATGCTCAATCTTCCACCTTGTACCTTTCCTGTCATAGGTTTTAGTTCCCTTGGGATCTTCATAGAAATGACTCTCGGTAGTGGAGGAATGCCAGAAACATTTTTATTTTGTTCAACATAGGTTTCCTTTGGCTGCTTATTCTGATCAGTTTCACTCCATGAATTGCAAGAAATCTCACTTGCCTGGCTTATTATTTGGCTTCCATCAATGACAAAAAAAGGCCTTATAGTTTGCGCAGATGGTGATGGAAGCGAATTAATCAAGTGTTCTTCCAGTTCGTCCCTTTCCTTGTACAGATAAAATAAGAGGCAACTGTCTAAAGAACTTAAAGGTCTACCAAACCGCATACAAGACTGCATACTTCTTAGGGATCTTATCTTCCTCAAGGAACCACGGAAAGATCCCATCTTTGCTGTAGAAGGTTCAAATAATGAATTTCTCGAAGTATTGTCAACACAACTACTTGGGCCATCTCCGTTGCCAATCTCTTGAAAACATTTATCGCTTTTTGATACTGAACATGCATTAGAGTCCTCACAATCATCAAAAGGTAACAATTTTTCAACTTCGCATCCGCTACTAAACTTTACTTGTGCTCCCGAAGTACAAGATGTCTGAGATACCTCTGATACTTTCCCATCCGGGTTATTCTCTCCCTTCCTAGAAGCATCTTCTTCACGTAGCCTTTTTCTGCGGAAAGGGCAGATCTTCTCATGAATATGCTGAATTAATGGTGGGGAGCTAGATTTTGCAAAGGCTGAATCCCTGCACAATGGCTCCTTTAAGTTATCCTCAGCATTTGTAAGGTTACGCCAGCAGGTAGCCAGATATCCAGAAACAGCAACTGCAGCAACAGCCCATAAGTCCATTTCCTCTTTTCTTTTCACAGGCAAAAAGACTACCCACTCCACTGTACAACTTTTTTGCTTTGTTTCAGTCCTCAGCATCAATATTCCACATAAAGAAACTTCCATGAATCAAGAAGCGGTGGAATGCTCAAATCCTGGAACAAAACAATCCAGTTCTTTCAGAAACCATTTTGAAATCCCTCTGTCCCTCTCGGATTCAACTATCAGGATTAAAATTGAAAGTACAGAAATTCCCAAAAACATGAGTGGGAAAACCCAAGAACCAAAGGCATTCTAAATTATGCATAGGAATAGAGAACTATAGAAATTAAAACCCTCAAACCCGGAAAGAAATTATTTGAGCATGACGTGAGATACAGCAATGACAACTAATGAATCATAGTGAGAAACATTAAACCCAATCCCAGAAAGTAAACATGATTACACAATCAGCATCTAAAATCCAGACAAAAGCCTTCCCTAATGACTAAACCTAAAATTACGAAACCGAGCAATCAAAGCAGCAAGAAGCAAACAGATCCATCTGTAGATAAGCAACTACAGCCAACAGAAAGCAACAAAAACGATCAAATAGGAAAAGGGAGGGAAAAAGAAAACCCATCTGAAGAACAAATGGACGCGTATCAGAAATCGGAACAATACCCACCTAGCGCAAAGGGAAGAACCAGCTTCACCAAAACAGCGACAACAAACAACCCATTTGATTAGCATTGAAAAGGAAGAGAATGGTTATATTTCTGTGATCAGGACATGAAGGGAGCTCACCTATCACAACCTGTGACATCTGAGGCGATTTTAGGAGACCCAACTCTCCAAGAAGAAGACTTGTGGACTTGATTTTTCGGAACCGAATGAAATCGAGGAAAGTAGGAAAATCCGCAAAAGGCTCATTTATTATTTTGTGGGGTTGTTATTATTATTGGATTATTTATTGTTGTGAGGAGGAAAAGAGGGGGGAAAACGAAGTATAAATAGATGCAAGCGCATCATTTTTAAAAGTCTAACAAAATTTAAGACAATATTTATATATATAATAAATGTTTTTAATGATTGAGCAATCTCACTAATCAATCTCACACTTTACCACACTTTAATCTTAGGTTTCAATAGTATTTTAATATAACATATGAAACAACACTACGTGGAGGACTTTAGAATTTACTTATTTATTTTTATTTCTATAGCAGTTATATTTGCAGTATTTGTACATTTAAAAAAATTTATTTCATATAGTAAATGCAGACACACTTCAATTATCTTATGCGAGTTTTGAAGTAGCTGTTAAGTTTGCCTATTTTCCAAATTAGACCTAGTTTTTAAACTTATTCCTATACTAGATTTTCATTCAAAAATATTTCTGAAATTATTAGACTTATAATGCCACGTCACTAATCTATTTAAGTTTTTGGTTCTAAGATATTATTTTTCCCCTCCAAATTAGACTTTATTTTTAAACTTATTCCCAAACTAGACTTTATTCCTCTCTTCATAGGTATCTTATAATTATTTGGGAGGATTATTCACATAATTCAAAAAAGAACCTAATTATACAGCGGCTAGGATGATTATTTATGTAGAAATAATAAATGTATGTACTTTTTCTAAATTGAGAATAAGTCTTCATTTGAACCTTGATCCATTGGAATTCAAGTGAAGTTTAGAAGACTGTATTTGAAATGACATTAAAGTTTAGGAGAGAAGAAGAGACAATTATTTAATTTCAATAAAAAAAGTATAATCAAAGATTTTTGTTTTTTCGTTTTATTTTTTTAATTTAAGGGTTCAAATCAATTGCAGAAGGAAAAAATAATTTATTTTTATATTTCCGCGCACCCAATTAGTTTTTTCTCTTTTTAAGTGAATAAAGAAACTAAAATAAAATGTAACCAATTAAAAAGATTAGTGACGTATCATGATAAAGTGGTGCCTTGGTGGAGCTTTTTTCGATCAAAATGATTTATGTTAAGGGATTATAAGTTGTACATGTGTTTGGTAAATAATGACATAATCACTATAAAAAAGCCAAAATCTTCCTAGATAAGCGCTCTTCCATGAACTTTTTTTTTAAAAAAACTAGTGACCAAGTAAAAGGCCACCGTATCCCTAAATAGACTAAATAATTTTTTATCCATATTTTTATTAATTAACTCCATTTGAACAATTTTCTAAAAGTTGTAATGTTTTTATGTTTAAACAATTAATCTTAAAATACATTTTCTAGATATTTTACATAAATCTGCCCATATCATAGCAATCAATCATAACTAGTTCATCCAGTGGCCTTTTTGATTATTTAATAGTGAATAATTGAATTCAATTGCTTTTTTTAACCAAGTACTAAACCCTCATGAAATTACTAATATCAAGAATTTAGAAAACAAGTTTAAGTTCCACCTAATTTGTCATAACCCCACGAAAATGTTTGTTTTAGAAAATTGAACCCACGGAGTTCAAGAAATATGTTCTTCCGTTTCGTCCGAATCAAACCAAAATCCAAGCAATGAGCATCTCATTGGGAGCCATAGTGGTTTAATTTTTGAAGCTATAACAGAAATGAAATTAAGAAAAAAGGAAAAAAAAAAAAGAAAAGAAAAGAAGCATCCCTGCAACTTAATCTAAGATTAAGTGCGTACAAGTTTTGAAATCAGCCATCTCAACTGTCCAGATTTAACTAATTAGAGAAATTGCTGGGTCCCCTAGCTGCTATAAACTTTGTTAAACTTGCATAAGCTTGCTAATCAAGGTGCATGTTCAGAATCCTGAATTGGATTATAGACCTTTAGAAAGTTAGAAAATGATCTTTGGGAATAAACTTTGTAAAAGCTATTTTTCAGTTTTTTGGAAATTTGGAAAATAAATCTCCCAATGAACTTTAAGAAAGCTTCTGAAAATTATTTGTCCAGTGTGTTTAACTTTAAACAAAAACTCGAAATTGATTTTCCTTCAAATTTGTTTTACGAGTCCGGATGGATATAAAATTTAATGCTCAAGTACTAATCAGAAATGTTTGTCAAGTCCCAACTTCAACAAAATGAAATGAGGAAAAAAAAAATACACGAGAAACAACCCGTTGAGCCGACAACCTAAAATGTCTAGTGGGCGGACAAGACCATAAACAAAATCGACGATTGGGAAGGTCTGGTTCCACCAATATGCAATGCAATTGCATCAATACTACTACTGAAGGGGGAAAACCTTCAACGTAAGAAATAATTGACATGAAAAAGCACGAATCGTCGCACCATGGCTCCCCACTGTACGAGGGTTGGCGTGAAAGAATCGCTTATCGTCTGCAGACTTTCTCCCTTTACTCTTTTTCGGTCTGTTTTCACCACAAAGTCGAATACATTCGAGGGCAGAGAAAAACAAAACAAATGCTTGAACGCAAAGGGGGTAAGAGGATGCCAGAATCATAAAGGAAAAAAAAAAAAAAAAAAAAAAACAGATTGTGAAATCCCAAGGAATGCACATTGGCCTCGGAATTTATTTTTGAGTACTGATCGAAGAAAGCTCCCTCAAAAGGCAACACTAGTCCTCACAAACAAAGCTTGGTCTAAGTTTTTATTTCGTCACCGTCAAATAAACTGAGGAGACAAAGCGCAATTAGCCTTCCAGTGCCGCTGCTCCAGATATAATTTCAGTGAGCTCAGTGGTGATGGATGCTTGACGGGTTCTATTGAAAACCAACATAGAGAAGGTAAGTTTTACTATTCGGGAAATTCATAATTAAATCAATACACTACTCCGAATCTATGCGATGCAATTCAATATTTCATGCCGCCACCTCACTAAGCAACAAACTAAAGTAGACTGCTGTCAGATTTATAAATTATCAACGGATGTTGCACCAATTACTCAAAAAGTGAGAGAAAGAGGACCTGTTATAAGAAAGCGTGAGCCTATCAAGCATCTCGCCCGCATTCCTGCTGGAACTGTCCATGGCAGACATCCTGGCTCCTTGCTCACTGCAAGCATTCTCCAACATAGCATTGAACATAACCTGAAAATGTGAATTTTTCCTTGTGGATCTAAGTCATGACACACTTCACAAATAACAATTAAAGAAGCATCTATATTGACAATAGAATATTTTCTTTATGCATACGTATTTTTTCTTAAAACAGTCTAGTATCATAATACACTCCGATGAACAAGAAACATCAGGGTGTGTTTAGATTGGAAAACATTTTCTATTTTCATTTTCAGTTCTCCATAATATTTAGAAGTTCGCTTAGCTGTTTGGGAAACAATGAAGACAACAAATGTTTATTTTGCTTTTCATCAATTTTGCGAGTGAGATCCCCAGAGGGAGAATAAGGTGGAGATCCTGCAAATATTTGAGAAAAATGAAATCAAAAAGGAGAAACGTTTTCCAAACCACATGCACCCTAGAATTCTAGAATGCAGGTTCTTACAGTTCCTCAAAAAAAAGAAAAATGTTAGATGCATTTTCCAGACAATATATTTGCAAACATTGCTATTGAGAAAGAAACACAGTATCAACTCCTGTTCGACTACAGAAGCCAAAGGATCATAACTAGCCTTTACGTGCAAGACTCGCACAAGATACTAATAGGCAATACTTACACAAGAAAACTGGAATTCTGTCAGATTCTGAAGTATTTCTGCTTTTGTCTCACCACCTTCAATTTCATAAGAATCCAGATCACCAAGCTTTCCACCTGATTCCGCCTCCCTTTCCACAACCTACATAACAAAGCATCAACAGATGTCCAAGACAAGAACAAAATAGAAAATTTACAATTCAACAAGTTGAAGCAATCAAGTAACCTCAGGAGATAATACAGTTGCCATTGTCGGCAAAAATGAGACAACAGATTGGAATTTGTTGAAAATAATCCTCAAAACATCGTACTCAACATTCTTCAAGATGTCATCAGCAAGCACAGAAACCTGGAGAGATTAAAACACACATGAAGTAGAAGTTAAGAATCAGACATTTTCTTTCTGTTTCTTTCTCTGGAGAGTGCGGATTTCACCAATATCAATGAATCTTTTTCACCCAGTAACTTTGATTACAGAAATTTGCTTGGTAGGGGGAATTGGCAGCATTGCTGCAATCGAGCCTCATAGTTTTTAATTAGCCAGCATAAAAATCACCCAAAGAAATCCAAACTCAAATTGACAATCCACACTTAAATCCCTGATTCTTTTTCTATTCATATGAAAGCTTAAATTCACGTAACCTAAAACAGAGAAAATGTGAATTGTCATATTAAAATTCAATACACATGCTATTATAAACCCATAAGCCAATTATTCTTCTAATACTCCATACAAATGGGGACAGCATGAGACTCAAAGGATCCCAATTATTAGATGAAATTTTATCCCATACCTTACCTGTTCATCAAACTTAGTCCTTGTCTAATTGAAGGAGTCTTCCAAAACAGGCAAAGTTAGATGAGGTTTTAGTAAAAAGCAGTCATTTGAATTTGACAGCTTAATTAAATCAAGCCATGATAAAATATGGTTCAAACTTCATCAGCATCTAGGATGAAGTATAAAACTTTCAATCCCCAGATAGAAATCCATTTATGCACACAAGTCCTATATGTGCTTTAGCTCAAGCTTCATATGCTGGCTCCACGGGTAACATTCCAATGCCTAAATATATATATATAAGAGTGAGCAATTTTAACCAGGAATTTCTACGTTCCTGTTAAAAAGAAATCAAAAACAAAAGGCCAGCTTGAACACTCCAAATTTATTTCTTCCTTTTGGGTCGGTAAGATCACTTCAAATTTATGGCCTCCATTGGTCAAAAGGCAGCCCGTCAAACTCCACGATCCACGTGACTTTGGGTTTGTTCCATCTGGTGTTTTATACCAGTATTGGAAGCTCTTTATTGCGGAACAAAATCCAAGAGATTATTGGTAAAAAAAAAAAAAAAAGCACACTACAATAAATGAAAAGCTACGAGGAAAAAGTCCTGCCTTTTATCTGATGTTATATAGCAGCAACAAAGTCAATACACTAACCTGGGTATAATTCAGAGGATTCTTCTGCATATCTGTTATGATTATCTCAATGTCTTTCTTGGAGTCACGAATCAACTGAGCCTTAGCCTTTTCCCCCAAAATGACATATTTGGGTTCCTTCTCAGGGCCTGCGCAATAACAAAGGATGTAACTCATAAACTTCGACCATCATACTACAAGCAATTGGCTGCAAGAAATACCAGAGCTCAACTTGTGTAAGTCCCTTGCTTATTTTGACTGCAGTGGAATTGATTCCACCACACAGACCCTTGTCAGAAGAGATTGTAACAATGACATTCTTCTTGGCATCAACACCTAACAATAAAACACAGTGAGACAAGGCAAAACTAAATTAATATTTTTATCAGTAAAAAACATGAACCCATTAAGCTTTGGACATGTCCCCTTCCCCACACCCTTGCACTTCCACATGGAGGAGATGCCATTGAACCAAAGGCAGTGTTCTAAAAAGCAGTCCAAGCGGCCACCTAGGTGCTAGACGGTCACAAAATGCCTAGCTGACCACAAATACCTTGGCTAGTAGAAAACCGCTGTCCTAAGTAGTCAACATTATTAATCGGTCAAACACATAGCCGCTAAGAAAGATTCCTAAGTTGATATGGTACCTAGGGATACTTTATTTTTTATTTCATTGTTTTTACAGCAATAACACCAGATCATTATTTCTAAAGAAAATAAAATTATGGTCGTAAATCTATTGTTGCAACGAGACATACTTAAAATGATATCATTTATGTAAACTGTGAACGGATATTGTTTATGTTATTTTATTATACTTCATTATGTTACTTCAATAATATTTTATAAATTTATCTAAATAGTTGTATAGAACTATTCAAAAAAAAACTAAGAACCCGCCTACGCTGCCTAACTGCCTAGGCACCACCTAAGCTGCCTGGGTGCTAGGCAGTAGGTCAAGCGCCTGGGTCTGCCTAACACTTTTTAGAACACTGACCAAAGGCCCATTGGCCACAAACAAAATTAACTCATAGAAGAAACTTATATACCCAAAAAAAAAAAAAAAAAGCTCATAAGCAAGTAACACCGACTAATCGCATTAGCCATTTTCAGTTTCATCAGTAAAGCTTGAGGAAAAATTCACAGAACAGAAGGATTACAAAGGAGACAAAACAACAGGAGTCTCAATCTCGAATGTTGTGAATAAAATGTACTGCAGAAGCACTATGCTTCATGATGATTTTAGTAACATAAAAAGAAAAAAAAGAGGAAAGTTAAATTCTTGATTTTGGTTTAAACCTCGAGAATTTTCCAAATGGAAAATTGTTCTAAACGAAGATAACAATGGCTGTAAAGATAAAATGGTACTAAATATTAATCTGCATCCTTCTAGAGGAGGCCATAGTACTACACTTCTCAACTGGAAACAAGAAACATTATTTCAGTTACCCGTGCCCACTAAAAAAATATTAAAATCCATATCAAATCGCAGAGAGATTTCTCATGATTATTTTATAATATGATCTTAGATTCAGACTCGCACAATAAATTAGAGGGGGAAAACAACCAGAGCGATGCATATTTTTCAATTATAAATTACTGTCCAGAATATGTTTTACACCGAGCTAATTTTCCTCTCATATCATCACATAAACAACTGCCAGAGCAGAGTCAACAGGCAATAATTTAATGCACCAGTCTCAGCAGCAGCTACAACATCAAGAGAGGTTTCTGTAAGTCAAAACCCATAGGCACACAAACCGGTCTTCATGTGTGCGTATGTGTGTATATGCGCACACACATTTCTTTTTTGTTTGAATTAATTGTAGGCTACATAAGAAGTTGGAAGAACCAGAAATCTCTACAAATTAACAGTTAGATGAGATCCTACATTCCATCTTGTTTATTTTCTTTGAGCGCAGTATATTATGCGAGAAAATAAATTAAAGAATATTAGAAATTATGTATGAGAGCGTGCATATATGTACGTAGAAGTTAAAGGCGCAAGGTGCAACAAGACACAAAGTTCTATTGGAGAAGTGGCATGCGCCTTATGAAAATAAAATGCATGACAGATAACAATTTAAATATAATTTAACCAGCCCCATGCAATATTCAAAATGTAAAAACAGCACTTATCCTAGAGAAATTTGTAAAACAGGGGTTGTACCATTTAAAATAGATTGCCAAAAATTTTGAAAAACAGCACCGGGCATCACACAAGAAGAAAAGTGAAGAAATTTGTAAAACCAGCATTAGTTCTCCAGGGATATCACACGACACTTTTATTGATCAATAAAAAAAGAAGCCACAAAATCAGAGAAAGAAAACTAAGAGGGAAAAAAAAAAAGTGCTCCAGTCAGTGCAGAAATATAAACAGCAGGAAAAGAAAATTTTAGCTTAAGTCAGAGATCTAAACTCAGGGGAAAAAATTCAAAGAAAGAATGAACGAGAAGATATGTGTGGCGCCATGCCACCGCCATATGGAAGTCACATGTAGGCGTGTGCCCCAGCATGCCTTTGACAACAGTTAATATGATTATATATATCTTTATATTTTGGTAAATTTCAATATGTATATATATATATCAAAAGCGCATTACATCTACAAAGGCCACAACCAAAATTTCATATAAATCTTTAACATATATGAAAGATAAATCTGACTAACTATGATGACGAAAGTGCAAGGCAGACATGCTAGAACTGACATTGACTGTGAAAATGAATGAAAATTTTATTGATTAACATACTAGGAGTATCGCCAAGAAGTGCAGTAAATGGTTGCCATAGGCCACGGGAATTTTCAGCTTTTGATTGAATGGCTCGCAGCTTTGAGGCTGCCACCATTTTCATTGCCTTTGTGATTTTCTGAATGTTCTTAATACTCTTCATCCGGTTTCTAACTGCGTAAATAATCAATGGCCACAAATAATCAACATTCACAATATATAATAAACTTCCTGCAGGCAGTCAGATTGAATGTCAGCAATGTAGATTTGAGAATCAACTTTTATATGAAAATGACTTACCTACTTGAGTTGAAATGTAACGAACTCCCAAAGGGGTCTGCCCCCTGCACACCCAAAGCTAATTCATTCAGTTTGGTTGCTAAAATTATAGGTGCATAATAGAAAATCAAGATAGCAAGGCTGTAAATCTGATCAAATAGATAAGAAACAGAATATTAACTAAATCCTCAATACAGGAAATTAGCACTACAAGAATGAATGATATAGCCACATTTACTGCATTACACATCATAGCTTGCGGGATAATCAGCATAAGTGATAACCGTCATGCACTCCTGAAAATATTTGCATTCAGGTTTACAGATGAGGCGTCTGGAACATTTCTAAACCCTAGGATGACCTCCCAGGCCTACACCTAGAACCAAGGTCTAAGTTACATCCCAAAACGGCTCCATACATACATAATTTAAACCCGGGGTTTGAAAACCAATGAAATCAGTGTAAAGTGTGAATTGTAAGGCTCCCGCAAAAGCCGTCCGGAGAGAGTGGAACCCCATATATTTCAAGGATCCAAGAGATTTGAAACAAGCTACAACAAACCCATACACGAGTGAAGCACAGAAACTAATATACCCTCAACACTAGATTGCCCCAAACAATAGCAAAACTAATAAACTGATCCCAATATAGATCTCCACTCTAAATATTACTTTTCCTGCGTTACCATACAACAAATTCGAGAAATGAAGAGGAGATCAAACGCACATACGAAAAGAAAAAGTCCATAGAACATAGTAGATCTAAAAAGGCGCTTAAATTAAAGGTGAGAAACGAGGAGGAAAGCGGAGAACGAGAGAGATCGCGTGAAAACCACAAGCAATGAATTGAAACGATGGAGGAGATGATCGTACTCGGGGATGAGCAAGGATCTAGATGCCGCGACTGCATCGGAGGATATCAATGGGGCGAAACGCCTTCCTTCTCGCCTCAACAAGGCCATCGCCATTGCTGCGCTTGGTCTTTGTTTCAAAACCCTAGCTCAAGACTCTGCGGATGAGGGAGGAGTATGGGAATGTGGGCTCTCTCTCTCTCTCTCTCTCTGATGATTCTTTCTAGTCCCTCACGAACAGCAGAATGGAAATGCATTTTTATCTCTCACTGTTTTCACAAAACGGCGTCGCTTCGACCATTTTATTCTAGGGCAAACCGCACCAGTCCCCTTCCTCCGGTATTTTGGTAATAAACGTGATTTTGCCCCCTTCAGCTTTACTTTGCTTCCCAATTAGTTCAATGATCTCACCTATTAAAAGGAACGGCGTTAAGAAGCAACACGATTTTTCAATTCAAGTAATTTTATCCTTGAATTTACCCAACACCCTCAATTATTAATAGAATCACATACGTGAAAGAACTCTCGCATAATAGACCTTGTAGTATAATTTGTTTAGTCATCCACCTCTGCTTCAAATTGTCATTATTGTAAATTCGAAATGATGGTGAATGACTAGAGATGTTACCCCACAAGGCCTGTCATGTAAGCTAGCACGAGATTGTGCCATGCAGGTGGTCCTTCATGGAGGTGTGGCTCCATTAACAATTGGGGACGATGGGAAAATTCAATGATGAAATTGCTTGAATTGAATGACCAAGGACCAAATTCGGAAGTAAGGTAAGGTTCAAGGGGTAAAATCTTGTTTAGGCCTAATAAATTTTTCGTTTCAAAATTTGAGTTGTCAATTGAGCTGATCAAATAGGGTTACAGGTTAGAATCAAACGATCAAAAATATTTTATGAATAAGTCGACATATCGAACCAAGGGTTTAACTTATCGGTGCAACTTTAATTTCTTTTAACATTTGCGTAAAGGAATCAATATTTAGTATATAAAAGCAACTAAATTGCGAGACCTTATTTGTTTAATATATTGGTCTTGCAATCCCCAATTGCGAGATTAAAATTTTAACATATTTTTCTCCTAAAAACCCTAAGCCCCTCTTCGTTCTCACTATTTTCTCTCAGCGCAGAACAGCCCGAACAGAGTCGCTACTCCTCCCCTCTTCTTCTCCTCCCATATGTAAGTATGCCCATACTTTCTTCTTTAATTTTTGTATCAATTTCTTTTCCCCTCATCCCATACATGTAATCCTCACTCTATACTCTTGATTTTATTTCCTTCTTCCTCAATCACTATCTCTCATGCTCTCAGCACCGCCTTCCTTCCTTCCCATTAAAAGTTAGTCTCGTAACTATGAATTACAAGACTGAATTTCAAAATCTAGTCTCGCAATTACCAAATGTAAGACTCAAACTTATAATTGAAAAAGTTTTCTCTGTACACTTATTTTGGGAAATGTTTTTTTTTTGGGTAATATTTTAGGAATTTTTTTCAAGATAGATCCCTATGAATACCCGATTCAAGAGGCTGCCAAGCCATTGTATTAAGTTTGTCCACATTACAACAATATATATATATATATATATACCAAAGAGATGGGAACGAATGGAACCCTTTGAACTAGTTGCACCAATAATAATGTTAATCCAAAAGTTTCTTTTTTTTGTAATTATTGTTAATTCAAAATTTAAATGAAAGAAACTATCAGAATAATTTTTTTTTTTCGAGTTTCAAGTGTTTAAGATATAATAGCACTTCTATACAATTATGTTTTAGGAAAAATTATTTGTAGCCCATAGATAAGTTATCTATTGTATTCACCCTAAAATATTTATTTGTTAAATTCTAATCTTATTGATTGAATGATCGTGGAAAAGCAATATGCTATGTTAATTTTCATACAATTTCAATGCTTGTTGAGTATTCATTTATATTACAAACGACCAAGAGATGTAAACCATTTAACTGCTTTGGATATTTAGGCTCGAATGATGAGAGGTCTATATATAATAAAATTATATAAAAATTTATATTGCATCTTATTTATTTATGTCCATTAAATCCATAAGGTTCAAATTTCAAACATGGACATAAAAAAGTTAATTGGGGTTGACACAGTAGATGTCAAAGTAGATTCACCTAGGCCTATGTTTTATTTGGAAATTTTACACTTTTATCTATTGGCCCCATTGCAACAATAGATTAGAACATATGCACACAAACTGATTTTGTTTACAATCGACTCCTCCCACGAGAATATTAAACAAGTTTAGGTTCCTCCCCTCCTATGACTATCAGGCCGGAAAAAACTCACTCACGGTCATTTCATTACCTTTTATATTACAAAATAATGGAATGATAAATGATATTTGTATTTTAATTTTTATTCTCGCAATCCAAATAAGCTATTATTTTATTACTAAAAAGAGTTTCAAATGTATGGCTTATGCGTCAAAAACTTATTTAGTTGCTATTGTTCATTAATGGAAACACCGAGAACACCGTGCTTCCATAAACATGATCATAATACATTATTAGGAGAAGATTAAACAGGCGAAATTATACTACATAACCCCAAGGTCCCACAATTTTGCAAAATTATGACACGAGCCCTGTTTCGTACGCATGTGGCAACAACCTGGGCCGAGGGTGCACAGCCAAGGGCACAGCCCGCTGCAAGGTGAGCCCATAAGCCTCCTCCATGTTCAGCTTCTCAGCCTCGAGGCCAGCCGGCAAGGCCCATTCGAATGCATGGACCAACGTCGCGGTTAGTAGAGTCACCATTCGCAGGCCCAAGCTCATCCCGGCGCAAATCCTCCTCCCCGCCCCGAAAGGGATCACTTCGAAATCGGTCCCCCGAATGTCCACATCGGGCTTTTCACCGCCCGGGAGAAACCTACCGGGCCGAAACTCCAATGGTTCGGCCCATACATTAGGGTCACGAGCAATGGCCCAGACGTTGACGAGGACGTTGGCACCCTTGGGAATGTGGTAGCCTTCGATTTCGCAGCTTTCGGAGGCGACACGGGGAAGGGAGAGGGGGGTGGAGGGGTGGAGGCGAAAGATTTCCTTGATAATGGCCGGGAGGAAGGTCAAATGGGCCAAGTCCGCCTCCCTTACGAGCCGGTCTCGGCCCACGACAGCGTCGAGCTCTAGTCGGGCTTGGGCCACGATTTGGGGGTGGCGGATGAGTTCTGCTATGCCCCATTCCACCGTGCTCGATGACGTGTCAGTTCCAGCGGTAAACATGTTCTGCATAAAATATAATTTAATGATATTTTTCTTTATATTTTCACAATAACCATTTGAGTAAAATACACTATAGTCCCTCATGGTTTGAGACAATGAGACTAAACAATTCCTATTTAGACAATTGTTCCTAAAGAAAGAATAATAAATTTCTAGGAAAATTTCAATCATAGAAAAAATTAAAGTTGAAGATGGAAACTTGATTACGGAGTTAACTGGGGTAAAATAGTCCTTTTGTGATTTCATTCATTGAGGTCAAAATTTATAAGTTTAAAATTATAAAGTGGTCATGTGATTTTTTAAATCAGAGAATTCTTTTAGAACTCAATGAAATTATAAGAGATTAAGTGTAATTTACTATAAACTTTTGATAGAAATTCAAAAAAAAATAAAAGGATATCCAGAAAAGATAATATGAATCTGAAGTCATATAATTTTTAGTTTGTCCCAAAATAATCTAGCCTTGCTAATATGTATTCCTATCCATTTATAATTTTTTAATAAAACTATATTATTTTTTGATGGCAAAACTGAAATAAATTTCTTAGGCGAACTCACGAGAAATTTATAATTTGCTACTCATTCTTTTTTCCCCCACCCAGGGCGAGTGATGAACATACCAAAAGAAGGGCTTTGATTTCCGTATCACTGAGCTTCCCTTCGGTCTCATCCTTCAACGAGATCAACGTGCTCACGAAGTCCGCCGGGCGCCGCCCCTCTCCGCCGCCGTGTTCCCTGTGCTCCTCCAGCACTGCGGTCAAGAACGAGTCGAACCTCGCGTGGAGCTTCTTCATCTTCGCCCTAATCCCCTGCAGATCCAACCACTCGAGCGCCGGAATAAAATCGCCGATGTTGAACACCCCCGCGAGCACCATCAGTTCCACCACCATCTCCTTGAACTCTTCGGCCTTCCTCTGGTCTCCGCCTCCGCCGCCTCCATCGCCGCCGCCGAACACCCTCTTCCCCATCATCGCGCGGCCGAGCGCGTTGGTGGTGCACAGGTTCAGGAGCGGCCCTAACTTCAGCGGCGACTGGCCCGCACTCGCGAGGGACCGCGTGAGTATTGCTACTTCCTCCTGTACGGGTTTTGACTTTCCTTAGCAATTAGTTGTTGAGTGGGCCCCAAAGCTGCCCAACTTTATCTATCTTGGGGACACCCTCTGTGTACGAAGTTGGTACTAAGCGGAATTTTTTTTTATTTATTATACGGTATGATCCTTTATCTTTACAAATGAGTTTCAGGGAAAAGTTCAAAAATATATATATTAATATATACACAAATATTTTAAGGTGGCATTTACCGTGTTATAGGGTAAATGCCTATAACTTTTAAATTTTATTTTCAAAATAGTCCCCTAATTTCTTACATTACCAAATTGCCCTTAAAATTATGTCATAATAAATGTCTAAACTAGTCCTTTACTCTTTGTCCCCAGTGAATAATTTATTTTTATTATAACAATGGGATTAAGTTTTCAACTTATTTTGGAGTGCTTGCTATATAGAATTATTTATCTACTCTTGCATGTACTTTTTTCTTGGGAAAAATTTCTCAGACTCCGTTTTGAGTATTTTTTTTAAGAGATTCATTATGGTTTAAAGTTTAATTATTACAATCTTTATATTTTTATTTTATTTTTAGTGACCCTCCTTCATTCATTTGTTATCAAATTCTATTAAATGAAGAATACATGACAAGTTATTAAATTTTTACATCACTATTTCATATGTAAATTATTAAAAATAATAATAAAAGTACTTACAAAATTAAGAAAATATAAATGACAAAATAAGAAAATTCTAACGTGTATTATAATGCCATAGAACTTAATATTTATGTCTTAATTGAAGATTTGAAAGGAGTGACATAGGGATTTTATTGTATTTTTTTTAAAATAAAATTTTAGTTTCATTATTATATTTACGCTCACCTTCGGACTTCGAAGAAGGGAGTCTCATACTTATTATTTTGTTATTTAGATTTTCTTAATTTATTTCTTTTTTAAGTACTTTTCAAAATTTTAATATTATTTTTAATAATTTATATTTAAAAAAATGATGTGAAAATTTAATAACTTGTCATGTATGTATTATCCTGTGTTCCGAGAACTGAATGGCAAATAGACAAAGAATTATGATAAATAAAATTTAAATCAAAAAATAACTTAAAACACAAGGAATCTTTAAAAAAAATCTTATTTTCTTTTCTTTTTTTATTATTATAATAGAATCTAAAGCCTAAAAGAAGGGAAAATGAGAAATTATAATAACTAAGTTGAAGGGACCAAAATGAAAAATTTTGGCGAGTTTGTTTTGACACGTCATTCCAATTTAATCGCACAAAAAATCTGTTCGAAAAAGAATCATTTATGATAATTTCCTAAATACAACAATAAAATTCTATGTTACCGTTTTTAAACAACAAAATTGTACATTGATTTTTGTCCTTTTATATTTCGCGATAAGACGGCTAATTTCTATTTCTACTTCAGCACTAGTTAATGGATAGTGATGCATCCAATTGATTTATGGCATATTGGGTTATTTCTACTTATGACATATTATTTAATATTTTTATAATATAATTCATTTTTATTGACTTATGATATGAATAATTTGTACCATCATCCCATTTAAAGCTTCGTTTGCTTTACCAAAAATATTCTCCCTTTGGAAATCATTTTCAAGGAGAACATTTTTGTGAAAATTTACTAATTTTTTTGCTCTTTGGCTGATATAAAAAAAAAATTAAAAGAAAATGAAAAATATCGGTTTTATAAGATCGTGTATGTAAGAATTAAGAGTTTACACAAATGAATAGGGTTATGAAGAGATAAATGGATATAATAAGAGGGTGGGTGGCAAAAATAATAAGGTGAGAGGCCGTGAGAATGAAATTTAGAAAATATTGTATGGGGACCAAAAAATACAAAATATTTTCCACAAAACATAAGGCATATTTTCTTTCGACCGAAAAAAATTTTTGATTGACATTTTTTTTAAGCTTTCCAAACCCTACGAGAAAATAATTTTACTCATTTTTCGGTTTGCGTTTGGAATTAAGACAAAAAAGGAAAAAAATAAATTTACCTCGCGGACGTTACTGAACTCGTCCAGGGCCTTGCCGGAGAAGAGGTGGAGGGAGGAGACCTTCCGGAGCAACCGCCACCGCGGTCCGTACGGCGCGAACACCATGTCCTGGTGGTTGTAAGCAATGTGCTTGGCGCCGGAGTTCGTCGGGCGGCTCGAGAAGTTTCCGTCGTGCGTCTTCAAGAACTGCGCCGCCACGGAGGCCGACGAGACCACCACCACGTCCACGTACCCGAGCCGCAGGTGCATGAGCGGCCCGTAGGAGCGGGCCAGGGCCGCCAATGCATGGTGCGGCACGGGCCCGAGGTGGGGCAGGTTCCCGATCACTGGCCACGGTTTCGGGCCCGGGGGGAGCGGCCTCGAGCTACCGTTGCGCTTACGCCGGTGCGAGAGGAGGAGCAGGAGGGCGAGGGCGGCGAGAGAGGTGCAAATGATGAATGAAAGTGAAGGAGTAGACATGGTCTTCTGAGTTCTGGGCGGGTGCTATAGGGTCACCAATTGTATATAATAGTCGGTAAGAGGAGTTTCTAATATATAAGGGAAGTAGGGATTTGGGGGGCCTTGATTGAAGGTACGGTGGCACAGTAGAGAGGCCTTGTGTTTGGTTGGTAGCTGAAACGTGCTGGGGTTAGGTTACATGCCCCCATAAGAACTTCCTTTGTGTAAAATGGAAAATGGCTTGTCATAGTGAGACCCCTTGTCAAAAACCCAATCGTTTTATCCAATGAGAATGTGTGCGGATGATCACAGCCACGTTATCTATGATAATGGCAAACTCGATCCTTAGACTCGTTACAGTAAAATATTCTTGACCCACTTGATTCATTCATTTTTGTCTGTTTAAACTATTCAATCGTCACTTTTAATAAGGATTTTAAATATATAGTTTTAAAATTAGAGTTTTTATAAAATATTAATTGATTTGTAAGGGACCATTTGATTGCACTGGGTCTTAATGAGCTCATTTTCTAATTCGTTTAGAGATAAGCTGAGCATTTGATGTGTGCTTTCAATGGGTTCTAAATGGCTTTAGAGGGAGCCATTCATCATCATTGGATAAATTTGCCCCAAAACCAAAAAAACCCCATCAATCTCACTTCTCTCAAGCGTCTCCCACTCTACTCTCTCTCTCCTCTCTCACTCTCCTTTTCCCTCTCTCTGAACCATCACAGGGTCTCTTCTTCGATCTCATCCTTCTCTTTGAACTCCCACAGGTAAATTGCACCTTTGGGGCAAGGGGATAAAATTGGGGAATAGAGTTTTTAGATTCTGAGATATTCTTCGAGATTTTTTTTTTTTTAAGATTTAGGGAATAGGGTTTTCAAATATTTGGATATTCTTGGGGAAGGGAATATGTAGATTTGGGTTTGATTTGGGTTTGGCAATTATTCTCACTTTTTTTTCTTTTCCAAATTTGGATTTGATTTTCCAGATTTGGGTTTGATTTCACAACACAATGGGGAAATTTGTAGATTTTATTTTCTAATACACAGGAATATGCACATTTGGTTTTAGTTTTGTAGATTTGGATTTGATTTGGGTTTTTGAATTCTTCTCAGTTTTTTTCCTTTATTATTATTAATATTATTATATTTTGCAAATATGGGTTTGATTTTCTAACACAAGGAAGGAAAATGCATATTTGGGTGTGGGTTTGGGGATTCTTCTCACTTTTTTTTTTTTGGATTTTTGAATTCTTTCTCATCTTTTATTTTTATTTTTATTCAATCATTAATATTGAGGGTAAAACAATAAAAATGTTCCATTCAGAGTTTTCAGAAATTCAGATCTCGACCCTCTAATTACACTAAACGTAACTCTTAATTTTATCAAATGACTCTTAAAAGTACTAAAAGGAACAAAAGTTGCCCCATCAAATTGAACCATTGACCTGTTCACGAGTTTCCTCTGGCATCTTCTTTCATTTTTTTCTTCAAAAAAGAAATTTTCTTCATATTAATATTCGGTAAATTCACTCGATAAAATTCTTGAAGACTTTTTCATTTCTGCCCAATGAATGATTAGTCCACGATTAATTATTCTAGATATATATATATATTGAAATTTTCCATTTTCCCGATAATTTACTAGTTTTGATCTCTGTAAATTTTAGAAATTTCTCCAATTACCTTCAATAGATTTAAAAGAAAAAAAGAAAAACATATTGACTGAGTGGACATGGTCCCTTAGAATTATCTATCTTTGCCTTGAGTAGCGTGGTGCAACAACTACAAAGACCTAATATAGTAGTTGACATCCATTGGTTATATTCTATGTACAATTATGTAGTTGCGCACGAAGAATTATTAGAGAAAAGACTTAATATTTTTTAATAGAAATTTATTGGGGAAAAGTCAAAAATTTCACGCTCACTTGGTCATTATTCATTGTTTCCTAACCCTTTCTAGGATTTATTATTTTATTTGCCCGTGCTTGGTCTTTGTTGGTTGTTCTCAAATCCTTTTTAGGATTTTTCACATGATTTGTGAACTTATTGCCGGTATAGGCTATGACGACAAATCCTTGTACGTTTTATTTTATATTTTTAGTCAATTCTATAAAAAAAAAAATTATTATTAGCACATAAATTGGTTTATTTTTAAAAAAACATAAGTTTTAAAAGGACATCGATCTGGATTTCTTTTGTTTTTTTCCTTCCTCAAGACCATGAAAGGATTTCTCCACTTGCTCGACATTCCTTAAAGTTCACCGTTCTTCCAATTTATTTGTGCCATATTATGATTTGAAATCAATTTTATAATTTTGTTCCATATTTGAACACGTACATTCACTCATCTCTCGATATGTGGCTGCACTGTTTGGGGAGTTCGGGGGACAACCTTTTATACGCCGTTTGGAGGAGCTTGTTTTAGATTGTTTATTTTTTAAAATACTAAAAATATATTTTTTAAAAATGATTGGAGTTGTTTCGTATTTTGCTAAAAATTGATGAAATCTTTAAAATAAGTGGTTATACAAGCTGAACCGTTTGATAGAAAATAGCTGAAAATTGACTATTAAATGAAGAAAAAAAAAAAAAGAGCGCCGAATAAACTAGTTCGATTGATTTCTATATGAATAGCAGTTTTTGAAAACTAAATAAAAATGTGTATAAAAGATGAATTGCGAAAATTAAAAAAATATATAATTTTAAAAATATTGTCCTAATGGAGTTAATAAATCAAAAATATTATCAAATTAATAAACTAAAAATGGATGAGGATTTTATTTAGTTATTTTGGGGAGAGCTTTTGGTTTTTAATCAAAAACCAGCTGAATTTTTCAAAAAAAAAGTGATTATGGCACGACTTACCAACCACATGCATGATTCGTAATCGCTTAAAATAAGTTAGTTTTACTAAAAATGAACTTTTCCAAACACCCTTTATATTACATCAATCAACACCCACTGTTTGCAGTCTCAATTTTATTTTGTTTAAATCTTTGCCATTGAAATCCACCCTTGTCCTACAAAGCACCCTTCTTCTCTTTATTGTTATCTTTATAATTTCCCTTTGAAAACGAATTTAAAATACAAAATTAGCTTGCATTATTTCAAGTTCTTGTAATTGGAGCATGTTATCTGTTATTTTAGTCTAAATTCATTTGTTTCTAATGCCAACGTTATACTTTCTTTTAGGAAACTGGAAAATAACTCTAATCATAACAAGATTTTTGCTTAATCACGATTGGTAACCGAATTATTTTGCTAAGCGAGTTGATGAGAACTTGCATGACCGGTTATGACCTCATCTATGGCGATGAATAGAACCAACGAACTCGACTCTCGACTCCTCAACCAGTTCGATGTGACATGTAAAATAGTCGACACTTGCTATTAATTCGTTCGATCGATCCAAATATTATTTCCAATTAAAATTTTTAAATTTTTTAGATTTAAAATTAAAGAGTTTACAAAAGAAAAAAATATTAATCAATTTATTTCCATTCTCGATCCGCCTGCATTAATGCGTAATTTAATTCACTTGTACTCGATCAACTCACCCGATTGCCACAGCCAGCAATAATTAAGCACAAAAGGACGGAAGCATGTGGACTCGTTACTTCGCGAGGTGGCTTTTGGCCTACCGTTCACGAGTTCCCCCTGCCATCTTTCAATTTCTCATTTTAAAATTTTTCTCTTTCTATTACCCATAATCTAATTTAAATGAATTTTCGGTAATTCACTCGATAAAATTTATTAAAAAATCATTTTATTTTCCTAGTGAACTATTACACCAAGATTAACCATTCCAGATTTTTAAAATTTTTTTTTTCCATTTCGGCTGTATAATTTATTAGTGAATAGATCTTTGTAAATCTTGACCTTCAACTTAATCTGTGTGAGTGGGTATGATCCCTTAGTATTATCTGTCTTTGCGGTGAGTGGCTCGGTGCAACAACCGGTCAGACCTAATATATTAGCTGACGTCCGTTAGTTGTATTCAATATGTAATTAAGTAGTTATCTAGTTGGGCCATGGTTGCTTCGGATTTCAACGTGTAATTAAGCAGTTGTCTAGTTGGGTCATGTTTGCTTCGGATTTCTCCAGGTTCTCACTCGTAACAATTGGAGTTTATCAATTTACCTATTGTATCATCGTAAAATGACTCATATTTTATATATGCGATAAATTTCAACATTACGTATTGATTGCATAAAAAATAAGATGACATTGCTAATTTTTATTTAATTTTTATATATATATGTGTGTAGCGTGTGGTCAATGATTTTTTTATTCATATAATCTTTTATATAAGTTAATTTAAATATAGAAGACTAAACCAAAAAAACTGAAAAAAGAAAAGAAGAAGAATGGATATGGGTTGAAAGAGATAAAAGTGAAAGGATTAGAGATAAAAGTGGAGGCGTACATAAAACGATTCATAGTTTTACCCGATTGGTTTTCACGGACGGTTGAAATTTTTTTTAAAAAAAAGTATTTTGGATATTTTAGGATTCTGAGGTCTAATTGATGGGGAAATAACCGCTTCCCACTCCATCCTCTTTCTAAAAGTAATGCCACTTGTACATCATTCACATAATTTTCATACCGAAAATGGCCACGTGGCAGAATATGTGTGGTTCTGTATTGTTATTTGATCAAAATACCACCCAAAATATGTGTGGTTCTATATTTTCACACTGAAAGTGGTTACGTGGCAGAATATGTGTGGTTTTGTATTGTTATTTGACCAAAATACCATCCAGAAAGAACTGCACATATTCTGTCACATCACCCTTTTGGTGTGAAAGATGTACAAGTAATATTACTCTCTTTCTAATAGTAAGATAAATATCCAAGATAGTTATATATAAAAAAAAAACTCAATACACCATAAAATTATATGAAAATTAACATTTTATTTTATTGTTTCATGTTCACCCGATCCGTAAGATTGAAATTTAGAGGTTGAAACCAAAAAGTCATCTCGGAGCAACGAAACAGGTAAATTAAATGCCACATCACACTAGACTTACCAAGCCCATAAACAAATAGGTTCGTCCATTGATTTAACCATGCATTGAAACTTATATTGTGTTTCAGATTGGTTGACTGTCTCCCTGAGAAATGGACTGTAATTAATCAGTTAGTTGTCTTAATAATCTCACAGAATTTGGTTTCTTTCCAAATCAGGCACAGTATGAAATTATTAACAATTAGGTGGGGAAAGTCTCTCAAGAACCATTGACAAAAGGGAATAAATAAATAAATAATATATATATATATATATATATATAATATTTATATGGGAATTCTAAGTTAAAAAACTTAAAACAAAGGACTTGATGAGACAAGGGATAAAGATGAAAGTAACAAACACTGCAACTGCAACATCGGCCAGCAACTGGAACAGAATAACAATTTTAAACTGATGCCGTTAGAGAAGTAATACAATCAAACATGGCTCCAAATATAAAAATAATTAGAGTCAGTTTTGGGTGCAGTAACACGATGCACGCTTCTCCCACTGCGGTAGTGGGATAGGCTTATAAGGTATACTTATCAAACAACATTCAATAGCGTAAAAAAAAAAAAAATTCAAATAATATCATTTTTAATTAGACTTCTCAATATAAGTGCATGGAATCGTAAATTTCGAGTGTATGCATAACTAAAAAATAATATAATATGCTCAATTACATGATCATATTATATCATTACACCTGATCGCACGCCAACTCTCCCAATGCCCGCTGCCCACTACCCACCCCCTCCTCCCTCTCTCACATTAATGGACGAATTTAGTTTTTAACAAAATGACCCAAGCCCCACCAGTCCAATACCCCATTTCTCTCTCTAAAATGATTTGGGCCCGTCCCCAAATCCCCTCTAGCACACTTCCTTCTCTCTCTAATTGAAAGACACATTTGTTTTTTTAATAAAATGATTTTATTTTAAAGTTTATTTAAAAAAAATAAAGGGATTTCAAATTCATGAATATGCTAAAAAAAAAAAAACTATTGAAAATATAATGCTTCAGTTACAAAATCTTCAAGCACGTGTTTGTGGTTTGCATAAAGGTTCAGCCCATACTCGAATTCACGTATACATGCTATAAAAATTTATACATTTTTATTTCCTTAATGCAATAAATCAAACTGAGCCCCTTATATATATATATATATATATAGCAGTCGAAAAGAGCGTGCTCAACGATTTTTATTAATATAATATTTTATATAAAGTTATTTTAATATAGAAGACTAAATAGAAAAAAAAAAGAAAAAGAATGAGTATGTTTTGAAAAAGATAAAAATGGAAGGAGTGGAGAGAAAAGTGGGGGGAGGTGGCAATGGAGAGAATAACTTCTATAATTGTAAATATTTTATTTACAATTTTATCCGGTAAGTTTTGAAGATATGTTAGAATGTTTAAAAGAATATAAAGGTATTTTAGACATTTCAAGGTTCTAAGGTTTGATTGAATGAAAATAACTGCTTTTTACCCGGCCACTTTTTAATAGTAAGCAGTTGTATCACATTGGCTTTGCGTGTGCTCAACAACTTTTTTATTAATATAATATTTTATATAAATTTATTTGAATATATAAGACTAAAAAGAAAAAGAAAAGCTCAAAGAAAAAAGAATGAACATGTTTTGAAAGATAAAAAAATGGATGAGTAGAGAAAAAAATGGGCAATGGACGGTTGAGAGAATAACTTTCATAATTGTAAAAATATTTTATTTATAATTTTATCTGATTAGTTTTAAGGAGATGTTGAAATGTTTAAAAGAAAATAAGGGTATTTTATACATTTTAAAGTTCTAGCGTTTGATTGACAGAAAATAACTACTTTTCACTCCAACCACTTTCTAATAGCAGGATAGATAAGGTTTATGGTGTGAAGTACAACTTAGATATTTTGATTTTCATAAAAAAATCTAACCGTATCGATAGGTAGGACATGAAAAAGTAAAATTATTCAGTAATTTTCATATAACTTGTTATCTTTAGGATTAAAAGTTTTTTGTTAGTTTTCAATGACTTAAATTTAATTATTTTTCATAGCATAAATAAGAGATCCTACATTACCAAATTTAATGCAAACTGACCCGCCAAATTATTTTTAACTATTTATTTCATCGGTGTCATCGGTGAATCTTTAAAAACGATAGTAAGATTATATCATTTTGAAGGGACACATCACATGACTTATATGCTCCAATACATTCTCTCTATCCCATATGGGGGGGTGGGGGGGCGTGGAGAACTTATTAAAAGAAAAATACCAAGGCGTGAATGAAAAACTTGTTCAGGTGGCCACCGCAAGCAACGCATGAATAGGATGCTCCATCACATACCACTAAAGAATTAAAACGCCATCTACAGTAAGTGACATGACTGTTTAGGTGGTAGTTCAGGGCTTGCTATGGATAGGACTGAGTAGTGAAGGGAAACTTCGTTACGCTGCCCTTAAGAAATTGCATTCATTCATATTGCTCCTACTGAAACCAAGACAGGTGGGTTGGGGCGGCATTTGTTAGGCACGCCTCAAATGAGCGCAATATAATGAACTTGCAATCATATGCCTTGAGGCTTCGGTAAAGTCCTAATGTTACCCTAAATTTTCAATTACTCCAAAGAATGGCCGGTGAACAGCAGAGGAAGACTGCAAAAACCGCACTTCACACTGAACAAGAAGATGTACAAGGCAAGGGGAAGCCGAGCTTACTTCCCAATTTACATTATATTGCACTTAAAAACATTAATATAACCGAATACAAACCACCACAACCCACTTCACTCAAAACTCCAGAACTCTTCATCAGGGGAAACAGCTCCTACTCGTACATGGAGTCATCCTCTTCCACTTCCTCGATCTTCATCTTCTTCACTGCCTGCGCCGCGGTATCCCTTGGCCCATTGGACTTGGCATTGGGTATATGGATCAACACATCTGCTTTCTGACCGGTTGCAGGGTTCACCAGTCCCCCATTCCTCTCCACACGATACACCAGCCCGCTTCCGCCCGCATCGATGAACACGGTAGAGTTCTCATCAATCTCCTCTCTCACCAGCATTTTTGACAGCTCAGTCACTACCTTCCTCTCCAACCATCTTCTAATGGGTCTCGCACCATAAACCTAAACCCCAAAAAACAACAGAGTTTTAAGTACTTAAAATATGTTAAGAGAACTGATTAAACAATATGTGAGGCTTCAAAGATGAGGAAAATACTAACTGGGTCATAACTTTCGGCTAGTATGTAGTCCAATGCTGAATCTGTCACACCTAAGGCGATGCCCCTCTCAGCTAGACGAGCCGCGACATCTTTCATTTGTAGCCTAGCAACCTTCCTCAGTTGGTCGTGCGAAAGAGGATCGAATACCACAATCTCATCCAGCCTGTTCAATAGCTCTGGCCTGAAGTGCTTCTTAACCTGTAACATATACATAGAATTTGGTAAATATTCAAACCAAACCAACATGAGAATGCGAAGAAGATAAATAACTAGAGAACCCTTTAACAAGCTGTTGCCAAGCATATGTTGGTCAAAATCAAAGATTCAAGTAAATGCAATTACTGAGGTGTGTACATCCTACGCAAAAAAATGAAGTCCATTTACTAAGCAGTGCCGGTCAAGGTAAAGGAATCAAGCCAATGCAATTACAAGGTATGGATTCAAGTCAGGGAAAATAGACCATTTATTTACCTCAAGCATGACCCATTCCCGAGCTTTCTGCATTGTGTATTTTCCTGTTAATCCAGCTAAAAGATGCTCAGCTCCAAGGTTTGAAGTCATAATAATCACAGTATTCGTGAAATCCACAGTGCGCCCTTGGCCATCAGTCAACCTCCCATCATCCAGAACTTGAAGGAGAGTGTTGAACACAGATGTGTGTGCTTTCTCCACCTCATCAAATAACACAACACTGTAAGGCCTTCGCCTCACAGCCTCTGTGAGCTGCCCACCTTCCTCATGCCCAACATACCTGAAAAAACAAGTCAACAATCAGAGGTCATACTTACAATCTTAAAGAAGACACAAAAAGCATAGAATCCTATTTAAGTACTAAAGCCATACCCAGGAGGAGCACCGATGAGTCGTGCAACTGAATGTTGTTCCATATACTCGGACATATCGATTCTTATAAGAAGATTTTCATCGTCAAACAGCTGTTCAGCAAGAGCCTTAGCAAGCTCGGTTTTACCAACACCTGTTGGACCCAGGAAGAGGAATGAACCCGTCGGTTGCTGCGGCCTTCCCAACCCAGCTCTTGACCTCAAGACGGCCTCAGCAACAGCATCCACAGCTTGGTCTTGTCCAACCACTCTCACATGTAACCTCTCAGCAAGCCCCATCAACCTCTCTTTCTCATTTTGGCCTATCCTTGTTACTGGAATGCCAGTCCAACGACTCACCACCTCTGCGATTTGTTCTGGTCCAACAGTTTCCGTCAACATTAGGTTCTCATCAGTGTCCCCTTCAAGCTTCGCTATTGCAGATTCCACTTCTTGAATTGCCCCATATTTTAGGTCAGCAACTCTAGCTAGATCATATCTTCTTTCAGCCTCTTGCAATGCATAGATGAGCTCCTCTCTTCTCTGCTTAAGTCGTCGGATCTCATCAATCCTTTCTTTCTCCTTCCTGTATTTCATCATCAGTGGCTGGAGTTTGTCCCTTAAATCATCCAGTTCTTTCCGAACCTGAGCAAACATTGCATTATAGAAGGAAAAGAAATTTTAGCATTCTATATAAGCACTAATAGGCACCAAGCATGTTATTTTAAGGAGAATATACTCACTTCAACTAGACGAGCTTTGCTAGCTTTATCCTTCTCTTTCTCAAGAGCATGAAGTTCAACTTCTAACTGAAGCCTCTTTCTTTCTAAGATGTCAATTTCTTCAGGTTGGCTATCAAGCTGAACTCTCACATTTGCACAAGCCTCATCAACCAAATCAATAGCCTTATCAGGAAGATGACGACCTAATAAACAATCAATAGGAAATGACAATCACTCCCCCTATTGCACGCACTTAAGATCTAAAAGATCCAACCCACAAAAATATAATAATAATAATAAATCAACTAATAGTACAACAAAAACAAACTATATGTCATATATACCAGTAATGTATCGGCTTGAAAGCTGAGCTGCAACAATCAGAGCCCGATCTTGGATTCGAACACCATGATGTCCCTCATACCTTTCTTTCAGTCCACGAAGGATGCTAATTGTGTCTGGAACACTGGGTTCAGCTACGTAAACCTGTTGGAACCGTCTCTCGAAGGCAGCGTCTTTCTCCACATACTTCCTGTACTCCTCGAGGGTTGTAGCGCCAATGCACCTCAATTGACCTCTAGCAAGCATGGGCTTGAACAAGTTGGCAGCATCCATGGACCCCTCAGTCCTCCCGGCACCAAGAACAAGATGAATCTCGTCAATGAACAATATGACTTTCCCTTCAGCATCTTCCACCTCTTTCAACACAGCTTTCAACCTCTCCTCAAACTCACCTCTGTACTTTGCCCCCGCAACGAGAGCCCCCATGTCCAATGCTATCAACCTCACCTCAGCAAGGTTGCTCGGTATATCCCCTCTCACAATCCTCTGTGCTAAACCCTCAACCACAGCTGTTTTCCCAACTCCTGGCTCTCCTATAAGAACTGGGTTGTTCTTGGTTCTTCTAGAGAGGATCCTAACAACCCTCCTAATCTCCTCGTCCCGGCCGATAACTGGGTCGAGCTTTCCAGCCTGCTCGACGAGATCACGGCCGTAAGTCTTCAAAGCCTGGAATGTGGAATCCCCAGAAGCACTTTGGACCTTTTTACCCTCTTTCCCACGAAGCTTCTCGAGCTCGGATCTCACTCTAGAGATACTCACACCGACTTCCTTAAAGAGGTCGCTAATTTGGGAATCCTCGAGAAGGCTTAGAATCAATTGATCAATGGCCAAGTGGGAGTCCCCGACAGTCTTCTGATGGGATTGGGCTCGCCGGATTGTTTTGATCAGGGAAGTGCTAGCGGGGATTTCATCTGGGGGAGGGGATTGGGATGGGAGTTTCTTCAGTGCATGTTTGAAAACCCTTTCGACAGCTTCCACAGACTCTTCACCGAGACCCCCGTTGGCAATTGCTTGCCGGAAAATGCCATTAGGATCAGAGACCAAAGCTACGGCTATGTGAAGGGGTGTGAACTGTGCGTGACCAGAATTGATTGCTAGCTCGTGGGCTGCAGCAAGGACCTCATTCGTTTTGTGGGTGAACTTGTCAGGATTCATTTCTTCTTCTTAATAATATTATCACTGCAACCGAAGTTATTGAACAAAAAACTCACTTATTGAACACATCAAGTCGAGAAACCAACATCAGATAAACATAAAAACAAACGAACCCAAAAACCGGAAAAAATTGATACCACTGAAGAATTCAAAGCAAGCGAAATACGAATTGAAAAATACTTACTCTCCTATAGGAATCCCCCTTCTACTCAAATGATAAATGCTTCTAAACCTTATCACATAAAAACTTCCAATCCAAGCTAAACACTAAACCCATGAACACCACCTAATCCAATAAAGGTCAAAATCTAACCAAAGACTTCCCTATACCAATAGTATCCCTACTGTAGAGCTAATGAATTCAAAGAACAGAATACCCCATATTTCTAAAGCTGAATAAGAAACAATTACAAACAGGGAAAAAATCCACCAGAACACATCAAACTCGGCCGCAAGTGATTCAAAACTTGCATTCCCAAAGAAATTAGGGCTCTGTAATTCAGCAACAGCAAGACGGCAAACAATACAAAAATAAAAAAAGAACAAAAAGAACAAAAAAGGAAAAACAAGGAGAAGAAACCGCGCACCTCGATCGAACAATTTGAAGAAAGAAATTACAAATCGAAGCGCTTGATTTTCTTTTTCTTTGATATGCTCTGCTCTGTGTGCAGAGAGGAGCGGGGAGTCCTTTTGTTGGAGCGAAGAGAGCTCTGGAAGGAGCTGTGCATGGGCCTAGAAACTACTAGGCTCATCCGGCGCTCTTTTTTTTTTTTCATTTATTTATTTATTTTTAATCTTCTTGAATGTTCTAGAGCCGCGTGGCACCACTCGCCAATAAAGCTGTGCGAATGGATTTACTCTTTTTTTCGTTTTCTAAATAAAATAAATGGTGGATTTACACATTTGATTGCGTCATAAATTCCTCCAGCGTATTAAAAATTTATTATCTTCTTTATCATCAGGCTTCATATTCTAGAAGGAAATTCCCGAAAATTAATTTATCATTATCTTTATAGTCAGATAGCCTGCTGACGATTTTGAATTTGAATTTTTTATATGCAAAGCCATAAGCAAAAATGAATTTTTTCTTAAAATACCATATTTGGAAGAACAGATGATAAACCTATCCCATTTTTTTAGGATTTTCTTAAAATACTTCCAACGAGTTTAATGTAATACCTTGAAATTTCTATTCTGTTTTTATTTAAATAAGTTGTAAATTTAAGATTAAAAATGAATAAATGGTGTGACATTTAATTATATAGCATTTCTAATCATATTTTTCTTTGCTAACCTAGATTATCGCACCGCTCGAATTATATGAAATTGAAATGATTAGCTCTCAAACCAACTTTCAGGTAAATCGATGAATATTATAAGATTGCGGATAACAGGAATTAAACTTGATTCATATTTGAATAGACTAAACACCTTATCACGCAACTAAGGGGCACCGTTTCTAATCACATCAAGACATACTATCAATAATTTTTATTAAGGGAAAATATATAAACAACCTTCTCTAGGTTTAGACCATTTACAAGTAGACCCTCTTTTTTTTTTTTTTCCTTCAAATTATTCAATTTAACTCCTTCCGCTTTGAATGTAATTTCAATAACCCTTTCTATCCATCTTCCATGCAAAAAAATAATTAAAATGAGGTCTACCTAAAAATGTCATAAATTACATGGATTTACCTTAAAATGTCCTTGAAATCTTGTTCAAAATGCGTTAATCCACAGGACCTTTTAAAATAAACATAAAAATTTTACATCTCATTACTAATATTGATGCTGAAAATTTTCTAGTAAAACGCACAGTGAGGCCATTTTATGGGCATAATACAAGATATTTTACGGCTCATTACTAATAGCCATATTGATGTTCAAAATTTTCTTGTAAAATACACATTAAAGTGGCATTTGGTAAAATTTAGTGTTAAGATTTGAACATTAAAATCAATATGAATGACAAAGAATGGTTAACATGTGTAAATAGAGTTACTTAATATGAATTTATGATCTTGTTTTATTATAACAATGTGATAAGGTCACACTAAAGTGGCTTTTGATAAAATTAGTGCTGAGAGTTGAACATTGAAAATCAGTATGAATGGTAGAAAATGGTTAAAATGTGTAATTAGAGTTGCGGAATATGAATTTACAATCTTACTTGATTATAACAATGCGATAAGGTCTGAATAAATTATATTTTTAATTCTACCCTTATACTTTTTAAAATATATATTTTTTGATAATCCTATTTTATCCATATTACAATCTTATTTTACTTTTTCAATTATTTTTTTTGAATTCTTGTTTTTTCTTTCCAATGAATTAAATAAATTATTTTTATTATTTTTATTTCTTTTTTGTTTATATGTCAGAAACATGTAATAAAAAGGGGGGAAAAAAAAAGAAAAAAACATCTCCGCTTTCCCCTTCCTCAACTTTTCTGATGGCTTCTTCCCTCTCCTCCAATCTTTGAAGCTTCCTCCTTCAATCTCACCTCCCCATTCAATCTCTCCTTCAATCTTCCATCCTTCTTCAATCTGCATCCTTCTCCAGTACCACAACCCCCGTCCATTCCCTCTACTTTCCTTCTTATTTTTCTTTCTTTTTTATTCCTTTGTCAAAAATGAAATCAAAGCTAGATTTGATGGTTTTCTTTGTCAAAAACGAAATCAAATGCTGATTTTGGGATTAGATTTCACTTCATACCCCAAATTAGAAGTTGATTTTATTTTTTGGGTTTGATCTTTAATATGGGATTTGATTTGAAAATTAAACCCAAATTGGATGGTAGAAATCAAACCCAAATTTGATGGTAGTGCGTTGTGGTGGTGATTGGGGGAGGTGGTGGTGTGACGATGGCGACAATGGGGTTGTAGTGGCCATGGTGGTAGCGGCGGCAAGTGGTTATGGATGGATGTTCGTGTGGTGGGAAAGAGAGATATGGATTATGTTAGATGAAAGAGGAATAGCATCAAAAAAATTAAGGACAAAAACACAATCTTATGTCTAAATACCACATTTGACTGAATGAGATGTGAAATTAGATCTGAATAGATTAAATGTGTTTCAAATCCATTCAGATGCATTACCAAATGATCTGAATGAAACTACATTTGACTGAATTAGATCTCGACTCCATCTAAACCCTATGAAGCATAGAAAGAAGACCGACCCCTAAAAGTATTATACAGGCATTAATAAAAGATTGTTAACTACATGCTTAGAAACATATGTCGACGTTGATAATCGACATTAGGTGGCACAAACTACGAGAAGCAATTTTTTTTTTGGTTATTTTAAAAGATGACCTCCTCTAATTTAAGAAATGTTTAATTAAATTTCTTATTGTTTAGGATATTTTAAAGATTTTATTATATTTTTGGACGAAAGATTGATAAAATGGGTCTATTGAAATCAAAAGATTGTAAGGATTAAATTGAATAATTACCTAAAATAAAAATAATCCAAATATACGTGTCTATTAAATGTTTTTAATTATTATTTATTAATGGTGAAATTATGAAGGATACAGAGAAGATAGATAAAGATGAAAGCCTTACGTTGCTCATGTATTCAATTTATTCTAAAATTCCAAAATTGAGTAATTTCATTATTATTCCTTTTTCTTCTTCTTCTTCTCCACCTCCTCTCTCCCTCCACATAGAGAGAGAGAATGTCGTCGCACAACTCAACCTCCGCCAACGATCCGCGGCAACCGTCGACAGCGAAGCCGTACGTTCCTCCGGTGGTTTCTACTCAAGACCTTCCGATCGACTACTCCGGCTTTATTGCCGTCATCCTCGGCATGATCGGCATCATGTTCCGGGTCAGTCTTCACGCTTAGACCTATCATCAATGTCAGATGACTGTATTTCTTTCGTTAGCTAAATATGTTTTTGCATTGCTTGGAATGATCTTAAGGCGTAATTCTTTGTTTTGCCCATGCTTTTGAGCTTGATCTGCATTAATTAGGGTTCGTTGATGAACTAGGGTTACAATTTTGTGCAGTACAAGATCAGCTCGTGGCTCGCTATAATATTCTGTGCCCAGTCACTTGCCAACATGAGGAATCTCGAAACGGATCTTAAACAGATATCTATGGCCTTCATGTAAATTTCTCACCTTCCCCTTCGTCTTATTCTCACTCCTTAACACATTCATTAGTATCGTCGTTTATGCTTGTATGTGTTGTCCTTATCTTTTGATTCTTGTCGTGAGTTATTAGGTTTTTGTGTTGTTTAACCTGACAGATTTATGATTTGCCTGCTCAGAATTGCATTTCTATAATCAGTTATAATTATACTGGATAGGGAACTTAGAGTGTACTATGATGAATTATGATGAATAACTGTTGTTTCACATTTATTTGTGAGCTTCCTTTGAGGGTCGTCACCATTAGAAAAAAGAAGACGTTTTTGAACACTTATTTGAGAGATTAGTTGAGAGTTATCTGGTGGTAAGGGGAAAATTAGATATTCAGGAAGAAAATAAATAAGATAGAAGTTGTCACTACAGCTTTTTGGGGACAAATTACATATGTTTGAATTAGTGGCTGAATTATTGTGTGTGATCCTTACCACGATCCAATCAGACTGACACTCTGAACTGTGATCATGCTTCCGCGCATGTTTTTTAATGAGGCTCTAACAACTGCCAAGGATAGCTTTCACTGAATGCTCAAATTAGCTTAACCTATGCTGGCTTCTGCAGAGCTGATCTAACAGATTTACAGGGTGTCTGTTGCTAGAGTTATAAACTAGTCATCTTTCTTTTGCCTTCGCCGGTAGCTGTAGAGTAGAAGAGTGCCCAAAGCCTCGAGTGTGCTATTCATTCTCTGTCTTTTAAGTTTTCTCAACTTAGACCTCAGTACAATAATGTAGAAATTGTCAAATCTGATTTTTTTTTGGGTCGTTAAAGAAAAAAAAAAACTATAGAGGACCTTCTACGCTTCTCATTCCACCGCTTTTCCCCCTATTCTTTCATAACCATGCCCCCTAAATTTCTTAACAGATTCTGTTACTGTATCCTAATTCCTTGTCTTCAGCATCATTATTGTTTCTTAATAGCACGATGCAGGACTGGATACGGGGTGTGAATCTCCTGTAGTTGAAAGTTCTCAATGTTTGCCACCTGGAAACTGGAAAACCTAAAATCTGTTTCTTATTGAATTGATAGTGTTAAAGTTTTTGATGCCTATCATTATTGAGTCCATTAAAAGGCATGCTGTATCTGAAGATGAAATACACAAACTCTTGTATTGCCACTGAGTAAAAATAAATATAAAACCTGTTTTCTTAATGCTTCTGCTTTCGGGTGGTTTTACCTGTGTACTGTAGGATGATGTTTATAACAATGAGCACTAGGTCTATTGTGGTGGGAGTGGCTCTCTGAGTTAGGAAAGCCACGTTGATTTTTTTTTGAGGCAGAAGCATCACATGTATTTATGTTGCCTTTGTAAATGAAGGAATGACTTATATGCATGAAAAAGTGTATTTATGTTGTTGTAAAGCAGAAAGAAGAAAGTTGGTCACCCTCAGTAAGCATATTTTCTAGTCCAAGCAAACAATCAACTGGTGCTATAGTTTTTCCTCTAGTGGTAATTTCTAAGAAATGGGTCCAGTGGGGAGAGTTTATATCAATGTAAAGTTTATGCTTTTCCCTTTTATTACTTCATCCGTCCCCACATCCAAGTTGAGCCTTGACTTGCTAGTACTATTATTAAGCTGTGTTCCAGAGGGAAAAACAGAAGGGTTCTTAAACCTGTTGAGCATCTAGACTCACATACCAGTGCGGGTTGTATTGAGGGGAGGAGACTACTGTTAATAGTTCTACTTTCAAGATATGCTTTCTGTTATGTTCTTGTGAGTAAAGAAGATTTTCTCATTCTTACACCGAACTTTAGCATCATGATATTGCCTCACTGATAACCATGTCTTTTGCTCTGCTTTTCCATTTGTACATCCGATCCAGGTTTGCTATTATGGGATTGGTAACGAACTACTTGGGGCCTGCTCGTCCAGGCACACAAAAGTGACAAGCCTTGCTTCTTGGAGTCGCCAAGGTAACTTGAAGATGATTTTACATTTTGGGGGTTTACCCCAAAGCTTCCTGCCCCTTGAGGGAATGGATAGCTGAACATTTCCCTTTATCAAAAGGGAAACAAAAGTGTTTTAAGATTTTTCTCTTTCTTTTTCAATGAACTTTTCTGGTATTGGTGCCATGTGTGCAGAACCTGTAACCTAAGATGTTGAATTTGTTGGTTGTATTTTAGATTTTGTATGGCTTTACAATAATTTTTAAACTGCCAAGCCCTTACCTTCGCTAACTTGTTCTACTGTGGTGTTGTGTAAAGTATAAAATGCAACTTAGCATGATGGTTTAGTATTCACACATAAAATAGAACTAGCTTGCCCCAGCTTTATAATGTAGAAGTTTTTGGGATCCTTTTATCGGGGAAATATTTCTGAGAGGGCCTTTCCAGAATTGATTCGAAGTTGTATAAACGTATGTTATGGCTTGTTGACTGCCATTCTAATATTTTGAATCCTAGACTATCATCATCATCTTCATATATGTCTTCATCGCTAGGACAGTGTATCCTTGTGTATTAAGAGAGTACTTTCAGGCAGAGAAATGGAGGAGTATGTTTGTTTGTATGTATTTGGAAGTTTGTTGGGACGGAATTAAAATTAATAATTTCATTAGGATTTCAGAATTAATTAGTCCCGCAGCGATGGTGTCATGACCTAATGGGGTTGCAACTATAATTAATTAAATAAATGAAGCTAATCTGTGCTAGTATACATGGCGAACGTGATTATGAGCAAATCATCATGAAGCTTCAGAAGGCAATACATTTTTTTTTTAAAAAAGTATGAAAAAGAAGATTATAATTATAATTGCATAAAATTATGATTACCCTGTATCATTTGAATGACACGAAGAAATGACCCATATTTAGAGGTTCATAAGTGGGTTGAACCGTCATGTTGTTAGATAATTATTAAATTTAAGAGTGAAGTCAACCAAATTAAAACCTCGATGATCAAAGTTGATAGTGCTTTAATATAAAGCATTCATTTAGGCCAAGGATGACCATTCACTCTTGGAAAAAAAATTCAAGTAGGCTTTTTTTTTTTTGAAGCGTAATTGGATACCACCGCCACGGAAAGCACATTTATTCGAAGACCATTCTTTAGTCAAAAAGTACTTTGTGAGTATTTAAATGGGCCCTTAGTCACTTTTTTTTTTGAAAATTTTTATCTACCTAACAGTTCAATTTAGCTTCTGACCTTTTATTTTGTTTATATGAGTTCTTAAATTATCTCATTTGATCCAATTTAGTTCTCTTTCTTCTGGAGAACGCTAACTCGGTTAACTTATGAATAGTTGGTACTGTGACGTGATATTTTTTTACTTACTCTATTTTTCTCTTTATTTATTTGTTATATAAATAAATAAGGAGAAAAGAGAGTGAATAATATTTTTATTTTGTCACATTAGAGGGGCAACTAGATGTGGGTAAACAGAGTTAGAGTATTTCATCAAAAACAGTGTCAAATTAGACGAAATGAGATAGTTTAAGGGCTCAAGTGAATAAAATAAATGATGGCGGACTGAATTGAACACTGAATGATAGGTTTAGGACTTTTGCCACAAAATTTCCTCAATCCATCATCTGTTATTTTTTATTTATTTAAAATAAAAATATTATTATATCAGGACAGAAAAGTGGGACCCAAATCGCCACATTGAGCATTTTCCCTCGTGCCACGTTGAATTCCCTCGACTTTGTCAGACGGCCAGCAAGAACAATAAATGGAAATAGAAAAGGCATTAGTCACTGAATCGCACTCGAATTTATACGATTCGGGGAAAATTCAAAAACCAATCGATCCGCTTCTGATTTTGATCCTCAAATCCCTCTCTCCCTCTCTTCGCATCAATTTTTTTTTTTTTTTTTGTTGCTCAGATGGTTCGAGGGTTTAATGGGATCGATTCGACAACGGTCGATTTATCTCACATTACTGCTGTAAGTTTCCTCTGATACTTTCAATGCCGTGTTTTGTATTTAATTTTCTGAACGTATCCCGATGGCAATTTTCTCAACGGCAAACTGAAGTTCCATTGATTATTGTCTGTTCTTCTTTTGATTCTGGGCTTCAGGAAACATGGAAAACTCACTCTAGCAAAGCTACCCATTTCGTTCCTGCTATTATTTTGTTTTATTTAAATTTTTTTTTTTTGGGTAATTTGAAAGAGGTTGGATGGAGCTTTTCTGAATTGTCAAAAAGAAAAGAAAAAGATAAACTTGAGGTATGTATCACATTTTAGGTTGTGGGTGCTTTTGTTACCTTAGGGTTTTTCAATTTCTGTTACAAATTACATGTCAGAGCTGAAAGTGGAATATGATTTTTCGTTTCTCCTGGGTTAATTTTATCTTTGTGTGATTCATTGACTGCTCAATACAGTAGGATCATCATTGCAGTGCTGTTTGTATTTCTTTTTTCTAAATCAACAAATTTTTGTGGTCAGTGGGTGAAGAAAAGGTCTGCTCTTGCTTGTAAAAAGCGATGATTGGGACTTCTGCATGTGTTTTTCCATGTTGCTGGTATCCAGAGAAGATCGATTGGTCATTTTGAGCTGCTCACTTGCAAGTTGCAACTTTATATGACTTGATGATGGGAGGATGATAGATATTAGCAGGATGGAAGCAATATTTGGAAATGATTTCGGTGCAAATTTTTGCTGATTAGGATTGTATATTTTTTTTTACAAAAGTATGGATGAGTATAGAGAGGTCGAGACGCCACTTTCCAACTGGAACAGCAAAAATCCATCTGAAATGGCAGAATCCCATCTGTTCATTATTTCTTGTATTATTGCTGGACTGGTTGGGATCTTGACTATTACTTATACTGCATACCAGTGGAGGAGAAATATCAGTCTGAGCTGGATGAAAGCCATAGCACGGTCGAAGAAAAATCCAAAGACAAGGCACAAAGTTCCTGCAGCTCCTCATGCTTGGACCTTAGACTCCATATCACGTGGGAAAAATTTAAAGTGCTGTGTGTGCTTAAAGTCCATGAACAATTCTCAGCCTCTTGGGCCTGCTTCAGACAGCTTTATACATTGTTGTGGTATCTGTGGTGCAGTGGCTCACTTAGGGTGCTCCTCAAATGCACAAAAGGATTGCAAATGTGTGTCCATGATTGGGTATGACCATGTGATGCACCAGTGGGCTGTTCAATGGGCTGACATCGCTGATCAACCGGATGAAACTTCGTTTTGTAGCTATTGTGAAGAGCCCTGTAGTGGGTCTTTTCTTGGGGGTTCCCCTATATGGTGCTGTATGTGGTGTCAACGTCTGGTGCATGTAGACTGCCACAATAGCATGTCTAATGAAACAGGAGATATATGTGATTTGGGTTCGTTTAGAAGGTTGATTCTGTCACCTCTCTATGTTAAGGAATTAAACTGGACGTCCTCCGGTGGGTTCTTGAGCACAATCACGCATGGAGCAAATGAGATTGCATCATCTGTTCGTGAGCGTATCAGGAGCCAAAGCAACAAATACAAGCAAGGAAGCGAGTCCTCTATTGATACTGGTAATAGCTCAAGCACTGGTGACGTGTTCACTGAAACCACAAGCATAAGGGGTCAAACAGCAAATGGTTCTCATGGATCTGAGGAAAACTGTAATGGCAACTTGAATATAGAGACTTCGCAACATAATGGTGATGTAGACAGCAAATTGGATTCACGACCAAGTTTTAGTAAGAGTGTGTCAATTAATCAGAAAGATGAATTTCCGGAATTACGAATGAAACAGAGATACGAATTGATTGACTTGCCTCCAGATGCAAGGCCCTTACTGGTTTTCATTAACAAGAAGAGTGGAGCTCGACGTGGGAATTCCCTCAGGCAACGTTTAAACATCCTTTTGAATCCTGTTCAGGTTAGACTTTTCTTTAACAGGTGCTGAGCTTCTTAACCTTCAGTTATGTGTGGTATTGGATTTGGTATTTCTTTCACGTCTCTTTATAGGTGGTCTCTTGCCAATTTTCCTTTTTTTGAGTTTTTATGTTGTTTTGTTATGTGCTATGCATGCTCTCTGATGCCTCAAAACATCACATTCATCTGTGCAGTCCACACCCTGCTTCATTGTCAAGGCCAGAAGACAAATCACTACTGTCAGTAATCGATCAGTTGTTATGCCTATGGTGAGATGGACTTGTGGTAATAATGGGAAGGATAGGATTAGAAATTAGGAGATTTGCGCAAACCTAGGGGTAGGCTTCAATTGAACATAAGATAAGAGAGTGTCTTTTAAGGTAGTTTCGGAATATGAAACAGATGCCTATGAGGAAGCGAAGTGATTGGTTTGGATAGATAAGACTAAATGTAGGCCATTAAAAACTTGGATGCAAAATATGAGTGTTAGGAGGTAGATGAGGAAGCCACCCTAAATTAGAATGTGTGATGTAGGAAAATCCATATCAATGGCCTGTTGTAATTTTTTTAGGCTATTATTTGATTTTCATGAAGTTGATCTAGCTTATTTATTCATTATTTCTTAGGTTGAGATTACCTATTCTATTAAATTGTTGTGAGGTTTAATTTTGCTTGTGGGTCTTATAGGTTATTGAATTGAGCTCTGCACAGGGGCCAGAAATTGGTCTCTATCTATTTAGAAGAGTGTCTCACTTCAGAGTTCTTGTATGTGGGGGAGATGGTACAGTCGGTTGGGTCTTGGATGCCATAGACAAGCAAAATTTTGTTTCTCCTCCTCCGGTTGCAATTCTTCCTGCGGGAACTGGAAATGATCTTGCCAGAATTCTATCCTGGGGAGGTGGTTTGGGCTCAGTGGAGAGACAAGGAGGCCTTTGTACAGTACTGCAGCACATAGAGCATGCTGCAGTAACTATTCTTGACCGATGGAAGATCTCAATTTTAAACCAACAGGGCAAGCAGCTTGTATCACCTAGATTTATGAATAACTACCTTGGTATGTAAAGACATGTCTTCCGTAATCAGCTAAGACAGATATAGTTTTGATGCCCTTCTTGTTATTTTCAAACTACTTGTGAAATTGATACATATCTTGAAGGTAACTGAAAACAGTTCTTGTTGGTCAGTCTGAACTTAGAGGAAATGAAAAAAACAAGTAATGAAAAAAGAAAAGAAAAACATATCGCAATAAGTCAGAGCTCTGGCTCATCTGATTCTTGTACAAGAATGTAGTTCACCTCTAAAAATTTCAACCATTAGCTTTTACTCTCATTTGGGTTGGTTGAGCTGCTTTGTTAACTGGTTGAGGTCTATTTTAATGGTGAAGTTTAATGCAGGAATTTTCTTTTCTCTTTCATCCTCTCCTTTCACTATGGGCCTGTTCTGGTTTTGAGATCAAACTGACAGCTTTCTATGCTTTCAGGAAAGCTAAGGCTTCATTTTTTAATGGAAAAATGTTTTCCATTTTCCAAAATGATATAGGTTGATTTAATGCTAGTCATTTCAAGTAATTGGAAAGCCTTATCTTCTAATTTGTCTAAATTTTAGAAAATGTAGGGAACATTTTGAGGTGCCTTTTAATATCCAAATAAACTAAGGTAGTTGGAAAACCTTGTTTTTCAACTTGCTGTCATAAAATGGAAAACATGCAATCATGGCAGAAAAACGTATGTAATTTTCCCAACTGTGGGCCGACATTGTCTGTCTTTAATAAGTATATTCCTTTTTGCTTGCCAACATTTTTTTTCCTTGGACATTGTGACAAATTATGGCAACCATTTGTGACAGGAATTGGGTGCGATGCAAAGGTTGCTCTGGACATCCATAATTTGCGGGAGGAGAACCCAGATAAATTTTATAACCAGGTATTTGCAAACATTGGAAAAGGAAATTCAGTTGAACAGTAAACTAGGAAATATTATGTTCATATTTTCTTCTCCGTCTTTCTTATAATTTTTTTTTTGTCCTTTTGTTTTTAGATTTGAGGTCTAGATGTTTAATAGCGAAGACTTTTTTAGTTCCTATGGTTCAACTTAAGAGGAATTTGGGGGTGAAGAACCAGCTTTGTTGAATTGTAAGACTTTAAAATTGAGGTTCAGAAAATTATGTCAACAGTAACTTCTGAGAAAAAAGAACAATGGATAAGAACAAGGCTTTTAATAAGTATTTTAAAGAAAAAATATAAAAGAAGTAGAGAAAGAAAGCATAGAGCTCTACTCAGTGAGTTGTATTGTGTTGATGCACAATAAGCATATACTCAACAAAAAACTGGTTGGCGGAAGCCATAAGACATCCTAGAGAGATATTTGAAGTCACTGGAAGGCCTATGCAAAAAACTCCTAGAATTGCACTTGAGGAATTTGGATGTTCTAACTAAAGTAGCGACCCTTGAAATTGTGAGCTTCTAGAAATTATCAATGTTACTCTACTCAGTGAGTTGTATTGTGTTGATGCACAATAAGCATATACTCAACAAAAAACTGGTTGGCGGAAGCCATAAGACATCCTAGAGAGATATTTGAAGTCACTGGAAGGCCTATGCAAAAAACTCCTAGAATTGCACCTGAGGAATTTGGATGTTCTAACTAAAGTAGCGACCCTTGAAATTGTGAGCTTCTAGAAATTATTAATGTTAAGTGTATACAATGTTTCTCCTAGATTGGCTCAACTAATGCCAAACAAGCCTAGGACAGGCCCCATACACATAAGCATTAATCAATCCAAATAACTGTGCATTATATGACTAACCTATGCTCATATTGTGGAGAATGGCAACTTTTCTTGATCATTTCATTTTACTGGATGCTTCCCTTGTACTGCTTGTCTGATGTGTCAACCAACAAATATGCTTGAGCTAAGTTGTCTGAGGTTGCCAGAATCAGAATAACTTCGTACCAGGTGGTAAGAGTGTAGGGGTGTTAGAAAAAAAGAAATCCAATTACTTGCCTTACCCTGCCTAGGATGTGGAAATTACAACTAGATATTGTAGTCATCCTGGAATCAAGCAGGAGTGGTTGAAGCAGAAATAATGTCTGCATTTTTAACTCAAGGATAGCCTCTGAAAAATTTTGGGTTTAATTTTGCATGAAGACCATTGCTTGCATTATCGTTTGTTGCTAGGTTCTCTTATATGGCAGTGTTTACGTCATTTTGATTAACTAAAGTGCTGGTGATGCAATTGCAGTTCATGAATAAAGTTCTTTATGCAAGAGAAGGTGCTAAGGGTTTAATGGATAGGACATTTGCAGATATTCCTTGGCAAGTGCGAGTCGAGGTGGATGGTGTTGAGATAGAAGTTCCTGAGGTGTGTATAGAAATTAGTTCAAACTGTTTTAGCATTGCAATTATTACCATGCTGTGTGAGTTATTAATGTTTGGATGCCGGGTTCTTAAGAACTATGAACACAAATCTTCTTTATTGTGATCATTTTAAATTCTTTTACGGACTGATACTTGGCCTGTGAAAGCTGTTTAATGTCACCCTATATTATTTGTAAAGTGTACTGAATTTTATTGTCGCTGCTGGTGTCTCTTTACTAGAACTGTGTTTAATATTGTGATTAGTCGTTTGGCACTGAAAATATTTGATCCTGTATTTTCCTGCTGTGGTTCCATCTCGTCTAGATATTTGCATATTCTTACATTAAACTGTCATTTTGTTCTGAAACTTCACAGGACGCAGAAGGTGTTCTTGTTGCTAACATTGGCAGCTATATGGGTGGTGTGGATTTGTGGCAAAACGAGGATGAAAACTATGATAACTTCGATCCACAATCCATGCATGATAAGATGCTGGAGGTTGTGAGCATATCAGGAACATGGCATCTTGGGAAGCTTCAGGTCTAGTGTGATATTTTTGGTATACTTGTGTTTTCTCAGGATTCCTGAAATCTAGTGGCTTTCCATTTGTGTTGGAACAGGTTGGGCTTTCTCGAGCTCGAAGACTTGCACAAGGACAGTCAATTAAGATTCAGCTATTTGCTGCATTGCCTGTTCAGATAGATGGAGAGCCTTGGTTTCAGCAACCTTGTACCTTGGCTATATCCCATCATGGCCAGGTCCTTTCCTTCCCTCTCTGCTTTATGCAAGACCCTTTCTCTTTAGAATGAAACAACAAAACCTGTGTCCGTCAATTGTTTCATTCTTTCTCTGTTTTTTTTATTTTTTATGTTTGGCTTCCTGATATCCCCCGCGTCATTTCCAGAATTATTATCAACTAATGCATGCATGCAGTTTGCTTGAAAATTTTCTTCTAAATTTTAAGATTTATTGAGTTATCACAGCAATACTCTCACGCATTGTTCCAAGAAAGAAGAAGCTATTAAAACTTTAATGCTATGTATGATTTCAGTGACAGGTCAACAAGTGTATCTCAGAATAGGGGATTTCAGCTGCTTGTTAGGTCAAACATATGCAAATTAGTTTTAAAAAGGGTTTTGGTTGTGTTAATAACTCCTGAAATATTTAAGACCTTTCTGCTAATTTCATTGGGTTTTAACATATTTCTTCTTCTTTTTTTTTGCCCTGTCTGTTGTATTTTGTAAATTAGTGTTTCCAAAATTTGCTTATTTCTCTAGCTTCCAAGCCTCTTCCTTTATTCCCTTTACAAAGTCCTTTGTGCCCCGAATTTATATATTCACTGATTTTGATACATGTAAGCTCAGTAGCCTTGAATATTTATACTTATTTGAGTGGTTTTCTTAGGCCTTCATGCTGAAGAGGGCGGCCGAGGAACCTCTTGGCCATGCAGCAGCCATAATTGCCGACATACTTGAGAATGCTGAATCCAGTCACATAATTACTGCCTCACAGAAGCGAGCTCTTCTTCAAGAAATGGCGCTCAGGCTTTCCTAGCGGCCTATCTAGCAAACTGGTAATTCTTATCCCTTATAAAAATAAACAGAAATAGGATTCTTGAACCCCTTTCATGCTCATGTCATGTCGAGGTGCTGCAGAAGAAAAAACTTCAAAATCCAATCCAATTTATCATATTCGATTTGCTTGCAGTAGCTCTTTTTGCAAATTATCTTGTGTAGTTTTGGTTTCTTGAAGAATCATTTCTTACCGTAAACGTCATTTATTCTAAAGATCATTTATTAAAAGTTTTCTGGATGTTATATAAAACAAGTATTGGATATGTTTGCAAGAAAGTATATATGACAAAGGACTCCACGCATAGGGTTTTATTAACATCCCATGTATTTACACCCATGACTGCTCAGCTTGATTGTGCTGCACAATGTTGAGATATTGTCCCACATCGGGAAACTAAAGCATCTTACTGAGGTCAATTAGTTTTGGAATGGAACCCTTCGGACTTAATATCCCTAATACACAATACATCGTGGGTCAGTAGTCCATTATGTCGAATAATTGTTGCAAATTCCCTTGAGCTAGCCCCTCTGCAGAATGAGCCATGGAGGGTGCTGCAACTGCACCTGGTTGTGGCATGCTGTGGTTTTCTTCACAGATGCTTCCATGGGGGGTAACTAGGTGGGCTTCTTTGTTTCTCCCATCTTCTAACTGAAATGTTTAGAGCTATTCCAAAAAATAAATAGATAAACAGATGAATGTCTATGACTTCTTTTTCTTGCAAAGGTTCCCTGCATCTGGTTCTATCGTTAATGGAGAAGTTGGTCGAGATGGTAAACGTGGTAAACTATCGGTGGGTAAAGTGAAATTGCTCCGAGTATCGCCCACAATGTACCCTGTTGCTTTACTTTGTTCTTTTCTGTTTCTTTGTAATCTCATGTTTGATTATAATGAGGGTTTGCCAAAATGTGGCTTATTAAAGCTCTGGGTGCAGGGATGGAGTCTGGAAATTGAAGAGTGGTTGGCCTTTTTCAGTCTCTGATTTAGAGGGGCATATGAAAGATACAAATTTAAAGCATGGCTCTCCTTAAGCTTATTGTAAAAAATTAGGTGTTTTTGTGTACCTCTGTTTTCATTTTATTTATTTATTTATTTTTGGTTTTGTTGAGAGTTTTCGATTTGGTGTTATACAGAAGCAAGCAGGGCTCACTTTGAGGTGAGTAAGCCAAAAACATAACCTATTTTATTACTGGAAAGGGAATACACACACACACACACACAAAATGAGCCCAAATTTTCCCCCTTTTTCTTTGAATTTTTCTTTTCTTTTCTTTGAATTTTTCTTTTCTTTTCTTTGGTTCATGCGCTCATCTTGTTGTATAAGTGTGAGTTTACTAAAAAACTTGAAAACCGATTGAATCTGGCCCTTCAAATGTGTCCTCAACCTCATATGCACATTGATGTTGGTGCAACATGTCTTGTAATAAGATCAAAAATACTTGGGGTCCCTTTGGGGTGCTTTGCTTTAGCTTTCTTCTAGAAAATATATTTTTCAATTAAAAAGTAGGTATTCTGTGAATTTATGGCTTTTTGAAAAGTTCGAACATGTCCGTTAAAGTTGGGGAACAACTTTTCGAATAAGTTATGATTTGAAAAGTTATTTTGTTTAGGATAAAAATCACACCTTTAAGATAGCAAGAAAGAAGCATTTGATTCTTCAAATCATAGGTCGCAACTTTAAAATGGGGAAAATTTTACTTATGCATTTTTTTACGTCGTGATGTGATAAAGTTTATGTTATTTTTTTTAATATTTTAATTAAATAATAATATAGGATTATATAAATTTTATCACATGATTATTTTTAGTGTGAAAGGTGTATGCAGAATGCACGAATAGTATTACTTTTAAAATAGTTAGTCGTATATGTAAAACTCGGTTTTGGAACTCAGGATTGATATAGTAACAAAACATGCCCATAGAGGGTTTTAGTTTTGGAACTCAGGAATTGATATAGTAGAAAAACATGCCCATGGAGGGTTTTTTTTGGAAGAAATGTGCAGTAATTTTCCAAATGCAGCCCCCCCTTCATTGAAAAAATGGCTCGTCCAAGTGGAGGTAAATTTGATAGGTTAAAAAAGCAACTGATCGAATAACTAGGGAGAAGTGTTTATGTACTGTGTCACTTCAAAATAATGTTATCTAGGTTTATTTTGTAAATTTTATGTGTATTCAATAAGTATAGAAAAATAAAAGGATATGTCAATTTTCACATAATTTCATCACGTACAAACATAACACCTCTATGGTCTATATATTTAAAATAATTATAACTATTTAAATTTATTGAAAGTTCATAATATAAATTAAAATCCAACCTATGATGAGATTAAAATCAGTAAAGTTGAAATTTGCACGACGACGTCGCTTTGAATGCTTCAGTTGTAGATTCAACAATACCTTATTACAGCAGAGATAGAGAATTTAAAAAATCATCAACTCCTTATTAATCCCATCAATTTCCACGTGTCACAACGTAAATTCTCCAAGTAATCTCAGGCATTACTGATGGTAATAATGCAATTCCAATCATATTTGTGTCGTTTTTCGTAAATAGAATATAATTATTTGTATTTCTTATTTATTTTTGATCTATTAAAAGGTTCAGTGTGAAAAGGGGTCGTCTCGGTAGTTGACCACCGGCTTTTTTTTTCCCCAATTTGGACCGCCCGCCCCCCACCAAACCCTAGCTTTACCGATTTTCGTCGTTAACCATTCCTCCCCAACAACCACAATCGCCCCTCGATTCGATCTCGATTTCTTCCCTAAATCGTCGAATCGACCACGGTTCTGAACGCTTCTCTCTTTCCCCTTTCGATTGATCCCAGTTTCAGTCGTATCCGTAACCTAATTTTCTTCTAGGGCTAGGGTTTGGGAATTTTCGCGATCCCTGCGTCCTGGTCCTCGGATAAGCGGATCCTTTGTGACTCTCGTTCGGATCTCATCCTGGTGCTTTTATCGCGTCTGATTTTTTAAACTATTTCGATTTTTTGGGGCTTTTAGGGTTCCAGGATCTCGATCTCTCTGGGGAGTCGTTTGATCAATAGATCTGTTGGTTTTTTTTTGTGTATTCGTCATTCAAGGCCCTTCCGATCTCTAAATCTCGTGCAATTTTACATTTGGATGAATTTTGTGAATCTAGGGTTAGGGTTTCGATCAAATTGGGGTTTTCGTTTGTTTGCTTAAATTGAGTTGGGAAAGTTTCGATTTGATTAAATTCAATTATCAAATTCTTTAGTTTTTCGTCAATTCGAGTCTCTATCTCCACAATTTTAGAAGCTGACGTCCCAGAGCGCCTTGTAGTACGTATAAACCAGTCCCGTTTTAATTTTGTGGCTAATTCCAGAAATTGTTAGCAGCTTATTATCAACATGTGTCTTCATGTCATGTCATGCTTAAAAACATGACTTTTGTTTTTTTTGTTCGGATAACCTTTTGAAGTGATTTCGGGGTGCCTCATTTTACAAGCATGTGCAATTTGTTGTTTGACATTATAGTTTGGACTGGTGGCGCTCCTTTGTCCCTATTCTTAATAGATTCTCTTTTAAGTGTGCTCTCATGGTCAGCACAAGAGTAGCTGACTGATGTTCATTTGTCTCATAAACATCAAAGTAGGAGAAGCTATTTATTTCTTTTATTAGCATGTGGAATATGTTTGACGTTGTAAGACCCAAAATAATAATAATAATAATAATAATAATAATAATAATAATGCATCCTTTTTTGCATAAGGTCAGACAATAGTATATGGTTAACTTGTATTGCCCTATTCCCTTACCCAGCCATTTGCAGTGAAAATGCAATAAGAAATTAGGTTCCGTATTTTGCATCATGTTTATGCTCAGATTAAGAAAGTGCTACCTTATAATGTTGTTTTTTCCTTTGGTTGGTTAATGCTTGTGTCTTGTTAGGCTTTATTTATATCTAGTTTAAATGATTTCCAGTGGGAAATTCAATTAATGATTGTTTAAGGTGTATTATGTTGCTGATTACATTTTTTCCCATTTTTGGTTTTGGTTCTGAATGGGCCTTTATTGTGAAGGGCAACAAAGGCTATTCTGTTTTCTTGGAAAAATAAGGATCTTCTCATGCTGCAAAGATCTTTCTATAATATGTTTTTAAACTTTGTATTGCAGTGAAGAATGGTCCAGAAACGCCCTTTGTTCGATGAGGATCTGCTCAAGGTTTCTGCTAAGCACCCAAGGCAATTGGAAAACAATAATGAGTTAGTTCCATTTTGGGAATTTGTTCCTTCTCATCCTGCTCTTGAGCAACCTTTCATTTCAGGTGATATATAGAGCCTTTTCATTAGTACTTTGCTTGTGGCCAAATTCCATTGTCAGCGTCAAGATCATATGATTGATTCATCTGATCTCTATACTTCTTTCTTCTAATCCATAGTACCATACTTATTTATTATGCACAAACTGGTCACTGTTTATCATATTTGTCACAGCATCATTTGCACTTTGCCTTAGTGGATGGCTTTCAAGCATTAACTGTAAATTTGGTTTGATTTGTACCATTGCTTTTGGAAAAATAAATAAAATGGAAGGTGGTGGCAGTTTGAGTTTGTTGGACCATTGAGTGGTGTCATTTAATTGCTCAGGCAGTTTTGTTAACAAGATCTGTTGCTAGCTTTTAGTTAGCACAGCATTTCTTTCTGAATTTCCTGATTTATTTTGTTGTTGGCTTGCATTATTCTCCAAAGGTGATGGTGGTTTCATGAAAGATAGAACTGAACTTCTAGTGTGCGTGAAGGACACTGAAACAAGTGTTCCTGGATGCCTATCCACATCCTCATGGACATCAAGCAGTACTATTGAAGATGATGTCAGATCGGAGAACGCTGTTTATGCTCCTTTATCTCCGGGATTCATTCATTCGGATCATTTTATAAGGACAAATGTTCGATCCGAGGAGATATACTCTTCACTTTTGGCTTATGGTCCGCACAAACCAGTTCCCATTGGAAAAGATCATCAGGCTGATATTCCATCGTGGAGTCCACAGTGTACTGCAGATACTTTAAATTGTTTGAATTCATTGGAAGAGCCGGTACCCTCCATAGATTCAGACTCAGAGCTTGCTATTGGTAAAAATGCTGAGAAAAACCTGATGGGAGTGTGCATAATTCCGATGCCTGATTCAGAATCGTTTTTGTCAAATCCTGATAAAATTGGATCTGGTAAGATTGACTGTCTCTGTCATGACAAAAGTTCTGTCAGATGCATTAAACAGCACATCTCTGAAGCAAGAGAGAATCTAAGAAGAACCCTAGGACAAGAGAAATTTTCTGAACTTGGTTTCTCAGAAATGGGAGAAGAAGTGGCAGAGAAATGGAATGACGATGAAGAACAATTGTTTCACAAGGTTGTGTTCTCCAATCCAGCATCATTAGGCAAGAACTTTTGGAACAATCTCTCGATTGTCTTTCCTTCCAGATCCAGAAAGGAAATTGTTAGCTATTACTTCAATGTCTTTATGCTTCGAAGGCGAGCTGAGCAGAATCGATGTGATCCGATGAATATTGACAGTGATGATGATGAGTGGCAGGGAAATGATGATTACAGCGAAGGGGAGGACTCTGTTGGTGAATCCCCAGTTTATGGAGATGGTCCGTGTTATGAGCGAAATCTAAAGGATGCACGTGAATCTGGCGAGAATGTCCAACTCTCAAAGAAGGCTCTCTGGGAAGGAAGGGATGATCATGATGTCCAAGACGACTCATGCACGTCCTCTGATGTTGGGCCTGCTGCGAGCGGAGCCCGAACGCTGGCTGAAAGCAGTGAAAATAGTGACCTATGGCCAAGCAATTTCTATGGTTATGTTTTGGAGCCTCGTGATGCCAGAGTTTGGGAGACTGGATATATGACGTGCCTGAAAAATGAACATGATTTCTTACCTACTTGCAGTATGATTGAAGAGATATTCCGAGATGGAGACTGGGACCTCAAAGCAAGAGACGGGAAGGACTCGCTGTAGTGGTGTTGGTCGTAATTACCTGGCGTCCAAGATCGTCTTGAACAGAAATAAGCTGCAAATTTTTTTTCTCCGTGGATTGAAATCTCTGATTAGCTCTTTCTTGTGATAGAGTTGGTAAAATTCAATTACCTCTGTTGTACATTATATATGGTAGATGATGGAAGAGGGAACCCCTGCCTTGAAATGTGATAGTGTTTTTCCATGTTTTCCAAATCCGGATTACCTTCTTTGTATGGGTCTCTAACTTTAGGGTGGGCAAATGTTCACACTAACGTAACAGCCGTCTTTCTGATCCAACTCTGAACGCAAACATTTATGGATGAATAAATTGAGTAATTTGCTGGTATTTATAAGCAAATTTTTCTAGGCACAAGTTGGTTGTCAGTAGAATCTGAAAATTCGAGGCGCGAAAAATTCTGATACGATTTGATTCGTAGAATGAAATGAAATTAGTATTTCATAAATATATAAAGTACAAGGAATATGATATCAGCATAAAACATAAATGAAATGGCAAACCCACAAACTGGGAGTACAATATCTTCATGAACGAGCTCAATACTCACCTACTATAAAACATGACAAACCCCACAAACTTTGAATATAATATCTTCATCTCACTTGACCTTTTTGTGATTTGGTTTGCATCTAATGAATACAGAAGCATGTGCGGCAATATCAACCCAGATGGTCTAAGTAATGAATTTAGGTATCCAAATGTTTTCACAGCAATCAAACTTTAGAGGCACTCACTTATGAGCCAGAGATTGCAATTCCAGCATGTGATTTCTTTAGCATCGGTAAATGCTTCTGGCTGGAGAGATGAGAAGTCAGATGGACGAAGTAATAAATTTAAGCACCCAGATGTTTCCCCAGCAATCAAATTTTAAAGGCACTCAATTATGAGCCAGAGCCTGCGATTCCAGTTCCTGACTTCTTTAACATCGCTAAATGCTTTTGGCCAGCAAGATGAGAAGTAAAGACACTCTCGCTGTTGCAAACAATATTGCACAAAGTGCACACTTTAACAGCACCAACTGCAACCCCCGCTTCCACGATCTTCCGTTTTTTCATCTCCAGATCTTCTGAGCTGCCTACTTTTTTTACAGACTTTGCTGCATCACTTGTTTTGCGCTTGCCCACAGCAGGGTTTTCTGGTGGCCCAATAATTGGATCCGCAGCCGTAGCAGTTGGGCCATTGGTCCCTTCCTTCGATTTCTCTAGCTTCTCCATGTTCTTCTGGTGCTTCTTCCCAGATAAGTGTTGGCTGAAAATATCACTGCTGTTACAGTGGATCTTGCAAACTTCGCACCATGCAGATTGGGCCACATTTGTTTTTTTAGCTATTTTCTTCTGCATTAAGGAAATGGACTTTGGATTTGCAGCAATAACAGGCTGTCCCCCTCTTGCGAGGCATATGGCAGCCTACATAGCAACCAAGGAAAATGTCATGGAAAACATTTTGGAGGGCAACGAGCTAGAAGCCTTTTGTAAGTTTATTGTATATACTTCTAATAAATTTTTCATATGCTTATTAAATTACATATCATAATAACAGTGTTTGAGATTTTTGGGATTTGATGTATAGGCTTAAGCCTACACTATTGGCTTACTATTTAGGATTCCAATGGGGGTCCTATCCACCTATATATAGATATATGATATGAGAAATTTTACAGGATTCAATTGATTGAAGCCTAACGCTCACAAATCCCTCACTCTCTATCATGCTCTCCTTAAAAGCTTTCTCTATCCCACTCTCACCCTCTTTCTTCCCCTACTCTCAACTTCTGTTCTCTATTGCCTTTCCATTTCTCTTCTTTTCTCCTTCCTATATCACATTTGACTGCCAAAGTTCCAAGAGACCGCTGTGCACAAGACTCTTCACTTCAAAAGGGTTGGGATGCCCGTCATGCACAGCCTTCCCTTTGCTATTCTCATTAAGAGGATGTGTCGATGCCTCACCCTCATAGTCCTAGCTATGAATATAACTTAATTTCATTCTTGATTCATCAATCATCAGCATTCTGTAGTGTACTAACAAAATAACCATCACGCTTCACTGATATGACAGAAAATATTCTAAGTAACATAGAGCCACGGGGGTATAGGCAGTTGCTGCAAAAACTTCCAAACTGAAGAATGGGGCAGACCAAAGATGCAAAAAGGTATCAAGACAAATATTAGATCTGACCCATTTACGTTTTGTTATTGTTGTTTATCAGTAAACTATATGCACTTGATGCATTAGGGCTCTTTATTGGTTCATTTCTATGTCAAAAAGCCAAATCTTTCTTCACTGAAGTGTCGTTGGTTGATTAGTTCAAGAACACTTAACAAGAATGAACAGTATTTATAACCACAATAGCATCAAAAGGTACCCTTAATAGCATTTCTTGAGTTAATTCAACAATGCTCGATAAGCATGAGAAGCAATCATAATCAGGTCTTCTAAGTTGAGCTCCATTTGTTACATGAATATTTCTTCATGTCGCATCTGTGCTCACTGCTCATTTCTGTACAATTCATCTGATGAGTAATATTTGGTCATGCAAAGCTTGGAACGGATGATATTCCTTATAGTCCAAAGAATAAACTATCATTCGTCACATGTCAGTGCAGGCATTCTGTAGTAGTAAACAATTTCAAGTTCAATTCAAAATGTTGACTCTAAAAAGACCACCACAAAGATTAGGAAAAAAAAATAAAATCAGATGCCATGCCTCTATTTAATAAGATATGGATAACTTCATATATAGTTCCCCTGGATTTAGATTTCAAAGACAAAAAAGAACAAAGGTTCTCCTGGATTTAGAATTTTAAAAGAAATCTGAAAACTAATGTATGTTGATATCTGGATTTTTGTGACTTCATAATCAAAACAAAGTAGTTGGTTGTAGGAGCATAGCAACTAGGGAAGTATGCATAGAAAAGGTAAAAATCAAATTAACTCAACAAAAGGCGCAGATTAGGGAATTACTTGTGTTTACCTGCATAGCATGGTTTTTCCCATAAAGATGCTTATTGTACGCTTCATGGCTATTGCACATAATATTGCATACTGTGCAGGGCCTCGCAGAATCCATAAGAGCCATACCTGAAGTCCGTTCTACCATGGCATTGAGTGCTGTAGTTGGCAGAGTATAGGCATGCAGGTGTTTCTTGTGTTTCTTTCCCAGTATGTGTTTCTCAAACACATCCTTGCTATTGCAATCAATTTTGCAGATCTCACACTGCAAGGACTGGGTAACCTTCGTCTGGACTGGTGTTGTCCTTGAGGCATCATCCGGTTGGGTCATCCAAGTATTGTTCCATGTGGAATTCACACTTGTCGATACTGTTGAATTCTCAGTTAAAGGATTTTGGGCCTGGAAAATTGCTATCAATACTCTCAAAACAAAGAACAAAGAATAGATAACTACAACATACACATCACCATGATTGCTGAAATTATATCTTTATTCTGGTCATCTTTCACAAGTAATGAAAGCATCACAACAACATTAACAGCACGAATGGAGGAGGAATGGAGTAGTCATTCCATGGGAATTGAATACCTAAAGAATAGCTATCTCAAAGATCCATATGTGGAATAGGTAAGGAATAACTATTTCAATGGTCCATGAGTGGAATAGATAAGGAATAACTATTCCAAGGGCCATGAGTAGAATAAGTATTCTTGAATGGGTCATGAGCCCTAAAAGTGAACCAAACCAAACAAGATAATGACTATTCCATCAGAAGAGACACAAAATGGAATAATTATATAAACCAAACACGCGTCCTAAAATCCTGGACAAAAATAATGATAACCAAATGAAGCAACGTAGCTCATTCAACAATCAACTGGTGAAAAAAAAAATGGAATTCACCTGATTCAACATACAGGACTGGCATTTAATTTATTTAAACATTCCCACATAAACAAAAAATAGTCATCTTCAAGAAAGCGGCCTAAGCACTAAATCATCAGCAAGCACCACAAATTAAAAGTCACACAACACAAACCTACATACCAAATCCGCTCAACACAAAATTCTCCAGAAACAAAAACACTTACAGGGGATGAATATGTCGTGGGATCCGCCCGTTTGATGACCCAGCCATCAGAGACGGCATTTTGTTGCTGATAATGCCCCGACTGGGCTCCAATTCCGGTGTGAGCCGGCGGGTACGGATATAAGGAACCACATGGGTCGATTCGGGGAGGCTGCAGGGCCGGATTGGAGGGTAGGGGATAGGGAAGGGGCGGAGGGAGGTAAGGGAGAGATGGATCATTAGGGTTTTTAGGGTAGAGGGATCGTTGGGAATTCGGGGAAGGTTGAATCGGAGAAAACATCGAGGGTTCTGAATTGGGGATACTAGCTAGGATTAGGATTTATGATTCTGTGCTGTTTGCGGGTGGCAATATTTATTTATTTTAGATATATTTAAATAATAATATAAATTTACATAAATTTTATGATCATTTCGAAAAATAATCATTTTATCAACTATTTCAAAAAGTAGTCTTACACATTTAAAATTAAAGTATGATTGATTTACCATATAAATGAGATGCAAAACTAACATAGGAAGAGTTTTTCTTTAAGAAAATAACAAAGAAAGAATTTGAAAGCAAATGAAAACATTTATGTCATTTCATCGTATTAGTATTCATTATAAAATAGGAATAAAATGACTACCTTTAAAAGAAAAATTAATAAAAAAATAATAATTATTAATAGAGTAAAGTGTAATAATAATAATTTTTTTATTTTATTATCATATTAATATTTTTTATAAAATAAAAATAATTAAATTATTATTATTATTAATTGAGTAGAGTGATATAAAATATCTATTTTATTGCATTTTACTAAACAAACAAAAAAGTAAGGGTATAAAAAATGGTCTTGCACTTTTATAAATAATTGTGCATCGACGGATGCCCAACCTAAAAGACCCTTACTCTCCCGCCTCTAACAGGTTGTAGTCGTGCTCTACTGTATGCGCCGCCGATTCCTTCGGCTACTGAGCGACACCAATTTTGTTTCTCTCTCTCTCTCTCTCTCTCTCTCTCTCTCTCTCTCTCAATTCTTGATCCTGTTCATCGGTCAATCTCCTAGCCGTTGCAGAGATCCCAACATCACTCTCTCTCTCTCTCTCTCTCTCTGTGGTTGAAAGCGATGTCGGGTTGCGGGGATGAGGTGAAGAGAGTGTTCATCGGCGCAGGCTGCAACAGGATCGTCAACAGCGTCTCCTGGGGCGCCTCCGATTTAGTCTCCTTGGGTGCCCACAACGCCGTCGCCATTTTCTGTCCCAAGGTTCCCAAACACCCTCCTCTTGAGATGCTTAATTATTATTATTATTTATTATTTGCCCTCATTGAGTGAAACCCCTAGTTTTTGTCTTGATGATTTAGATCAGTTTGCTTACTATTGGTGGGGATTTGTGTGTGTAGACTGCGCAGATTCTGACCACGCTGCCGGGTCACAGAGCTGCTGTGAACTGCACACAGTGGCTCCCTAGCAATAAGTATGCATTCAAAGGTACATTTCTCTGCACCAAACTATTCAATTTTGAATCTTTAACCTGTATTTGCTTTAAAACCCTAGTTCATGCTCCTGTATTTGAGGTATTCTGGGAGCAATCCATTTCTGATGAGCACGCACTTAAGTTTCTCAGTCAAGATTTTATGGATTGACATGCGCAAGTATTATAAGTTTATGTTCTTTCTTGTTTTATTCTTCTTCTCTTTTTTTCCCCCTTTACTTAATAATTGAAGACATTCAGTTTTATTGGCAGTTAGAAAGGGCACCAGGTTTTAACTTGTGTAATGTGAATTCCTAGGTCTCATCACTAGTTGGGTATTCTCTTTGAACTAACCAGTGGTGTTGTTTTCCACAGCTAAACAATTAAAGCAGCATTACCTGCTCTCTGGAGATGCCGATGGCGACATTATCTTATGGGAACTATCAATTGCAGAAGGAAAGGTGGGGGTTTGTTTCATTTGAGCATATTAACCTTCTTGGACATAAATTTGCATGTTTCCTAGTGTAATGTAAGCTCTTAATTTTTTTTAGTCCACATGCTTCATTTTCATGTAGTGTTAACAGAATATAATAGGACAAATGAGATATCTTCCTTTGAAATCAACGTCACATGCCTATGTATATTCCCAGTCAAGAATCTTTTTGTTGAAGGTATAATGATTTGTAGTCATGCTAATGACTTCAAATTTTAGGACAAAACTTGCTTATTGTTGACCTGAATTGGAACCATGGAGTTAGCAATAGATCCCGTAGTCCTAATTCTGGTAAATCGTACTTTCTCGCACCAATAGATTTGAAATTGTAAACCATAAATTTTATTTTAAATACGGAAACATTTTTTTTTTCTTTTAATTGTATAAAAGCAACATTCTGATAGGCGAGGGAATCATGATTCTGAGGCAGGTACTGGTTCAGTGTTGCACCATTAAAGAGTCCCTTAGCTCATTTTTGAAGAATCCAAACCGAGAGAAATAAATTCTTGAATTGGTTGTAACAGAAGTTGCACATTAAATATTATTTTGACTGGTCTGTGCTCAATTGTTTCATGGCATCCTTTCTTTACATTTGCTTGCAGTGGAGGCATGTGTTACAAGTACCGCAATCACACAAGAAAGGAGTTACATGCATCACTGGCATTATGGTTTCTGAAACTGAAGCAATATTTGCATCTACTTCCTCAGATGGTGCTGTTTATGTTTGGGAATTGATCCTTCCGTGCTATATTGGAGGTTATCTGGTTTTTCCTGATGTTGATTATAATGCTTCAATTGCACATATTTTCATTTATAAGGTGGCCTAGTATACTTTTTTGTTCTTTTCTTCTTTTTTTTTTCTTTTCTTTTTTTTCAATTTTCATTGAATGCTCTAGGTGACTGTAAATTGTTGTGTCTGGAGTCCTTGTTCGTTGGTTCAAAAATGATGGTTGCGCTCTCATTAGCTGAATTACCTGGGAATTCTGGCCATATAGTCCTTGCTATGGGGGGATTGGATAACAAGGTTCATCTGTATTGTGGGGACAGAACAGGAAAAGTATGTGACCACAAATTCATTTTTCTTTTCTACATTTTTGTGCATATAGAGCTTTGAAGTTACAGTTCTTTTTATGTATTCCCAGTTTGTGCGTAGTTGTGAGCTAAAAGGACATACTGATTGGATTCGAAGTTTGGACTTCTCGTTACCGATATGCATGAATGATGGATTGAACTGTCTTCTGCTTGTAAGTTCATCTCAGGACAAAGGCATACGCATATGGAAGTTGGTTTTACATAATTCTGTAGCTGCTTCTGAGGGTGGATATAGGAAAGAAGAAATGAGCTTGGCATCCTACATTGAAGGTCCAGTATTTTTAGCTGGCTCATCATCCTATCGGATATCTTTGGAATCTCTTCTAATCGGGCATGAGGACTGGGTGTATTCTGTGGAGTGGCAACCTCCTTCAACTGCATCCATAGATGGGATTGTGTGTCAGCCTCAGAGCATTTTATCTGCATCTATGGACAAGACAATGATGATATGGCAACCTGAGACGACTACTGATATCTGGATGAATATGGTCACTGTTGGGGAATTAAGTCATTGTGCTTTGGGGTTTTATGGTGGCCACTGGAGCCCAGATGGAGATTCAATTTTGGCTCATGGATATGGTGGATCATTCCATCTCTGGAAAAATGTTGGCATAAATGTTGATAATTGGCAACCACAAAAAGTTCCATCGGGGCATTATGCTTCTGTGACTGATATTGCATGGACCAGATCTGGTGAATACCTACTTTCAGTCAGTCATGACCAGGTGATATGTTGTTCTTTGCAAGTACTGTTAGAACTAGAGCCAAAGCCATCATCTATAAATTGTACTTGTTAAGAGTAATCTTGAATCTTAGGCTATGTAGCTATATTATATGCAAGTGCTTTATCAAACTGTTAAAGCATGTGCTTTTCTCACTAATCCAAGATGAGCAGAAGCATACCTTTGTTATCAGATTTGAAACACTTGCACGTTTAGGACATATTCATTTCTATGTAAAATAGACATTATTGTTGCTATGTTTTTTTAATATTTTGTAGACAACTCGAATATTTGCTCCATGGAAAGTGGAATCTTGTCTCCGGGATGAGGAATCTTGGCATGAAATTTCTCGCCCCCAAGTTCATGGTCATGATATTAACTGTGTGACAATTGTCCAAGGAAAGGGAAATTATCGTTTTGTTAGTGGAGCTGATGAGAAAGTTGCTAGAGTGTTTGAATCACCTTTGTCTTTTTTGAAGACATTGAATTATGCAACTTCACAGGGATCTTCTATTCCTGAAGGCACCCAAGTGGATGTTCAGATCTTGGGTGCCAACATGTCTGCTCTTGGGCTATCTCAGAAACCTATTTATGTTCAAGGTGATTCTCTCAGTGTGTTCTGGAAGTATCTCAGCAATATAGTTGCCATTGAATTCTGCTAAAAATTTTCAAGTTCGATCTGAAAATTGCGATGCCATGACCTTGTTATTCATAGTTAGCATTTTGTTCATCTTTGGTACTCCAACTGAATTAACACCTTTTTTAATCCTAATTTACCTGCATTAAGTTTCTATTATATTATTTTGGAATTTTTATTCATTTGGGATAAATAAGGAAGGCCTGCATAGACCAGGAAAAACCTCGATGCATAAGTGTCAGGGAGGTAATTGAGGATGTTAACCTAGATAGGAATGAATGGTATAGGAAAATCCATATCAATGATTGAATGTGGTTTCTTGTTTCTGTTCCATATAGCCAACACCAAGCTCTTGGCATCAAAGCTTAGTTTTGTTGTTACCTGAGGGATGATTTATGGGTTGGTGACATCACGCAAAAGGCTACCCTTTTGGCTTAGAACAATCCCTGACAAAGTTATATCATCAGTTCGAAAACCAAGTCCCAATCCAAGTGTGTGCCTCCATTCGTGACACCTGGTTTTAGGTAGATCTGGACCATGGTAGACCTGGACCTAGGTGGAGCTGGCAGATGAGGACATTGCACAAGTGAGTGGAGAAGAACTTCTTAGATCCCGCCTTGGTTAGGAATGGGAAAGATCTCAGGTAAAAATCCAGGTCCAAAACATCACCCAACATGCTAGCCTTTTGTGTCAGAGCTCAACTGTGACACTTGGCTCTCAACCTACACCAATTGAAAACCTAGGATATGCATTCTCAAATTGTTGCATATGAATAGAGGTTATGATATGATGAAGTAGAACGATTCCTTTGAAGGAAAATATGGTAAGCTAGAAAAGCTTGTCAGGTGTGTTGGAAGGATAAGGAAGGGTTCAGTAACATATTTATCTAACAAAAACTATGGGGTTTTTTTTACAGGATCTTATGATTCATGCTCCAGAAAATAGCTTTTTGATTTATGATTCAATGCACAATTTGACAACTATCATGATAATTATTGTAAAATGATGTGAAGCCATTACTCCTACCAAATTTGAGGCATTTCTGCTAGATGAAGCAAAAGTCACATTATGTCGATATGCGAATGATTAGTTACTTGCAAATCAGTGCTGTCGTGCTGCTACATATCTGTGTACTTATTTATAGTTAAAGACTAAAGACTGATGTGCATAACTGACCATTATGGGGTGCATGCAAATACATTTACAAAGTAAAAGTAGCCTAATGGACCATTATCGCATGCAGCTGCACGTGAGACCCAAGAAAGAAATGGGACCGAGGGCCTTGACTCCCTTGAAACTATTCCTGATGCGGTACCAGTTGTGTTGACGGAACCTCCAATTGAAGAGCAGCTGGCATGGCATACACTTTGGCCAGAGTCGCATAAACTTTATGGCCATGGCAATGAGTTATTTTCTTTATGCTGTAATCATGAGGGGAGCCTCATTGCTTCATCATGTAAGGTATACCACTGGATTTAAATTGCTTGAAATTATATTATTTGATGATACTGCAAAATTGTAAGTTTCAAATTTTATTTCTAAATTGTATAATGTGCTTCTTGGACTTTAGCTTGATTGGTTTGTCGCCACGAAACTGGCAGATTTATAAGCTGATGTTTGTTCCTCATCCCAATTGTATTTTTTACCATTTTCCCTCTCAAGAGCTAATTTCTCTGTCTGTTTGCATGCTACTTGCTTGTTTAATTTTATCTCTTAAGTTGATATGGGTTTGTGGCATTCCAAAGTTGATACAAGACACTTGTTCACAAATAGTGGAAGAACTGCTGCTTGATGACTAGATTGTCTGTAGCTTGGGAATGAATCATCTGATCAAATACTGATGCTTCTGAGGAAAATGTTACAGTTTACATTCTTAAATTATAATCAGATATATGGTTGGCTTTCTCAGTTGCGCTTGAATTTTTCATGCTGCTTATCTGCTCCTTGAGAGTTGACAATTTAGGAAGTCTGGATTATAATATGGCAATCATTTTTATAACTACATACTTAGATTAAACGCAGAACTGTGGAGGGAATTGAATAGCTGATATCTAGATATATCAAAAGAACCAGGGTGAAAGCATAGCATATGGAGAGGTGAAAATTTTAGCTTTTAAATATTTTCTGGAGTGTAAAATACATAATAGTTTTCACTGCTTTGATTGATGGCAATGGCAAAGCTGACAATGGCGCTTGAGCTACGGCAGGAAATTTTCTATTGCCATTAGGCTTGAAAAGGCAAGGGGAAAGCTGTATATGATAAACGACCCTCCCTCAACCCTCTCAAAGCAGGGAACCTTGTGCCCTGAGGTTTGTAATGGTCTTTGGTCAAACTTGGGAGTCTTGATGCTTGACATTTGGCACTTGATATTTTGGTTGTGCACACGATATACACACACTCATTGAGTTACATTTACCTTTTTTCCATATCTCGAGCACATTATCCCTTGGTGCATTGTTACTCTGGCTAGAGTTTGGTTGATGTACAATAGCAGAAAATTGGAAGCTGTTACTGATTTAATAGTATTCATAATACACTATATACCATATGGAGCGTGTACCTACCATCTAATATTGATGAAAAGACATCGATAATATATGTAGCTAGACAGCGAGCTTTATTCTCATTTATTTTTGGTGCTCAAAATATTGATTCTGTATGAGTAGTAATGACCTCAAGGTTATATTATGTCCAGGCTCAATCAGCAAAAGCCGCAGAAATATGGCTATGGCAAGTCGGCTCATGGAAAGCAGTTGGCCGCTTGCAGTCCCACAATTTAACGGTGACACACATGGAATTCTCTCACGATGACAGTTTGCTTTTATCTGTTTCAAGGGATCGCCAGTTCTCTGTTTTTTCAATAAGAACAGGTATGTTGAAACTTCCTACAGTATGATGGTTGTTTTTTCAACTGACTTTACTGATAACAAGCCCTTTTAGTAAACAAATGAGAGGTATTTAAGTCATTGTACGATGCATCATTCAGCTTCAGAGTGGATAGAGGGAAAAGAAACAACTGGTCATAAAGAATGCAAGCGAAGTGAAGAAAACGGTCATAACAAAATATTATGTTGGTCTACTTCTCTTTTAAACTATTATTATTTTCGTAAAGCTTAAAGAATGAAGGATTATTAGGGTTCAAATCCTTATGATTTCTGGACATGATGCTCCAAATAAGACAATTGAATGTCTTTTGGCTAGTAGACATGGTTAGTTTGAACTCATAATGGTACATTTTAACCTCGTTTGATCTTCTTTATTTAGTAAGTGCTGTACTTCATTACTTAAATTTGAGATAAATCATACTTCGAATTATAACCACGTAAAGCTTGACTGACACGCGCCTCATGAACCCTAGGCTTGGACGAAGTTACTTATGAGCTTCTAGCAAGGCAGGAAGCACACAAAAGAATAATATGGGCATGCTCTTGGAACCCATTTGGTCACGAATTTGCAACCGGCTCGAGGGACAAGACCGTTAAGATCTGGGCCGTGGAGAAGGGATCAGTTAGGCAGCTCATGAGTTTACAGCAGTTCAAGAGTAGTGTTACTGCGCTCTCTTGGGTTGGGCTTGAACGCCAAAGCAACCGTGGGCTTCTCGCGGTTGGAATGGAAAGCGGGCTTATAGAGCTCTGGAGTCTTTCCCTCAAAAGAACCGAACAACTAGGTGCGTCCGCGGCTCTTTTTGTACGGTTTGATCCCTTCATGTGCCATGTTTCTGCAGTGAACCGGTTGGCATGGAGAGAGACTGAGAAGTGCGAGGTTCGCAAGAGTATGGAGCTTGCTTCTTGTGGGGCTGATCATTGTTTAAGAGTTTTTGATGTTAAGTGTGTTGATTGAAGGAGATGAACTTCCTGGTAATTAATCCTGTTATAATTTTAGAAATAAGGTTGCATTCGATTGGTGCGAATTAGAATGGAAGATAAAGGGATGATAATAGGAATGAAATGATCATTCTCACGAGAGAATGGTCATTACAAAGAAATACAATTTCATTCAGTTTTATGTTTCTCATTCCCATCCCTGCAATTCAAATGGGTCTTTTAAGTTATACCGACGGCTTTGTAGTCCGAGTACACTACTGGTTGGAACCCATCTCATCCTCATAGTGCTTAGCAACATGATTTAAATTTTTTTGTTTCATATACATAACTGAACAAAAAACATTGTTTCCTCTTTGCTTTATATATAGTTTAATCTCTAAAGTAATTCTCTCTCTCTCGAGTGAAAGGAAAGGCCATTGGTATTAGGGAACCAACCCAGAGTGGTACTGTGTCACTTGCATGCCAATTTTTTATTATTATTATCATAAAAGTGGAGGAAGCTATAATTTTTAGGGAAGTTAAAATATGCCCTATATGGTGAAAGCTGCACATGACAGCCACACCAAATCTAATAATATATAATATGAATGCTCATATTAATTAGTTAATTTATTGGGTTGATAAAAGTCGTAAATCTAATCCAACTTTTATTATTGGTTGATTATATCCCAACTTTAATAAAGGGATGCAATTTTAGCGGACAATATTTTTTTTCACAATTCTCTCAAAAAAAATATATAAAAAAATAAAACATTTGAAGAATTTTTTTTAAATAATAGGTCAAATTTATAACAGTGAAAAAAATTCTAGCCTATTATCCTCCTTTATGGGAAAAAAATTTGTAGAAGAAAAAAAAACATGATTGTTCATAGTAAAATTCATGATCAATACTTAAGTGGCAAAATTTATTTTAAGTGATGTATGATTCCTTCTTGTGATAACTAGAACATACAAAATTCGTAGTCCAAATTTACAAAAATTAAAAGGTTCAAAAAAGAAGAATGTTGGGGAAATGTTTGTAAAAATAATAATAATGGGCCTATCATAAACATTTCTTTCATCGTAAAAATTTGTAAAAGAAAATTATTTGAAAAATTTTACAGAACTTTACTATGAAAGAATGCGTGTCGGTAAAAAATTTCGTAAGCCAAATTTAAAGAATATTTAAGATTGGGCTAAAATTATACCCCTTTAAAAAGGTCAATTACCTAGTAATAAAAGGAGGACTAGATTTGTAACTTTTAATAAAAATCAGGCTATAAATCACGATTTGGCCTAATTCATTCGCATACTTATGTATATATATGTATACTTAGTGGCTTGACATTCAAAAAGGATTATCTACGGAGGAGGCTTCAAATAATGAATAATTAAAAGTGCCTTCACTGATTAAGTTTAAAAGCATCTCTAATTGTACTCTCTTTTATAGCTCTGCAAAACAGCAACTCGTGAAGGCGTTCGTACTTGTATTGCAGCGTAAGATTTCCGTGGGTGGTTGTGGAGTCGATTCGAAGAATCAGCTGTTGCGGCCAATGGTAAATTAGCATCTTTTTATTTATTTATTTTTTATTGTGGCCAATGGTAAATTAGCATCTTTTTTTTTTATTTCCTTCTTTTTTTAAAAAAGGGGACAGATCCGTTGGCATTGATTCATATTCACCTTTAGGAGGAAAAAGAAAAAAAAAAAAAAAAAAAAAGGTATTAAACAAATGAAATAATAATGATTCATGATAATTAAACCTCGTACGTTTCACGCATAGTTTAATTAGTGCGTGTAATTAGCAGAGGAAGTGCAGCGAGCAACTGTGGAGTCGTCACATGGAGCGGACACAATAATGTGCTCTTCTTTGACTTCTTGCCAGCTAAGCTACGTGTCGAGGATTGATCCGACCAGCTCATTTCCACTCTATCAATGCTTTTTTGTAAATTGCACACTATAATTTAATGTCATAGTGTTCTTTTTTTTTTTTTTTCCTGAATTATACAAAGCTTAATAGGGTCAATGACAGTGTTACTGTGATTGAAATGAGTATTGAATCACCACGAATTTTAACTGCTGTCGAGATTGTCTAAGGGGTAAAAAAAATAAAAAAATAAAAAAAAACAGTAACTAATGTAAATTTAAACTTCAGCTAATTTTTGGCATTTCAAAATAAAAATCATCATAAGATTTGAAGGGATTGGCCATTTTTTTATATTCAAAACGTTTAAGTTTGTGAACTTCAAGAAGAATAAATTCCACAAGATTAAACGTTCACCTTTAAGATTAAACAAAAAAATTACAATATTTTTTTATTTTAACATAAATCAATGCCTAGTCATCTAAGATCCATAATATAGAAAACATGCTATGGGTTCCACAAAAATGTAACAACCATCCAATTTTTAACTCCCAATTACCTACCAACGATTTTGATGAGGCACCCATTGCAATCCCAAGAGGTAGCCGATTTGGTTGCTTTTTTCTTTTTTTTGTCTAAAAAAATAAAAATAAAAAATCAAGTCGACTATTTTCAAACATGACAGACAAAATCACCGCTTAAACTAAATTTACAGAACCAAAAAGGTAATTTTTTCTTAATTCTTATTTGAATTTAAAGTTGAATGTTTAGTCTTTTGAATTTACATTCTAGAATTCATAAAATTAAATGTTTAAAAATTTAGCGATCGTGAGGCCTCTTCATTCTCTAGGAAAAAATGCCCCTCCTCTCACGTACACAAGTGAGAATTGAACAACCAAAAATAGAACTTCTCCCAAAATCAATCCCAAATTGTTTTGAGAAAAATAAAAATAAATCACTACTGCACATGAACTGCCATCAGCACCACCGCTACCATCTTCTCCAGCCAAATCCCTCCACGCCTCCGGTGATAGTGTCCAAATGATTCTCATCAAAACAAAGGTTGACAAGTTGGCTGCTTGTCAAAAGCCTAATTAAATGCATTGCATTCAATTGCGCAAAGAGACGCCTCAAAACGCCGTTGTTTTGAGGCATCACCATACGCAATTAGATAGGATGACACTGCATAGAAATTAAGCCCATAAGTTCACGTGCATTCCATCTCTAGCATAAAATGCAGGCTCTACAACTGCAAATCATGTGTCTCGTGAAGGGAGGGAAAGAAAATGCAGATAATTCCCAAGTTCTTCATACTTATGATACATTTATTCACCCCAATATGAACTGCACACAAAATATATATGTTTAAACTTTTACAGTATAATGGTCTGCCCATTTTCGTTTTCCTTTGACAGTAACACCAATGTACTATAAGAAGAAGAAGAAGAAGAAGAAGAAGAAGAAGAAGAAAGAGAAGATGGAGTTCCTTATTATAACAAATACACACCACAATCCAATACCAATACCATAATAGAAGCTGAAACAGAAAAAACCTGAAATGCAAACCAAATTCATACCTTCAAAACTGCTCCACCCTGCTATGGCTGTGATCAAGTTCTCATCTGGTGCTTCATATTGTCACCCTGAACGTGGGAAGCTGTTTCCAGCGACCCGGCATTAGGGGCGGTAGTCATGGTCTGGTACTGAGGAGGGAGGGCCTGAGAATAGTACATCTGGGCATGAGCAGGATCGGCAAACTCGTACGCATAATTCGCCACCCCAGCCGAATTTGGGGCGACAGACTGAGATGCGTGATGAATCTGAGGGAATCCCACATATTGTTGACTTAGAGGGGGTGCCCCGGCCCCGACCCCTGCTGTTTGGTACATGCCAGCGGCCATCTCTGGTTTAGGCTGTGCGGGAACCCTAGTTTGAGCGTTGACAATGGAAGGGTTGGGAGGCGGTTGGGGTGCCGCTGCTGTTGTGGATTCATTCAAATTGAACTGTGGCATGGATGATAAGTTGTAACCTTGGGATGGTCTAGCAGGCACAAAGTATAATGGATGCTGTTGAGAAGGATATATGGGATAGTAGGATGAAATCTGCACAGGCCCTGTGGGTTGTTGATGGTGGATGAAATGCGCTCCAGGATGAAGGAATTGTTGCGGTTGTTGATGTTGTTGTTGCTGCTGTTGTTGTTGTTCTTGATTAAATTGGGGTGCCAAAACATAGCCAGGAGGGAGATTTTGATCCTGAATTTGTTGCTGTAAAAGAGGAGCCCTAGAATTGGGGTCATAGATATTGATATTGGGATCAGCAGAAACCCTTGTGGTTCCTGAGTGTAATTGACCAGTAACTGGGTCCTGATAAATGGCGGGTTTAGGGCGAGATATTGCATTTGTAAAACTACTGTCACTGAAATATCAAACAGATAGAAGAACCCATCTCAGAACATGATCATACATCAAAGAAACAAACTAAACATACCATGAAAATTGCTTTAATCTAAGATTGGAAAATTGAAAATTGCAAAATACCTTGAAACTGAATCGGGGGAAGGGAGATCGAACCCCCCATTTGGTTTCTGCTGGACCTGCACAAACTGCGGCTGTGGCGGTAGCTGTGGTGGTTTCCAATACCCTACAGGCACTCCTTGCTCCGATTTTTCATCATCAGAGAAAACCCTATTATGGTATTCACCGGAGACCGCCGCAGAATTCACCGATACCGTAGGAACCACTGCCGGAGCCACCATCGAGGAAGGAATTGGAGGCGGGGGCGATGAAATCACAAAACCCTCATCCTGCTTCGGCATAGCAGGAGCAAGACTCATCTGCGAGAACTGTTCCTCAACCCCGATCTTCTGATCCTGCAACCTCATCCCGCCGCCGCCGCCGTTACTGCCGTCCTCCACCACATGAACCCGAATCGGCGGAAGATTCGCCATGGACGGCGAAGACGAAGCAGACCCGAACGACGAGGTGGTATCCAGCATCGGCGAATCCGGCACCGATGCAACATCCTGCCCTCGCTTACCGCTCTTATTAGGGTTCGCCTCCACCGAACCGGTGGCGGCGCCTCCGCCACCGTCGTCATCAAGCCCCAGCAAGGAATTGACCGATTGCGACTCGGAGACGCCCCGGGAGAGCACGCCGGAGCCGTTGAGCGCGTTGAGGAACCAATCCTCGGACTTGGTGGAGCTCTCGAGGAGGGATCCGATGGAGGAGGCGGAATCGGAGCCGGAGGGGAAGAGGAACAGGCGAAGACGGGAGAGCTTGTTGGAGGAGGAGGTGGTGCGATCGTACTCGTCGATCATGTTCTCGAGGTCCTCGTCGGTGGTGACGGAGATGAGGGAGTCGAGGTCCTCGTTGGGGAGCTGGTACTTGAGGGTGAAAGAGCCACCGCCGATTAGGGTTTTGGAGAGCCGCGCGGCGAGCTCGGAAAGGGAGGAGTGGCGCTCCGCCAACACGATGCGGGTGTCGCCGCCGACGTAGCACAGGGACTTGTCGTGCGGACGAGGTACGATGTGACCGCCGTAGCTGCACATCAACCGGAGCTTCCCTCCGCCGCCGCCGCCACCTCCTCCTCCTCCGGGAGCCGCGTGGTCGTCCCATGAATCAGTGGCTCGGGAGCGAGGGGACGACTGCGCCGAGTCGGCGGCTGAAGACGATGGCGGGACGGTGGAGGACGGCGGAGCCGGCGGTGGCGCTGGGGGAGGATCCATGGAGATTGAGGAGAGAGCGAGAGCGAGCGAGAGAGAGAGAGAGAGAGAGGAGAGACTTTTCGGAGAATCGATGCTATTAATAGCTGTTTTCCATATTTATTTTTTCTTTATTATTATTACTATTATTTAATGTCAAAGAAAAGCAGTTTTGTTTTTGATTTATTTTAATAAAGAGATATTTCTCGGCTTTATGAAAGATGCGGGCCTAGGCCTATGGCGTGTCCCATGGAGTGGGCCACAGAGGAATCCACCTCGGATTTTTATTGCTATTATTTTTTAATAAAGCGCAGTAAAGATGCGTAGATTTTTTTAAATATTTCTATTTAAAATTGGTACGGGAATTTTTATTCACAAAGTAAATAGACGTCAGAAAAATAATTTGTTAATCAAATGTTATATTTTATTTTAGAACAAACGGCTACTAATTCCATAGAAATTAAATTTATTTTTTTTATAATATACATACGTACATAAATACTACTCCGAAGGATTAGTCTGAACATATTCTCCTACTTTATGGTCCAAGTGAAATCCATGAATATAATTACAGAATTTACTTTTCAATTTAATTTGTATTCTATTTTAGTGTTAAGAAAGAGAATGGATTTAATTTTAATAAAAAAGAAAAATCATGACCTTTTAACCACATCCTGCTTCTTTCCACCTATTATGACAAGCTTTTCTTTTATCAAATAAGGTTTTTTTAAACTTGTTTTTATTGAATTGTTTTGATCAAATTAAACTATATGAATTAGCCTATATTTCATGTAGTTCCCGAAATGTCTCTCAACTACAATTCTTTAAATTTTGATCTGTGCTTAAAATGTTTAACTAATAAAACATTTGACATTATAGTAATAACAGGTTAGAACAGACTCTTTACTATCAATTATGTTATAAACTTGAAAGAAATCCCAAAATAATATAGGAAAAAAATTTCAAACTAGATGCATGGATCAACTTTTTCTCGAAATAAGTTTTTAGGTGGTCGTGCATTTGCCGATTGCCAACTAAATTTGTTCCCACTTCTAGTCATGCAATTGGCAATTACATTACCAATTTTAAATTATTTTGGTCACGCAATTACCAATCACATGACTAATATAAGGCAAAAGTGATCCCACAATTATTAATTGCGTAACCAAAATAATTGCATGGCCATTGTTTGGATATAATTGTTTTTTTCTTTGGGGGGGGGGGGGGGGAGTGGGTAGGTTTATACATTTTTGAAAAATTAGAACCTATAGATGGAAACAACATGCAAAAAATACTATATGTCTATTAATTTTCAAGTGATTTAAAATTTAAATTTTATTCGTCCTAAGCATAGAAAAATTCAACACTATTTTTAAGCATGAATTTTTCCCTTGAATGAATGAAATTTTCAAGATCGACCGCAACCCTTATAAATCACTTAAAAATTGATAGACATGTGTATTTTTGTATATTATTTTCATATATAATGTTAAAATTTTTTTTAAAAAAAGAGTATTGAAAAATAAAATGGTGCAAACTACACTAAAACCCGCTCTTCGCCAACCATCCACACCCCCGAGGAAAGAAAATGTCAATTTAATATTTTGGTTACCCAATTGCCAATTGCATGACACTTTTGCCCTATATTAGTCACAGCAATTGACAATTCTCTTATCAGCAAAAAAATTTATCATCGCAATTGCCAATTGCATGATTAACAACCAAGATTTGTGAAAGTTAGTTCATGCAATTGCTAATTGCGTGAATGAAACTTATTTCAAGAAATACTTAATCCGTACACCTAGCTTGCAAAAAATTTTTAATTGTATTATTAAGGGATTTTTTCCTCTAAGCTTTTTCATCTCCATCGACTCTTTAGTATGATATAATCTAAACGAAAAATTATTAATCCTACTTAAAATTTCAACCTTCTATAATTTTAACTATTGCATTTTGTCCCTTATATTTATAAATTGATCAATTTGCCCCTTATCATCAATTATTGATTATTTTCTATTCATTTTCAATTTTATCCACTTCTCCCTCTCTCTCTCTCTCTCTCTCTCTTCTCTCTCATCCCTCTCTTGATCCACTTAATATCCTTTCTCTTAATTAGTAATGAAAAATAGAAGAAAAATTATAGTTAACCCTCTATAATTTGATCATCCCTGCACTTTATAAATCACTAGATAACTCCATTTTAACAATTTTAGATAATTCCCAACATTGTAAGTCTTGACAAAGAGTGAGCTTCACTATCCACTTTGGACAATGATCCTTGCTTTTTTCACATATTAATTTATCTCTAGGTCCAAATTGTCCACGTTCATGTGAGACAAACCAATATCATTTTGGATCATTTCTCTTACCAAAAAATAAAATAAAAATAAAATAGCCCTCTCTATACAATGAATTCATCCTAAAAATATTATAATTTCAATTGGAGAAAACCCCTAGAATAAGAAAGTAAAAGTAACATACCTAATCATGGAGTTAATTAAATATTCCCCTCTACTTATGGGACCAATCTCAATTTAGATTGATTTTTTTAATTAGAAAATATTTAAGGATAAATTTTATACTAAAAATTATATAATTTCAAGTGAAGAAAATCCTACAATGAAAATTTAAAAGTGAAAAGCCTAAATATAAAGTTAAGACTTAAGAAAATTTGATTTTCTGATACAGAGATGTTGAAAAGGATAAACGAGAGTAAATGAGGGTAATATAGTGATTTTATGAATTCTATTAATGGTGTTAGATTTTGCAAACTTATTAAAACTATAAGGGAATTATGTGGCTATTTTTAAACCGAATGGTGAATCGTAACTCTATCAAATCACATAGAGGTAAAGAGTAATTTTCCCAACAATAAAAATTATACAAACCAATGTTTCATGATTTAATTAGGGACCTATTAAACATATGTTTAAAGGGATACAATGTGACAAGTGAAACTATAGATCAGCATCGAGGATTTGTTTCGTGTAATCTTCTCAATTTTCAATTTTAATTTTAATTATACAGATCAATATAGTATGAGATAACAAAAATATTTGGAAATATCTAAACCACCAGAAACAACCAAAAGCCTAAATATGAATCCTCTTAATTTAAAAAAAAATCATATATTTATGAATTTGGATAATCTTACTTTTTCATTTCGTGTGAATATGAATTCTGTGAATTAAAAAAAGTTATAAATTTATAAATTTTAACAATTTTAACCATTGTTTTCTCTTTTCTCTCTTTATCTTTATATACCATAAATAGTTATAATTGTTCGCTTCCACAAATTTATGACCTTCGAATTCAGGTAATTAGGATCTCATTTTCTCCATATTTAGCTTTTTACTCTACCATTTTTTGCAATGAATGTCTTGGATCACCTAAATTCACAAATTCAGGAATCCTTGTACTGCTATTCGTCTCAAAATAACAATCTCATCTAAATTCTACTGTTCAAAGGTGGACTCCACCCATTATATATATATATAATATATATGTATGTATAAAAGATTCAACCCACATGTAAGTGGATAAGATTTATGCGAAATTATATTTTCGGTATGTGTAGCATCATTTTCTTATAATTTACTGGGCCTCACTCTTTCACTGGTATTTGCTAATGTGATTGCATTCCTTTTCGATTTAATTAAAACGATGCCGTTTCGACAGGGAACTAGCACGAGGTTCCAGACCTTAATGTATATTTAAATACTTTTGAGGAAAATTAATCTATAAACTTTATTTAGTGGTGACGAAGACAGTTTTACTTCTTTTTTTTTTAACATTTTCAAATTTAATTTCTGTCGCTGTCTGTCGTCTTCGCGTGACTCCTGAAACCGGACCGTTTCTCAGGGTTCTGTGACGCGTTTTTGCTCGTCATTGCTGAATCTCTCCAGAAGCGTGAACGCCTCTCATTTCCTTCATATTCTTCGGGTGAGTCAATCTTATGTATCATTCTCTTGATTCTTCCTTCCACTGTTGTTTGAGAAATGTCAATTTATATGGGCCTTTTTGTTTTTTTCCTAATCCAATTTTAAATTGATCATCATTTCCCCCGAATGATTATTTGGCTATGATATTTGTTTTATACTTCTTCTTTTCATCTCTTGTTCTCTGTTTTTGCCTAACATGGGGGAAATGGTCGTATAATTCAAAGGTAAGAAGATGAATATTATGGCATTTGTCTGGCAACCCCTTCTTTTAGAGCTATTGTCGATGACCGGATGATGCATGAACTCTTTTGTTGTTTTTTTCAATAAGAGAAGGAGAAAAAGAAACCCCATTATCATGATTAGGTTCAAAGCTGAATGAGAGAGTAGTTTGACACTAAATACTGTTTTCATGCAGTATTTTGGTCTTGTAAATTGATGGTAGGGGGCCCCCTCCTATGAAGTTGCAACATTCAAATAGTTGTGGGTATACCTTATTTGCTTCGGTTTATGGGCAAAGGTTATGTTAGCTGTTCAACATTGCATTCACATCTGATACATTTATAGTTACAATGCCAGTGGCTAATGTTTGGTAGATTTTCTCAAATACTTTCAAGTGGATAGGATTTTTACAACCTTCTATAATGTATAGTTTCATCCAATTAAATCGAACCACCAAGCAAGGGCAGATTCCTTGCAGGGATTTGATGCAAAGACAGTTAAATCAAAATTGACTCTGGACTTCTCATTTGTAATCATATTTCATGGAGTTAATTCTAAGAAACACTGTGATCCGTAACACCCCAAACCAGGCCAGGCACAAACACACTTTAAGTACATTAACTGAGTATTTTTCATGTATAATCTTTTCCATAGAGTTTCTATTAGGAAACGTTGTGATTGCGATTGTATGCCTGAGCCCCAAATTAAGGGTCCTGCAGTTGTTTAAGGGCTGAACTTGTCATTTTGTTGTAGTTGGTTAAAATGCCAGAATTTCAATCGGGCGCCCACACAGTGAGATCTCATGGATTCAAAGTAGTAAGGCTGCACATGCAAGACTGGCTGATTCTTTTACTTCTCATCGCGGTAGATGGTGCTTTGAATGTTATAGAGCCATTTCACCGCTTTGTTGGAGAAGACATGATGACAAATCTGAAGTATCCATTGAAGAGCAATACAATTCCTGTTTGGACTGTTCCTGTATGTAATCAAATTTAATAAATATTGAACAGAAGAAATGTATGGCCTCTCAAAATTACATCCTACAAAAAATGGAAAAAAGATATAATTTTTTTGTTTTCTCTTCATTTCCTGTGACAGATACTCGCAGTAATGCTGCCTTTTGCAATCATTATTGTCTACTACTTCTGTAGAAAGGATGTTTATGACTTTCACCATGCCGTATTGGGTAGCTTCTCTTCCCATTGGAGTTCAGTAGTGCAGTTGCTTTTCGTTTTGATGTTAATGGAAACAGATAATGTATGCGTTTGTAGGCCTACTATATTCCGTACTTATAACCGGTGTTATAACTGATGCAATCAAAGATGCTGTTGGTCGACCTCGTCCGAATTTCTTTTGGCGCTGCTTCCCTGATGGGAAAGGGGTTGGTCATCTACTCTCTTAATCTCGTTGGATTGATTTTTCTTTTTTGTAGGCTTTAGGCTTATATTGTCTAGTTCTTGCACTTGTTCTCGCATATTCCTATTGTTGGTCAACATACATTGTGAGATTCATGGTATTACCAGGTATTTGATCCTGTGACAAGGGATGTTCTTTGCACCGGAGAAAAGAGCATCATACGTGAAGGACACAAAAGTTTCCCAAGTGGTCATACCTCTTGTAAGCTGTAAAACTACTGCCAGTGGACTTTTAGCTTGGATTGTATCAACTCCATTATTAATCTCCTGCCATCTTCTTTTCTACTCCTAATTTAGTTTCATGGATTTTTAATTTAATCTGTTCACCACTACTGAAATATCGCCTTAGGATGTATTGTTGTCATTAGTTATATAAATATTTGTTTACGACATAAAGTTTACACTTGTTTCCTTTCCTTTGGTTTCTTGTCTTCTTCCTAATATATTGATGCTTTAAGTTTCCATGCATGTATAAGTATATTTTGAGGGAAGCATCTCACTGCATATTTATTTATTTACAGTTGTTGGGTGCCCCAAATAATAAGACCACAAGCTTACAGGAATTGGTTGTTCTACGTGCAGGGTCTTTTGCTGGTCTTGTTTTTCTTTCTTGGTACTTGTCTGGGAAAATAAGGGCATTTGACCGCAGGGGACACATCGCAAAGCTATGTATTATATTTCTTCCCGTGCTTGTTGCAGCTCTTGTTGGAATCTCTCGAGTTGATGATTATTGGCATCACTGGCAAGATGTGTGCATTGGAGGCCTTATAGGTCTCTCTACTTCTCTGACCAACTATTGTGACTTAGTTTTTTATTTATTTTCTCCGTTTATCATCGCTGCTTCTCACAATGTCTTATTTCACTGTTTTGAGTAGGATCAACAATCGCTTCATTTTGTTACCTGCAATTCTTCCCGCCTCCATATGATGTAGATGGTACTTCCTGTCCTTACCTCTCGATCTTCAGTTTGGGTCTTCGTTTGATTTAATGTTAATCAAATTTACCGCATTCATAATTTTATCCCTTAAATTCAGAACATATAGGAGAATAGAGAGGTTGTTTGCACCTTTTATGCTAGTTCACACTTTTGATGTTTGTCTATTCAAAGTTAACATCAGACGCAATCTAAAAAACAGAAAGAAGCTAAGAAATGGTCATTGATGGTTCATTTATCTTTATGTATATAGGAAAATAGAGAGGTTGTTTGTGCCTTTTGTGCTAGTTCATACTTTTGACTGTTTGTCTATTCAAAGTTAACATCAGACGCAATCTGAAAAACAGAAAGAAACTAAGAAATGGTCATTCATGGTTCATTTATCTGTATGTACCAAAGAAGATTAGCAATAATAAAACAAAATTTACAATTGACAGATCACTTGTCATCTACAAAATTCACCTATAAACGATGCCAAACAAAAATGCCATGTACAAATAGTGATTATAAATTAATTTTTTGTTGCAGAAAAACTTAAAATGTCATAATACAGCGGAATTATTTGCACGCAAGGCATCCGATGGTTCCATGCTCTCCTAGTGTTACTCTCTTTTTCTTCTGTTTATGTGTTTGTTTGTCAAGTGATGCCAATGCTAATATAAAATAACATCTATGCATATCTTTTAGCACAACTGAGATGTAATATGCCGAGTTGGAGCTGCCAATTTCAACGTATGCTTGCATATTCATCCACAGGTCAAATACGGTAGTTATTGGATCAATTCACTCGATGATTTTCACTTTGTAAGTGCAGGCTGGGGGCCTCATGCATACTTTCAGACAATGGCAGAGATTCGAGACGGCCCCAATGCCAATTCTCTCAGCGTGCCGTCATCAGACATCGAGAGTGGGTACAATGGGATGGAAATGTCGGGAGTGAACGCACGGGACACGAGTCCAATTCTAGACGCAACGCAGAGTGGGAGGAGGCGCTGCGTGTAGGTGCAGGTGCGCAGAAAAGGAACAATTTTGGACGCAACCAACATTATATTCACGTTTCTTTGACCTTTTAATTCATTGATCACAACGTTTTTTTGTTTTTGTTTTTTTTTTTTTTGGCATTTTTTTGGGTAAATTTTGCATGTTTATAGCAGCTTTTGATTTAAATTGATTTCCACTACCCGATTTTAGTTTATATTTGATTTTCATTTAGTTTAAAAACTAATCTTGACGTCAAGAACAGGTGGAGTGGAGGCTGCAGTATTTTGAAGGTGTTTGGCTTTAAGCTTAATCCCTCAAAATCCATTATCTTCACAAAATTTTTCCCTCGTAATTTAATTTTTTCCCCTAAAATTTTATTGCAAGATTTGCATCAAGCAAAATCAATCATGCTGAGCTAGTTAAGAACTTGACTCATGGTAATTTGAATAATTGGTTTCGTGGTGAGCAGGCCGACTCATTCAAATTAACGAATACTCTATCAAATAAATATAAAATTAATGAATCAAGCAGTAACTTGTAATCGCATGAATGAAAAGAGTATAAAAAAAATAAAGAACTAATTCATCCCGAATAAATTCTGTCACTCAAATGTGATAAGTGGAGCTCACTTGTATACGTGGAGTACACTTTCATGTATGAGTATGAGATTTGTTGGAGGTTCACTTTTTTGAAAATAATAATATTACCCCGAATAAAAAAGAGATTTGCCCATTCCAGTCACGTCATTACATCATGATTGTATTAAACTTTTCTATCATTTAAAGGAATGCTCTAACTATCACCGCCGTTTACTTGTTTATGTTCATTTGATTGCTACAATAAAGTGGATCGACGTGTTACGCATGTTACAGTTTGCTAGGATTCTACCACGTGAATTGTAGGACAGTTGAAGGATCCCACTACGGAAGAACCGTTTCCCAAGTTTGACCCTCCCCAAACCTTGAGCCTACACGTAAAGGCCCAACAATGAGGAAACGTTACCTTGGAGTTCGCCGTACTGAGTGATGATCTACTCGCAGATTCTCGCGAGTGAATCACAGCCGCCGCTCCTTGTTCAATCATGGGGGTGCCTCTGTTCGACTACACTGATCACACTTCATCATATTTCCTTTTCCACTTTTTGAGCTTTTTCTTTCCTCTGTGTATTTCGAATAGCCAATGGGTGACTTCATATTGATGGCGTTGTCAGTAGCCACTTGTTAGGGTTCCCGTGAAGAACACCATGGAGATCTCAGTCAGCCATTACTGGACCCACAGAGGTTAGAAAACTCCCAACAGAAATTCAACGAGGGTCGGTGAGAGGTAGGCGGATTTGTCCGTAAATAAACGCTACCCTTGCCCTCTCTCCCTCTCTCCCTCCTTTGATGCTTTGAGATGGCTTGGGATGAGAAACAAGGGTGTGTGAACTCTTCAGTTGAAAACGGCGGCGTTTCGGCTGATTCTGGTCACGCCAGGCTCCATGAGCTTGGGTACAAGCAAGAACTCAAGCGTGAACTCTCGTAAATCCCTCTCAACCCCCCCTTCAATCTCTACTTTTAAAATGGTCTCCTTTTGTTAATACCTAATTTCTTTTGGAGGGTTGTATGATACAACTTGTGCTGTAGAAGAATTTGGCGCTTTTGTGTATGGGGGTCGTTTGAGTTGATGGGTATTGTGTGAACATTGCAGGGTGATTTCCAATTTTGCGTTTTCATTCTCGATCATATCGGTGCTTACTGGCATAACCACACTTTACAGCACTGGCCTTAGATTTGGAGGGCCGGTGGTGATTGTTTATGGGTGGCTTATTGCTGGGGGATTCACCATGCTTGTTGGTTTGTCAATGGCTGAGATTTGTTCATCTTACCCAACTTCCGGTGGCCTCTACTATTGGAGTGCCAAGCTTGCGGGTCCGAGCTGGGCGCCTTTTGCCTCGTGGTTGACTGGATGGTAATCATCTCTCTATGTTTCTCTTTTTTCTCCCCCATATTGTTGTTAAATTGTAACTAAGTTATGCGCTTTTGTTATATGGTATGACACCCTACCCAATCAAGTAGAGAAATGCCCCAAATCTAAATCATTTATCAAAAATAATATAGTTTCCAAGTTCTTCTCTACCCATACCCATTTAGGTAGGGTACCGCACCATGTCGCATTTCCCCATATATTATCATGCCATGTTAGATACAAGCACAAGAAGAAAAGAAAGCATAAGAGAACACACGAGATTTAACCATGAGGAGAGAACCCACAATTAGTGCACTGGGAGAATCTTATCCTATAGTTGATCAATAAATTGCTGTGCTCATTTTGCTTCCAAAAGGACAGTGGTCTCTGAGAGATACTTGATTCCAATTTGTGTATTCAGCTAATGATACTCAAGTATTTGAGGCCATTACTCTGTAAGTGGATTTGAGGACATTCATTGTTCTTCTTAACCCTGTTCATATTCTTCCAAAAAATAATACCTATGAAGATTAGGCAGATATATTCAATTTAGTTTCTTCATTCTTCCTGAGGCTATCGATAGGGCATATTATTCAAGCGCAACCTAGCTGTAGATTAGATTTTATTGATCTTCCTGGAGTTGTTTTTTTTTTTTTTTTCCTGATGCGTGCTGCTTTCCCTTATTTTTTGTTTCTTTTGGCAGGTTCAACATAGTTGGTCAGGTAACTTTGAAATTCCACTATCCCCTAAAATCCTTAATAAGGACTCAGACACTGGGCTTCTTTCCAGAAGTCACTGTCTCCGTTATAAGCATTGATAACATAAAAATGGCCTTCTCATTCGCAGTGGGCTGTTACTACCAGCGTGGACTTCTCACTTGCACAGCTGATTCAGGTGATCATTCTCCTTAGCACAGGCGGACAAAATGGTGGAGGATACATGGCGTCCAAATACATCGTTATATGCTTCCATGGAGGAATTCTTCTGTTACATGCCATCTTGAATAGCCTTCCCATCTCAGTCACTGTCCTTCCTTGGACAGCTCGCTGCTGCATGGAATCTTCTGGGTATGAACAACTTCCTTGCCAAATTTGATATTTGTATTGCTCATGACATCATCTTCATTTTGACTCGTTCTGGTTGCTGCCCTTTTAGGTGTTTTCCTCCTTATGATTCTCATTCCCACAGTTGCGACAGAGAGGGCTAGTGCCGAGTTTGTTTTTACTCACTTCAACAGGGATAATGGGCAGGGTATCAGCAGTACAATTTACATATTTGTTCTCGGGCTATTAATGAGCCAGTATACTCTAACTGGGTATGATGCATCTGCTCATATGGTGAGTTTTGCTGTATTTATTACTGCCCTTTAGCTGATTGCCTCAATCTGTATAGGAAAATGCTTGACTTGCTGAGTTTTATCATTTCAATATCTTCTAATGAACTAATAATATGTTGACCCTCCCAAGGCTGGAACATGTCTTAGGTTGCATATTTAGGGACTCATATCGTTTTGTTTTTCAGTAAATCTTAAAGTTCAAAGCTTGTATGGTTCCTGCTACATTATAAATCTCCTGATTCTTTTTCCCTAAATTCCTATTTCTAGACAGAGGAAACCAAGAGTGCGGATGAAAATGGACCGAAAGGAATAATTAGCTCCATTGGTATATCTGTACTTGTAGGATGGGGATACCTACTTGGTGTCACATTTGCAGCGACAAATGTCTCATACCTGCTCGATGATGATAACGATGCCGGCGGTAATGCCATTGCTGAAATATTTTACCTCACATTCAAGAGTAGATATGGCCATGGGACTGGGGGTATTTTCTGCTTGGGAGTAGTCGCTGTTGCTATATTCTTCTGTGGTATGAGTTCGGTCACTAGCAACTCCAGGTAAAAATGAGGTTTCTGATTTCTTCTCGTATGTCGAGTTCTAGTTGGGATGATAAATGACCCTCCCCAAACCCTTGCGAATGTGTATGGCGAATCGTTGTTGGAGGCCTATAATTACTTTTAACTTTTGAATGGGACTATTTAGTATTTTTTCCTTTTTTCTCCATGGGAGCTTCTTAAATTCTAACTGTTCATTCTCAGGATGGCTTATGCATTCTCAAGAGATGGAGCCATGCCTTTTTCATCAGTCTGGCATAAAGTAAACAAAGAGGAGATTCCCATAAATGCAGTTTGGCTCTCTGCTTTCATATCGTTTTGTATGGCTTTGACGGTACGCAAATATCATATTGATGAATGAGATTTATTTGCTGACAAAAAAAAAAAAAAAAAAAAGAGAATCATTTCTCTCTTCTTTTTCAGAAATGATATTGTGAAATATTTAGGTTCATCTTGTTCTTATTGTTTCAACTTCATGCCATCTATATTGCATGTTCATCTTGTTCATTTGCTGCAATTTTTTTTGGGTTGGAACAAATGGAGCCTAGGTTACAAATATGGCATTCATCCCTTCGCTAACTGCAGTGCACCATATTTTTTGCAGTCTCTTGGTAGTCAAGTCGCATTCCAAGCTATGGTCTCAATTGCAACGATCGGACTCTACATTGCCTACGCCATACCAATCTTCTTTCGCGTAACTCTGGCCCGTGAATCCTTTGTGCCCGGTCCATTCAACTTGGGGAGATTCGGGATTCTTGTGGGATGGATTGCAGTATGTTGGGTGGCAACCATTGCAGTCCTCTTCTACGTTGCCTGTAGCTTACCCCATTACTGATGAGACTCTCAACTACACTCCTGTTGCAGTCGGTGGCCTGTTCATCCTCACCGTAGGATCGTGGATTTTTAGCGGGCGACATTGGTTTAAAGGCCCTGTAACCAACCTAAGTACCTGAAGCTGTGTGTGAATACAACACACTATATTTTCTTCCTTTTCGAAGCCTTTGTAAGATGTTGGGGGAGAGACTAGTTCAGCTGGAGTAGAACTGAAGTAGAGCTGAATCATTAAGAACTCGCATTCTTGTTGAGAAAATTTGTTGTCTTGAATAAATATTATCATTATTTTATATGCTCCCTCTTACGATAAATTGCACGCACTCAGATGTGTATGAACAGGAGCACGGAGTGTGTTTGAGCTCAATGAACACTAAAGCACTAGAAATTATTACGTTACAAGATTGTTACAATCTCGTAGTACAAGATGAGTTGAGTTTAGAGTTATATATATTAAATGCAGTTAATGAGCCTAAGAAATTTCCTCCTATATGAGCGAAACCTGCTGTTGCTTGAAAACGGAACGCTCCTATGGAAGGATGAACGAATGTAAGCTTGCCCGAGGGCTGATGCTCCCGTGATTGCCTCCGACGCCCTAGTTAGTGATGGGCCTATTGAGGCGAGGCCTAGTTATGAGCCGTTCTTTGTGGGCCCATCGCGAGGGCCTCCTGGGCTTGGCCTACTTTCCCCGACTTGCGAATAAGCTTCCACGTCTCGTCGCGGGCCCCGGGCCCGCTGGTGCTAATTTGGCCCCCACCAGCGAAGAGAGGGTTCGGCGGCGGCGGCCGAGACCAGTGGGAGGCGGCTGAGTTCAAGGAGACAGTTGTAGAGGTGATGGTGCCCGGGGGTGC
>CM067259.1:23649118-23692118 GCA_034195605.1 Santalum album
TGTATGTATGTGTATATATATAAATATATATGTATTTGTATTTGGTGATACCCTGATACAAGCATTTTCTGGAGGCATCAGTAATATATGAAATGGATTTCGCAAGCACATTACTTGGGCGTATATTGCTCAACGGAAAATTCAATGTCTTTGTTACCAGGAAACAGGACCAAGTGCTTGTGTATTCCAATACTTGCCTGAAAAAGAAGAGGTGCACTTGAATGTTGATACCTTATCAAGGATGACTAAACTGAAATTGCTCAAAATAAAAAATGTGCATGTTCCTCAAGCACTCAAACACCTTTCTGATGAGTTACGTTTACTTGAATGGCATGGGTATCATTTAAAATCCTTGCCAACAAATTTCCAACCACGCAAACTTGTTGAACTCGTCATGCATCGGAGCAGCCTTGAGCAACTATGGAAGGGAAACATGGTAAGGTTCTAACCTTGTTTTTTGTCATCCAAAAAGTTCAACTTTAATGTTGTTTTTTTTTTTTAATTTTTTCTCTTTCATTCTGTACTCTTATTGATTTTTCGGTACCAGAGGTTGGACATGTTAAGAGTGATTGATCTCAGTCACTCAGCGGACTTAGTCAGAGCTCCTGACCTCAGAGGAGCACCAAATCTTGAGAAGTTGATTCTTGAAGGCTGCACGAAATTGTCCGAGCTTGACCCCTCTATTGCTGATCAGAAAAGGCTTATGCTGCTGAATCTAAAAGGCTGCGTCTCTCTGAGAATCCTTGCACGCGAAATAAACTTGGCTTCTCTTAAAATACTTGTTCTTTCTGGTTGTTCTGGCCTACAAGAGTTTCCAGAGGTCGGTCCAGATATGACGTGTTTGTCTGAGCTTTATTTGGACGGAACTGCCATTGAAGATCTGCCACTGTCGTGCGAGTACCTGGCCGGACTTACATTATTGGATTTAGAAAACTGTAAAAGCCTTATATGTTTTCCTGGGGTTGTCTGTAGATTAGCATTTCTTAAAACTCTCAGTCTATCAGGATGGAAGGGTCAGCCACCTACATCATTGGATTTCCTCTTCAATATGTCGAAGCCCATCAGTTTGCTGTTGCCTAATTCATTCTCTGGTTTAAGCTGTTTGGAGTCTCTGGATTTGAGTGACTGCAATTTGTTGGATGGGGTGATTCCGGATGATCTTAGCGATTTGTCATCGTTGCTGCGTCTTAACCTGAGCAACAACAATTTCACCTGCTTACCCAGTAGTATTTCTCAGCTTGCAAGGCTTAAACTTCTTTACTTGAACAATTGTAGTGAGTTACAGTCGCTGCCATTTCTTCCATTGAGCGTAAAGCTTGTAATGGCACGAGGATGTACTTCTTTACAAAATTATGCAAATCGAGTAGTTGTGTGGACTTCGGGCGAAACAGGATTTACTATTATTGATTCTCTTAGAGATGAGGATACAGACTTCCCAATCAGCGATTTCTCGTTGCCTGAAATGCACTTTCAGCCACTGTGGCAGAAATACATGGAGGTATCTCACTCCTTCCCCCCTTACCCCATTAAACGGCTATCTTATACTATTAATATTTCCCCCATTTTTGCAGGTACAAATTCATGAAAGCAAAGTACTTTACTGTGTTTCAGCTCAAACTGAAACTCCAGGATGGTTCACCCACCAAAGCCCTGGATCCTCGGTTCCACTTCCATTGCCTTCGTATGATAGTAGTAATTGGAGAGGCATTGCCTTTTTTGTGCTTTTCAAATTCTCTAAGCATGCCAAGGCTGAGAATTCAAAGCATTTTTACGAGCTTCATTGTCGTCTGGACATAGATGGAGGCCCAGCCGATCGATTCTTGGTAGTTAACATCCCAAGTGACACACTCCATGCTGAGTCTTTTGGACTTTGGCTGTATATATCACATGAGATTGTTGAAGACCATTTAGATGAGCGTGGTTGCATTAGCCCTTCAGTTGCAGCCAACAACTCAAGTGTGAAGATAATAGAGTGTGCAGCACGAGCATTATATGGTGATGAGGTGGCACAATTTCTTGAGAATTTAAGCCACAAAACCTTTGGAGACCCCAATGAGAATCATCGACGTCACGAACGGTTCATCGAGTATCACATGAATCCTTCACAAAAGTACGTTGACGATGATGTCGAAGCTAGGAACGCCAGTCACCAACACGAGTCCGTCCAAAGGCTAGAGAGAGAGCTCAACTCATTGCTCCTACGATTATATCAGGTTTCTGACTTATTCGTACCCATGCATAGTTTTTCTTCTAGTTCTTGTTTTTGGGTTGTATATTAATGGTGTATGTATGTTGCAGCAAGACTGTGCTCGATTTCACTGGTACGATTATCTTTTTCCCCAAAGTGCAACTCCACATTGGTTCCATCATCAAAATTTTCGGTCCTACATAAGAATGCCGCTGCCTCCAAATTTGATAAATGATGAGACATGGATGGGGTTCGCAGTATATGCCCTTTATGCTGTCAACAGCCACGCACCCTCGTCATCTAATTCTAGTGATGGTGATAATTTGAGTTCAGCAATTTCTGTCCACTTCTCTAGTGTTTTAGGAGCCGATGAAGATCCTTCCTCACCTTATATTGCATTCCCGCTCTCCAGAGACATGTTTAAAGAGTCGCATCGGCTTCTGGTGTTCTACATACCGGGGGTTCTGTTTCTTGATAAGTTGAATCGACACAAGTACATCTGGGCTTCATTCAAAAGCCAGCGTGCTGATGTGGAGGTTCAAATGTGTGGAATTCATCTTGTGTATGAGCAAAATGTGGATGGATTTGTGCGGACCTTAGTCCAATACATGTTAGCTAGTCCTCCCATGTACCATAAACATTACTACTTAAATCTCTTGGATACAGTGGAAAAACTGCGAGCCTGCGACTGCAGCAAGTCATTGAGAAGGTAAAATTGTCAAGGAAATGATCTTGTTTGATTAATTTTTAAGCCTGACTAGAAATGGTTGTTCCGTATGTGCAGGATGCCTCGTCAAATGCCCAAGCTTCTACCAAGTACTTCCACACATTCTGGGGCAAGCACATCGAAAGATTCAAATCCCTCTCCCGTAGGCTCTTCAAGGATTTCATCAAGCTCCTCTGCTATTTCATTAGGCATACCATTCGGAAATGGAAATTGCTCAAGCTCTGTATCATTAAGCGGCCTTGTAATGTGGTTTAAAACATACCTAATGGTCAGTCTCCCTTTTCTTCTTAATTTACCTTTTCATTATGTTACGTTTGCTTCTGTTAGTTCGGTTTTTGTTTTGCTATACTTCTGTTAGTTCGGGCTGGGCTCATTGCTGGGTTTATAACTTAGCATTCCCTTTGCACAAGACATTAACCACTTGATCTTAATAGAATTCAACTGTTGGCTGAGAGAGGTAGCATCTATGGTTCATCTCTCTCTCTCTCTCTCTCTCTCTCTTCACTTCACTGTTTTTGCAGATTAATGATTAATTGTATTTCGCAATGTAATGAGTCAATTTCAAAGCTCTACTATACACCCCATCTTCTACCTATTTCAACGTGTCACACAGGACCACTACAACAATCGAAGTGTTTTCAATCACTCCTTTCCTCAACGTGAGATTCCGGGGTGGTTTAGCTATCAAAGCAACAACAATGCCTCGGTAGCGATCGAGCTGCCCACATGTCTCTTTGAGGATGCCAATTGGTTGGGTTTCGCTTTATGCGCTTCCTTCTCATTTAATAAGCACCCAACTGCTGTCCGCAATGGTCTGGGCTTAGAAGAGTCGCATAGGCTCATCTGTCAGCTAACTTCCAATTTGGGTGATCTGCATCCCTTATTTTTCCACAACATCAGCGATGAAGATGTACTGATTTCATTGCATCAACGAGCACTCATCTGGATATCATTCATACCGCGAGTAATTTTCGCGCAACGGTTTGGCGCAATGCTGACTTGGATTCGGTTCTCGTTTCTGAGTGGGAGCCCAGATTTGTCCGCACTCAACTGTGGTGTCAATCTTGTGTACCAGCAAGACATGGAAGACTTTTCGCAAGCAATTGTGCAGTGCACAACTTCTTATGTTGACTTCTTGTATGGTGTCCGAAAGTCTTGCAAGGAGGAGACTGTCTATCAAAGATTGCCCATTTATCATCTTGATGAGGATGATAATGTTGGTGGAAATGACACTTATTATTATGAGAGCACACAACCTGAAATATTACTCAATGACCAGCTGGGAACTAGTTATGAATACAAAGAACCTGAGATTCAACCTGGAAAACGTCGCTTTTCGGTAAGATCTTTAAGCATCCTGCCACTTGCGCCAAAAATTCAATTTGGTTATCTTGGGTTTCACTAATAGGCCATTGTTTATGTTTCAGCCGGACTTCCATCCGTCCACGTTGTACAATTGCTGCTTCCCGCCCAATAAAATTCAAGGGTGGTTCTCACATCAGAGCGATGGCCACTCGGTGACGATGGAGATTCCCTTGAATCTATACAATGATAGTAATTGGTTGGGGTTGGCGCTGTTTGCTGTATTCTCATACCGTGGGAACCCACAATTCATCCTAGACCAGGTTTTCTCAGAAGTTCCTCACACCCTTTATTGCAATTTCGAGACCGATATCAATGACGTGGATCAAGTCCTCGCTTGTTTCACGGCTAAACTAGAGGTCCTTTGGCTGAACAATTTGGGTAAATTCATCTGGATATCCTATGTTCCAGGTCAGCCATTCTCACATTTAGAAAACAAGTGTAATCGAATTGGTGCTTCGTTTGTGAGCGAGTGGCCAGGTGTGGTGGTGCAGAGATGTGGGCTACGTCTCTTGTACTCTGGGGACTGCGAACTTTTTGAGGAAAATTTAAATCACTGCGACACATTGATCCGTGAATACCAGGAGTCCAACAGTCAGTACATGGACATCTACGAAAGAAGAACCCAACAAGACCGTGACGAAGAAACTGGAATTAAAACAATTTTTCGGTCAAATGAAAGATCCTCAATGAGGACATTGACAGCACCCATGAATGGATGGATGCCAGAACCCATCACATCCGACCCGCTCGTAAGAACTCATTACTCGTTTTCATTCTTCTTTGTTCCTCTTTGTCTTACCTGTTGGGAATATAACGCCAATTCATTGACAGGAGATTGATCTGGGCTCTACATACAGCTTCTGTTTCCCTCCAAGGGAGATTCTAAAGTGGTTTACTGATCTGAGTTATGGGCCTTCAGTCAAAATCCCGTTGCCCTCAAACTTAAACGGTGACGAAAGCGGGTGGAAGGGACTCGCTCTGTGCGTTTACTTTTCAATGGATGAGCAACACCAAATCAGCAGTGGGATCGATCCCAATAATCCAGAAGTATCTCACTGTCTCATTTGCCATCTGGAAAGCGATATTGGTCATCTGGGGATGAGCCCCCACATACGCGAAACCACCAGGGCAGAGCCCCTCTTGCTGCACACTCAGGGCGGCTTCATTTGGCTGCTGTACACCCCTCGATGCCTTTTTCCAGACTGGGTGGGCCAGTGCCGCTGCATAGAGGCTTCCATCGGAAGCGATTGGCCTGGTTTGGGGGTGCGGAAATGCGGGATGTGTCTGTTTGATGCAAATGACGAGAAGAAATTCGAGCGAATAGTGTACAACTGCATAGTCATTTCTCCGAATCGAGAGTTCATGCGTTTAGCTTATGTACTACCAGATTCTAGCAGTAACTCTGGTGAGGGCTCTGATCCTTCACAGAGTTCAGCAGGAGCTAGCATGCCTATGATTAAGGACAAGGGTAAAGGAGTTGTCGAGGAATGAGATTTTCTCGTGGTATTGTTGTTGTTGTTGCTGCTGCTATCTAAAATTATTAAAAGACCATTGGAAAATGTTCTTTGTTTAGGATGAATGCATTGTCAGTGATAAACCAAGGAGACAGATTAGAGGAGCCTTTAAGTTTGTATTATTTTTTACTCTTTGGCATAGTGGGAATCTGTATGAGGCACTTGCAGTAATTCTCAAAATTCTAGGGTAGCCCTTGAAGGGTTCCTGTCCCTGGTGTTCAGGGTTTTAGGCTTTGGCCAAACTTAAGTCTCAACGAACCAACTCGGCGTCATGAAGCCAGATTTCTGTGCCAAAAAAGTTGAAAACTAATCATTCTCCAAATCTCCAAACATCACCAACACCTTATATATATATATATATTGAATAATTATTGAACAGGTATCAAACATAGTGCATAATGAACAAGGAGGAGAAAGAAGCCAACCTACAAATCAAAAGATCTGCGAAGTGTAGAGAAATTCAGAGCGTGGCCTGTCGCATAAACATACAAAAACTTAAGTAATTTTAAAGTTTCGTTAAACATAATTTTCTACTTTTGGACGTATCATTCGATTTCTTTCCAAATCCTTCCTTTCTCTTCATAAAACTTTCAAATCTTTCCATCTAACTCAAATTGTAAAGGGATCCTGCTAAAGGCCATTGCACCCACCATAATCTCGACTAGGGTGAGGCAAGTGTATGCTTCGTCCACCTTGCTCGGGCGGCATCCATCATGAACTTGATTTCGGGCAGGGCAGGACCCACATGAAAATCAGAGGCTCCCGTGGTTGCTGCCGCCGAATTTGGGCCACGACCAACGAGCGCGAGGAGAATCCGAACGGCAACGTCACTAAAGCAGCGGCCATGATGGCATCATCGACGGTGGGGAGCTTGTGCTCGGCGTGGATGGGCAACCTCTTCCTCTTTATCTTTCCTTTACATTTTTACTTATGTATTTTTCTTTTGTTTTCAGAAGATTGTTCTTGAGATTTTATAATAAAGTGAGTAATCTACTTGCTCATTTTATCCTATATTTACTCAAATGTTTTTCTTGTTGAGTAATAAAACTCTCATGGAATAGAGCAAACAAAAAATAAAAAAATTAAAAATAAAAGATAAACAAAAATTTATATAGAAAATTTTTTGGGAAAATTACACTTAACCTCTAAGTGGTTTCACCTCATTGCAGGGAACTCCCCTATAGTTTGAAAATTAGCACATAACCCCCTATGGTTTCAATGGACTTGCAAAAGTTAAGTTTTACATCAAATCTAATGGTTTGTTCTTTCAAAAAAGAGAAAAATTAGTCTTTAATAGAAAAAATAGACTTTAATTTCCTAAATTATCAAAAATTAACTCTTTACCTCAATCACAATGGTTCTCAAAGAACTAGTTGTTTTAATAATTCTTAGGCCATAAAAATGATATATTTATTGTACAAAAAAAGAGAGATATTTGTATGTAAATGTACCTAGATGCTTATAATATTTGTATACATGTTTTTAATCATCATGATTAGTTGCGATTATGAATATATAACCTCTATAGAATATATTTTTTTCAAGAAACAAGAAGTATAAAAGTGTCAATTTACTTGGGTACTGCTACAATAGGGGTTAAGAAATTAGTTTATGGATAATTTTAGAAATTAAAGTCTTTTTTTATCATATTAAACACTAAAAAATTTGAGAAAGAACAAACTGTTAGATTTAACGGAAAAGTTAACTTTTGCAAGCCCATTGAAACCACAGGGAGGTTATGTGCTAATTTTCAAACCACAGGAGGGTTCCCTACAACGAGGTGAAACCACAGTTAGATTAAGTGCAATTTCCCCAAATTTTTAAGGGAAAAAATTATGGACAAAAAAAGAAAACTCCATTATAAAAGAATTTAACAAAGAAAGAAATGTGTGTAGGAGGGGAGGAGGAGCACTTCTTTTATAAGCTCCCTCCCCCCTTCTCTTTTACAATACTTCCAATATGGGATTCTAACTAAATAGTTCCTACATTTTCTTACCGATTAAAATTAAACCTAATGGTGAAAATAATCATAAATTTTTATCTTATTTTGCTTTAAATCTCAAACTTTTTATTTCTTATTTTTAATGTGAACTTATATTAGTAAAACAGTTCTAATCTCCATCCTAACTTCCATCCACCTACATTCATTTCTTTATTTTTTAGATAAATTTAAGTACGTTGTTAAACATAAACCTACATATATCTTGATTTGTACCACCACAACAATAAAGATTTTAATATATATTATCATAAATGAAAATCATATAAATTTTAATAAGTTTTTACAATCACAATAAATGTTATGTGGTGGTCATTCATCCCTACCACATTGAATGACACGCTAACTAATCAATTTCATCATCCACATTATCATTTCTGATTTGAACATGAGTATACAATATCTCTCATCCATTATACATCATCTTCTTTTGTTGATAAAAAATAAAAAATCTCCAAAAACCACATGTAGAAATATCTCTCATCCATTATACATATTCTTATTTTGTTAATTAAGAAAAATGAAATTCTCTAAAACCCATATGTAATAATGTCTCTCTTCCACTGATAAAAAATAAAAAAATGAAATACAAAAACCACATGTATAAATATCTCTTCCCCACTATATTTCATTTTTTTCCCTGTATTTTTTTCTTTTTCTCCTTCATATGAGTAAAATTTTCCCCCTCTTAATTAGGGAAAGTGAAAAGAAAAAATCACACCAAACAGTTTATTTTTCACATAAGAAAAACATTAACCTAATTCCTTATTCATATTCATAGTATAACCATACATAGCATAAAAACCAAAATAATAATAATAATAATAATAATAATAATAATAATAATGTAATGTTTCGCATTTTTTTTTCTTGGTTCATCAAAATACCTTTCGAAGTAAAAATGTGTGGCTTCAACATTTCGTCGTCATCCTCATTGGTTTAATTTGAAAATCCAGTAAAACTTGAAAATCCGGTAAGGAATGGTAATAACATTGTTTCGACAAGAGTTCCTAACCACGAACCGCCCTCATTTCATCATCATCGATAACAGGTCAAACAAACTCTTAGAGGAGGCAACGGCTCATCGCGAAACGTTGACTACCGTGCACAGTGGCGATTCGGGTCTAGACCCTCTCAAACTTGGAGATCTAGCAATGTAGAAATATATCCACCAATTTTTTTTCCTCAATCTGGCCGTAGCGGCCGTAGCAGCAGCGAATTGGGTTTAAAACGCTAAAACGGGGTGTAGCGGTATCGGGACGCTCCGATACCGCTAGTAGCCGCTTTTTAAAACCATGCTCACCACTAAACAATTACATAATGAAAGAATCATGGAGACCCCAAGCTCTGCAAAGTCAACGGTTCTTCATTGTAGAAGGAAACACATGTAGTCTCCAAGCCCAGTCCTACACCACCCTGAGCATCTGCTTCTTCGTAGCCATGAGGTTAATCGACTTCTTCTTAAAGATAGCTTCATTTCTGGTGCTGGTTCTGAGTCTTGAGCACTTCAAAAGCCGCTATTGTACTAAAAGGTCCATCATTCCACTTGAAGAGTGTCATGTGAGCTCTCCACCAGCACAGGAACTTGGCTAACCTGAGTATGCAGACGCATGATGCTGACTCTCCATCTATCATTAGCAAGCACATCCGCAACCATGGCTTTCCTACTGATCCCAAACCTACATATGTCTCTGTTGGAAATTGATTACATAGAGGACCTTGTTAGAAATATATATATATATATATATATATATATATATGCCTTTTGGATTTTGGGTGCTTCATGAAATCATTTGTTAGAGTCAAAAGCCTTAATTTGAGGAAGCATGTTTGCTGGAGGAAAATCATCTCCATGTTTTATGGCATTACATGTTTGGTGGAGGAAAATCATTTCCATGTTTTATGGCATTTTAAATTCCTTATTTTGTGGCTATGTGTTGGTAGAAGATGGGTATATATTTGTGTGGCTTCCATGGTGAAGAGAAGAAGAGAAGAAGAGAAGAACTTGAGCCACTTCTTGTAATTATCGTGAGAGCGTAGAAGAAAATACGTGAGGTGTTAGAGTGATCTCCACAATGCACTTGTACTCCCAATATTTGTATTAGTGAATATTTCCTCCGACTCCCCGTTGTTTTTCCCGAAAGGGTTTTCCACGTAAATCCTTGTGTTCTTTGTTGTGTTGTCGATTTTCGATTTTCTTATTTGTGGTTGATAACATTTTTGATCCAAATTTCCGCTGTTGTAGTAACAAATTGGTATCAGAGCCTCTCGGTTTTTGTTACCTGTTTTTGGTTATGGCGTCAAGTTCAACTACAAGGTTCGATATCGACAAGTTTGACGGGAACGGCAGCTTCAGTTTATGGCAAGTCCATATGATGGCCGTTCTCACATAACAAGGTTTGAAGAAAACGATTTCCGGGAAGGTGAAGAAGCCAGCTACAATGTCAGATGAGACATGGGACAAGATGGACGAAAAGGCTTTGTCTATCATCCAGCTATGTCTTGGCAATGAGGTATTGCAGGAGGTGTTATTGGAGAAGACGGCGGCGAGTCTGTGGGAAAAGTTGGAGTCAATTTATTTGACAAAGTCTCTCACCAACCGGTTAAGACTCAAGCAGAGGTTATTTACTCTCCGTATGGCAGAAGGTACTCCCCTAAAATCTCATATCTCCGAGTTTAATGAAATTGTTTCCGATTTGGGAAGAATAGATGTTAAAGTGGAAGATGAGGATCAGGCTTTGATATTGTTAGTCTCATTACCTTCGTCGTATAAACATTTTAGAGAAACTATGATCATGGGTAGAGATACAATTACTGTTGAAGATGTCAAAACTAGTTTGTTGAATAAACAGAAACTAGATAATGAACTGACTGTTTGCGGTAATGATGATCGTAGTTCTGGGCTATTTGTACAACGGGGTAGATCACAAAGTAGAGATCCAAGGGGTTCAAACAGTAGACACAGATCAAAATCTAGATATAAGAATTTTATCTGTAACTACTGTAAACAGAAAGGCCATATTAAGAAAAGTTGTCCTAAGTTGCAAGCCAAAGAACAAGAGAATAATAATCAGGGGCCTAATAATCAAAATCAGCAAAATTATGGCAATGCAAACACAGTTCAGGCAGGTGTTGCAGAAAAAGAAGATGAAGGGTTGTTATTAGTTGCGGATGACCGGGACAGGCTTAGCAATGACTGGATTATGGATTCGGGTTGCTCGTATCATATGTGTCCTAATCGTGATTGGTTTTCCACCTATAAACCAATTAACGGTGGTGTTGTATTGATGGGCAACGATGCTGTCTGCCGTACCATCGGCATTGGGACCATCAGAATCAAGATGCACGATGGGATGACCAGGACATTGTCAGACGTCAGACACGTTCCTGAGTTGAAGAAGAACCTTATCTCTTTAGGTACACTCGATTCCAACGGGTGTAGGTATTCAGCTGAAGGTGGAGTTTTGAAGGTTAGTAGAGGCTCCATGATTTTGATGAAAGGGAATTGGCACTTTGTATTTATTGCAGGGCACTACAGTTATGGGCTCGGTTGCAGTTTCATCTTCGGAGACTGCAACAGACAACACCAAATTGTGGCACATGCGGTTGGCTCACATGAGCATCAAAGGAATGGATGCTTTGTGCAAGAGAGGTCTCCTATGTGTCCAAAAAATTGGGAAGCTGGATTTGTGTGAGCACTATGTGTTCGAGAAGCAGAAGAGAGTCAGTTTCAAGCCAGGGACTCACAGTACGAAGGGGACTCTAGACTATATTCATTCCGACCTTTGGGGGCCAGCAAAAGTTCCCTCAAAGGGTGGTGGTGCAGTATATTTGTTAACTTTCATTGATGATTTTTCAAGGAAAGTTTGGGTTTATTTCTTGAAAAAATAAAAGTGACGTGTTTGTTACTTTTAAGCAGTGGAAGACTCTGATCGAGAAGCAGACAGAAAGGAAAATAAAGAGGCTGAGGACAGACAATGGCTTAGAATTTTGCTGTAGAGAGTTCAACGAGTTCTGCAAAACAGAAGGCATAGTGAGGCACCGTACAAATATGAATACACCGCAGCAGAACGGAGTTGCAGAACGGATGAACCGTACTTTATTGGAGAAAGCCAGGTGTATGTTGTCAAATGCAGGTCTGGGCAAGGAGTTTTGGGCAGAAGCTGTTAATACTGCCACGTATTTGGTTAACCGGTCTCCTCACACATCCATTGATTGCAAGACACCCGAAGAAATGTGGTCAGGTAAACCTGCAGATTATTCATTTCTTAGGGTATTTGGATGTCCTGCATATGTTCATGCTAACGATGGGAAACTTGAGCCTAGAGCCAAGAAATGCATTTTTCTTGGTTATGCTTCAGGTGTAAAAGGATACAGGTTATGGTGTGTTGATCCGAAGTCTTCCAAAATTATTGTTAGCAGAGATGTTACTTTTGATGAATCTGCTATGCTTCATCCTAGCAAGGAATCCTCTATTCCTAGCAGTGACAATTAAGACAGTGTCAGCGAGAAGGTGGAGGTAGAAGTTATTTCTCAACAGCCAGAAACAAGTTAGCAGACAGCAAATGAATTGCCTTTAGAAGCAGATACTCCTTTAGTAGAGGCGTCAGCGAAGGATTATGTTCTAGTACGAGATAGAGCCAAAAGAACAATTAAGCCAACACAAAAAATAAATCTTATGGCTTATGCGTTATCTGTAGCAGATTCGGTCGAGTGTAGTGAACTTACAAATTTTAAAGAAGCTGTCTCATCCGTTGAAGTATAAAAATGGTTGGTTGCTATGAATGAAGAGATGGAATCTCTTGAGAAAAATCAGACTTGGGTGCTTGTCAAGCCGCCAAAGGGAAAGAAAATAGTGGGTTGTAAATGGATCTTCAAAAGAAAGGAAGGTATTATAGGGGTAGAAAATGACAGATACAAGGCACGGTTAGTGGCTAAAGGTTTTAGTCAGACTGAAGGAATTGATTTTAATTACGTGTTTTCTCCCGTCGTTAAACACAGTTCCATTCGGGTCTTACTCTCTCTGGTCGCCATGCATGATATGGAGTTGGAGCAGTTAGATGTGAAAACAGCTTTCTTGCACGGTGAATTAGAAGAGCAGATTTATATGCGTCAACCCAAAGGTTTCCAGACTAGAGGAAAAGAAGATCATGTTTGCTTATTGAAGAAGTTTCTTTATGGCTTGAAGCAGTCTCCCAGACAGTGGTACAAAAGGTTTGACTCATTTATGGTGAAACTCGGCTACTCTTGTAGTCAATATGATAGCTGTGTCTATTTAAGAGAGTTAGAAAAAGGCTCATTTATCTGTCTATTATTATATGTTGATGACATGTTGATTGCAGCAACAAATATGTCAGAAATAGACAGGTTGAAAACACAGCTAAGCACCGAATTCGAGATGAAGGATTTAGGAGCAACAAAGAAAATCCTTGGTATGGAAATTCGGCGTGATCGTGAAAAGAGGAGACTGTACCTTACTCAGAAGAGCTACATTCAGAAGGTGTTAAACCGTTTTGGCATGGAAAATGCCAAATCTGTAAGTACTCCTCTTGCTGCTCATTTCAAATTATCAACTAGATTGTGTCCTCAAACAGATGCAGAGGAAGGATACATGTTAACAGTTCCTTACAGCAGTGCAGTTGGCAGTTTAATGTATGCCATGGTTTGTACTCGTCCAGATATTTCACAAGCAGTTAGTGTGGTGAGTCGTTACTTATCACATCCCGGTAAAGCTCATTGGGAGGCGGTGAAATGGATCCTAAAATATTTGAAGGGCACTTCAGATGTTGGTTTGGAATTTGGTCGGACAGATGAAACTTTGACAGGTTTTGTTGATTCTGATTATGCTGGTGATCTTGATAAAAGAAGGTCTTTGACTGGATATATTTTTACAGTAGGTGGTTGTACAATTAGCTGGAAGGCCACACTACAACACGTAGTTGCATTGTCTACTACTGAGGCAGAATATATGGTAGCTACAGAAGCAGTGAAAGAAGCAATCTGGTTAAGAGGCTTATTCTGTGAATTAAGTCCGGATCATAAGGTTGCAATCATCCATTGTGACAGTCAGAGTGCTATACATTTGATGAAAGATCAGATGTATCATGAGAGAACGAAGCACATTGATGTCAGATATCATTTTATTCGGGACGTTCTTGCAGGTGGTAAAATTAAAGTCTTGAAAATTGATACAAAAGACAATCCGGCAGATATGTTGACTAAGCCATTACCAGGTGCCAAGTTTGAGCATTGCTTAAACCTGGTAAATGTTCGTTGCAGTTAGTATATCTGATTTTGGAGTTGAGGAATATATTTGCTAATTATTGATACGGGAAAATTCAACGTCAAGGTGGAGATTTGTTAGAATATATATATATATATATATATATACGGGAAAATTCAACGTCAAGGTGGAGATTTGTTAGAATATATATATATATGCCTTTTGAATTTTGGGTGCTTCATGAAATCATTTGTTGGAGTCAAAAGCCTTGATTTGAGGAAGCATGTTTGCTGGAGGAAAATCATCTCCATGTTTTATGGCATTGCATGTTTGGTGGAGGAAAATCATTTCCATGTTTTATGGCATTTTTAAATTCCTTATTTTGTGGCTATGTGTTGGTAGGAGATGGGTATATATATGTGTGGCTTCCATGGTGAAGAGAAGAAGAGAAGAATAGAAGAACTTGAGCCACTTCTTGTAATTCTCGTGAGAGTGTAGAAGAAAATCCGTGAAGTGTTAGAATGATCTCCACAATGCACTTGTACTCCCAATATTTGTATTAGTGAATTTTTACTCCGGCTTCCCGTGGTTTTTCCCGAAAGGGTTTTCCATGTAAATCCTTGTGTTCTTTGTTGTGTTGTCGATTTTCGATTTTCTCATTTGTGGTTGATAACATTTTCGATCCAAATTTCCGCTGTTGTAGTAACAGACCCGAAGGTGACCACTTATCAAACCAAAACTGAGTGTTCCGACCATTTCCAATTTCCCAACTTAGGCATTATCGAATCTGAGGCCTCAGTTGCAGGATCTTTCTCCAACTCCACGAATCCAAGGTGGGCTCTTTCACCTCCCTGAAGCTTTTACCTTTTAAGAAATTGGAATGAATCCACCTGCACCATAATGATTCTCTATCAGTGAAAAGAATCCAAATGTGCTTAGTAATGGCAGCCACATTACCTTCTGTAATCCTCCTAATACCGAGACCACCTCTCTCTTTGGAAGACAAACGTCTTTCCAAGCAACTCTAGCTCCTCCATTAGCCAGCTCAGGGCCCTTCCAAAGGAAATTTCTAAGAACCCGTTTAATCTTCCTAGCAATGGCCCTAGGCAAGATGAACACACTCGCCCAATAAGCTTGTATGCTGTAACGAACAGAGGTGATGAGCTGCAGCCTCCCAGCAAAAGAAAGGAATCGATGCGTCCAGGAGCTAACACGGCTAGTAATCTTCTCCACCAGTTTATCACAATCCGAAGCTTTAAGCCTCCGCGTAATGATTGGAACACCAAGGTAGTGAATAGGCAAGGAACCCGTCTGGTTCCCGATCAGGCTAAGCAATTGATTCCGATCACTGTCTGCCACACCAGATAAGAAAATGCAGCTTTTATCATTTTTAGGCATCAGACCTGACCATCTGGAGGACAGGGTTATCACCCCTTTGAGTAATAAAATGGAACTCTCATTTGCTTCAGCAAAGATCAGCACATCATTAACAAAAAAGAGGTGCGAGTCCAGTTTTCTTGCACCTCCACTGATACTTGAACCCCCTGTTTTCAGCTTTGCTATTAAGGATCCCGGAGAATCTCTAATCCCTCGACGATCCCACAGTTTTGTGTTCTTCTCGACGGTCCCACAATTTTGTATCATTCTGTAATATTTTCCTATGAGGTTGCTTCTTCACTCTTTTATCATCTTCTTTTACACATTTTTATTCACTTCAATTTTGAATATTTATATTTTTAAATAATTTATTTATTTTGAGAATCGATTGGTGTATTCTTTTGATATGAAATCGGTGCATATGAAACCCTTTTTGCTCCCGCTTTTTTTATAAAAAAAAGTGAGTACATTGAACCTTAATAACGATGTTTAGATTAAAATGTTATAGTCCTTTGTATTTCTTAATCAAGAAACCTTTTTAGAGTGATTTTTAGCTTTCATCCACTTCTTTTTCTTCTTCTTTCATTTTTCTTGTACAATTACATATTCCCCATTTTCTTCCTCATTTTTTGTCTTCACTCTATTCAATTTATTCTTGTACATATTTGCCCCATTTTGATTTTAAGTTTTTCTTTTAAACTCATACGATTCTGTTTTTGTAAAACTATGGCGCTGCATCATTTTTATCTATGTTTAGATTTCCTTTTCTATTACTTATTCAGATTTTTTTCTTCATTTTTTCTTTTTAATTCTTTATTTTTCTCCTTTGCACAATTAATTTGTCTTTTTCTTCTGAATTTCTTCTATTTTATTATTTTATATACTCTGTCGAAGAAACTGGTTATTTAAGTGGCAATATTCTCTCCAACTTCAAGTATTTGAATTTATTAATTTATTTTTTAAATTTTTTTATTTTAAGATCCACCATTTCTCCTTTATGAGAGATCTAAGCTACATTTCTTGCTGTTTTTTCATTATTTTTTCACTTTTCCTTTTATTCTAAAAATGAGGAAACTCTTTCTTTATTTAATTATTTTTTGAAAATTGGAAAATGAGGAAAATTATTTTTTGCTCTAATTATAAACCTTCACATAGAAGAGAATTAAAAGAAAAAGGATCATTGAAGGGATTGAAGGTTTCAACATTTTAGGGATTTTAATTTTGATTAGGTTCTCTAATTTAGAGATTTTGATATTTAAAACGCGAAATTGTTAATTAATCGATAAAAGTGAATCCATGACTTAAAAAAGAAAAAAAATGACTATGATAAAATTAAAAATGTAGGTTATTCAGACTTTCAAATATATAATTAAATAGTTTTACTATTACATATTCAGTGTTTCTTATTATATTAGTTAACTAGTCAATATTAATTTGACACGCATTCAAAATTAGATGCTAGTCATACTTATTTATCAAATGTTACCTTAGCAAGATAATCCCATGTTTCCTTTGCCGTATTTGGTATAAGTGACCAAAGTGGCAACCGGTCCATAGAACTCATCGTCCGCCTAAGAATCTAAGCATCCTCTTGTAAGCAAGCATTTGACCCAATAGGATCCTTTTCTATATCCAGAGGATCATCAGTAAGGTGCGAGTGCTTATCTTGCCCACGTAAAACAAATCAAATTAGAAGATTTATTTTCGTTACTTTCCAAAGGCCTACTATTAATAATACATAAAATTTTATTGAAGATCCTATTTTCGCTAATCGCTTTTTGAAAAAAGGAGTAAAATTCAAAATAAGCTGTCCTTAAGAACCCTTTTGACTGAACCCATATTCCTCTGATGTTATATAAAACCCATATAAATTTCTTCAACTGATTTTTTTTTTCTCAAGCTCGTAGTCGTGGTAAGTTTCTATGGGTAATTAAAAATTGCTCTGTCAACACGTTTTAGAATCTTGCTCAAAACACTAAAATGACTATTGAACTTTAAGTTAATTCCTATTTTTTAGTCTTTAAACTTTTGATTCGAGTAATTTGTCCGGTGAATTTATCCAGGGAAGTGGGTGCTTCGTGACAACCGCTGATATTTTATTCCTAGCCAGCATCCTTTGTGTCAGATTTCATTGCGTACACCTGAAAAAGACTTATGTAACCACCACCTCATCCAGCCAAATCCATCGTGTTATTGATACGTTGAAAGTTTGTTTACATGCCTTAATTTTGAGTCGAGTCAATTAAAAAATCTAGTTACCTACTCCAGAGAATCTAGTTACCTACTCGAGTTCTGTCGATTTAAAAAAATATCCAAAATCGATCCAATCCACCCAACTGTACAATGCTTTCAAGGAACCACTATTATTCAAAATTGAATTAAAAGATCCAAAAATCTTTGCGAAAATCTAGTTACCTACTCGAGTTTTGTCGATTTAAAAAAATGTCCAAAATCGATCCAATCCACCCAACTGTACAATGCTTTTTAAGGGACCACCTATTTGAAATTGAATTAAAAGATCCAAAAATCTTAACGGCTTTATAATATTAGAAGTTAGAGATGTAGATAAAGATGTAATCCAAAAATCTTAGCGGCTTTATAATATTAGAGGTTAGAGATGTAACTCCGCATGTGATAAAGGTGTAATATTTATAAGAGTGATCCACACTCACACAATTGTTTAAATTTTGTGATTAGTTGTGGCATGAATATATAATACACATAAAGTGCTGACAAACCAATTATGTTTGTTGCGCAAGATAAAATCTATCATGCTTCATCTTTAGTGGTGTACATGAGATTTGATAAAAACTATTGCAAGGACTTTCAATCCTGCTGTAATGAGATTAATTAATTCCCTCTTTCTCGTGGGATTATAAATCCCATGGAAGGTACGGGATGATTAATGACATTACGACCTAATCCCATGGAAGGTACGAAGATGATTAATGACATCATGATCCCTTTTTTAATGCTAAAAATATATGATAATAAAATTAAATACCAACACCACACATGTACCATGTAATCTACAAGTGCTATACAGGATGTACCCTCAATGTTAAGCTTTATCATGGTCGTCCACTCCTCTAGCTTAACACTGGGGATAGAAGATCCTCCGAGGTCACTCCCTGGAGTAGGGATCCTTTTCATCCTCGTAGACTGGTATCCGGATCGTCCGCTGCCCGACTATTCGTCTACGTGCAGAAGCTCTTGAAGACCCCTCTTTTAAGATAAGTTCCTTCCCGCCCTGTGTAATCTGCTTCTGTTTCAGACCTTCCTAACAACCTGTTGTTTTCTTGTCTCCCCAAACTAGGAAAAAGCAAACTCTGACTTCTTTCCACCGGTGCTGGTGTTGCCCACTCTCTGATTGAGACCTGGGGTTAACAACTTCCGGTTGCAGTTCCCTGATTGAGACCTCAGCTTCCTGCTGGGATGGAAGAGATGAGTAAACCTCTGAACCCCTTTTTTTATGGGTGGTTGCCCCGTGTTTTATAAAGCGTTACATAAAGTCTAGTAACTACCCTGATGCATCTCCTCCTGGGACTGCATTGAAGGGCTTGCTGCCATTCGCAGGTATTTACTCGTACTTCAAGCATTTTTATAACACTTGGATCATTTAGATACACATGTAGATCGGGTACTACTTTTACCCTGGCGATTCCTGAGTGCAAGTTTGCTGTTGCTCCACCACTTAAAGCTCGAGGGAAGTTTCCCACACTTCCATCTTTAGCTACGATTAGTATAGGGAGATCCTGACCTTTTCGGATCAAGGGATCTACACCTACCTGGATAATCCCAAAATGGACATACCGTGCCTTTCTTTTAAGAGCTTTTTTCATCTCTCCTGAGTCTAATAAAGGAATATTAAAAGTTCCGGCATCGGTATCTTATAGTTCTGCAGTAACTTCCTTTTAAAGGTTTTTATCACCTTTTTATATGGTAACCAAGATGTCAAGGTGTCTGGTATACTTCTGATCGATCGATCATCGGAGCATAGTCCATTCCTGGCAACTCTGTCTTCCTGCATGTCATAAAATTATACAAAAATTTATGAGTTCTCTCTAATTTTTTTTTTCATGATCGTTAAATCTATATAGTTAAAATTTAAAAATAATCATACATCCGGTGCGGGGTTTCTTAATCGGACTGTATGAGCCTCATTTTGTACAGCAGCGACGAATGGTGCAAGTTCATGTGGGGGAGAGAGAGGAGCTGTGACCTATATAAATGGGTCGGGGACTTGTTTGGTTCAGTCAAACAAAATGAAGTCTTCAAGAGTTTAAGTAAACCCAGATAACAGAAAATCTTCCCAATAATTGAAAAACTAAGAATTATGATAGGGATTAACAGGGATGGTCAGGTAATCAATGCAATATATATTCTAAAAGGTTCTTTAGAAATGTAAATTAAAAAATATATAAAATTTTGCATTGAGCTATTTTTATAATGTGAATTTAGGTAAAAACAAAAATGAAATGACAAAGAAATGAGAATAAAAATAAAGAAAATAATTATTGACATTCTCTCTCTGGCTTTAAGTTAAGCTTATGATATTAATTCTGAAATTTACACAACTGGTCCCTGATGATGCATTGGAAGAAACATATGCATGTTATGCATGTGCATACATTACGATGATGTGTGATGGTAGCTCTTGGATCAAGCTATAGTTCTTACCTTCTTTTTTTTGAGCATTAACTGAGGAGCACTGGGCACAATTGGGAGTGTTGTACTCCCATTATTATATAGTTCTTTGTGCATGGCATGTCACCAAGGCAAGCGATCTATCAGTGGCCCTACCCACTTTTTACAGGTATACTATATATCAAGTGATTGTTCGTGTTATTAAATTGTTCTACCATATTTTTATGAGCTGATATAGTATCTAATTTGATGTTTGCATTGCAGTTATAGGCATGGGCCGTTAGGTTTTCCGAGGGTTCCCACCACCGCCACAACATGATCTGGAGTACATAATAGGCCACGTACATAGATATGTGGGCACATCAAAAGGACTACATCGTAATGAATGTGGTTCTGACAGACACGATTATATCGCAAGACGATCCATGCATCCATTGGTATTACACAATCATGTGCCACATCATCGGCAATCCATTTATAAAATGCGAACATGTGTTTTGGGGAAACACCGACGTCGTTGAGGAAATGGTACATAGTAACTTAACCTTGTCTCGTTATATTAATCATAGAACGTGCCGCTAATACATTGTCACCTAACTTCAGTCACAGTGTGATACAATTTTGCATGGTTGGGAGCGACTGTCCGTTGACGGTGATCCTATCGAGAGTGTCTGAGAGATGCGCCATAAGCTTGGACGAGATCCCACAAAAAGTCCACTCCTTTAGACAACATGGCGGTGAAACCTTGCAAGCTCAAACTTCTTCGCAGCCCATAAAAAGTCATCGGCAGTGGCCATCGGGTGAGCGATTTTATATTATCACATCTATGGGACCAACGGACGTGATTGACTCCCAACTACCTCACAATACAATGGTTGACGCTCTGGACATGCCCGCACAAGAATATTATATGCCCGCACCATTATCTAGTGATGTCTAGCCTCCTACAGATTCATCATTCGATCCCACATTGCAGATGTTCTCCACACCTGTAGACATCCCAATACTCAAATCGATGAGAATGGACATCAGCTTAACGAGTAGCAACTTCACTCCATTTGCATTGTCTCCAGCCCACAACGATTTAGACAAGGATAATGACCCCGATGATGAACGCAAGCCCGTCGATGACCGTGGGAGAGGGAAGAGAGTGCAAATCCCAACCACATGTGGTACAGGTGGTCATTGGAGATTCAAATGATGTTGTAGATTTATTTTATATACACAATTGTAATATTTCAAATGAATATAAATTGTTCAGTATGGGTGATCATAAAATTTGACAATTTTATTATATATTCCGATCAAATAAAATAATGATTTCAGTCTCACAAAATTGCAAGACTGAAAGCCAATAGAAGACTTGCAATTCTCATTTGTGAGTCTGATTTGCAAAATCCAGACTCACAAATGTGAATTGCGAGTTCGTTATGGGAACGTCGGACTCGCAATTTTCAATGGCGAGTCTGATATGGGAAATTCAGACTCGTAATTAAGAATTGCAAGATAAAAACTTATTAGGAGTCCATTCAATGCAAACAACGGGACCTAAATCTTCTCCCTCTAAAATCTTGCTAACACTCCAATCACCACTATAACTCCATCAAATTCCACAAAATCAACAGAAAGTCCTATAAAAGAGAGAAAAACTCACAAGCAAAAGATTGAACAGTCTCATCATCTATTTTTTAAGTTTGTATGATTTGTGTTTTGAATGGAAGGCTACATATTACTTAAAAATTATATAAAAATTTATGAATCTTCTATTTTTTTCGTTATCTTTAAATCTATAAAGTTATAATTCAAAAATAATAAAATTTGATTGACTAGTTAAACGACGAACAAGCACCAAGCGTCCAATCACTAGATGGTTCGAGATTCCTTAATCAGACCGTATGAGCCTCATTATATACAGTAGCCCCAAATGGGTGCAGGTTCATTTAATGCTGCAGCAATCCGAACAGCGGGCCGACCGACACGCAGCCACAAGACCAAGTGAGAAAACCTTTTCTCAGCCGATAAGAAGAACGCCGCGTGGGCACCGCCTGCCAGGTGAATGAGGCCTGCCAGGTGAATGAGGCTTCCCTCCACTAGGGATTTAAGCACGCTTTTAAAACTTTTTTTCAACCAATAAGAAGAAAGAAAAAAGTCTTGCTTGCCTTTTTCTTTTCCTGATAGACATGAGAGAGCTCAAGGCATCCTCAAAAACTTGACCATTAGACTGAGTGACATCTTTCTTTTCAGCACTGCTTCCAGTAAAAAGAAGGCTGCGCACGCACCGTGGTGCGCCGGCCAGGCGAATGAACCCTTCGATATTAAGATTTTAAATGGACGTTTAAAACATTAAATTTTTATATTGGAATTTGAAATATTTGTAACATTATCTTTATTCAATAGATATAGTATATGTTTAAAATTTTCAAGTCAAAACAGCCGATAAGACTCGTTCAATTAGATTCATATTTATGTAACATATATTAGAACATGTATATTAAAATATAAATCTTAACAAATTCTCCAATTAAGCATTAAATGCTTATTTTGCATTGATCCAATATAGGGAAAAAGAAAATCATACAAACAAGTATAGTTTGACAAAATGAGTTGCTCAGAGTAAGAAAATGAATGAGTTGATAAAATTTGTTGGAGTTGACCTTCAAATCTTTGATAGAATTAGAAACAATTGCCACGAATAATTTTTCAATTTGATGGAATTGATGAATGATCACTCCTTGTACAGACTCTATGATTAAGAAGTAAAACAGATAATTGATAAAATAATCAAACAGTCTAGACACGGACTCTCTTTAGATGATTCGAGCATATTGCGGGTAATCCGGAATAATAGTGTCTCCGACGTGTCGCCCCAGGATACAAAGACTGAAAGTTTGAACAATTTTTTGATTACTCTACAAAGAATCGAACCGAACTCATTACACACATACACTACGCCCAAAAAACTCAAGAACACCAAGAAAGCTTCCTTTTGAGAGAGCAAGCTAAGAGAAGAAGAGAGGGAGTGTAAGTTGTGATTTCGTCCTCACAACTCTCGGCCTTTTATAGGCATAGAAAAAGCTCCTCATAATGATAACCATAAAAACGAAATTAATATTGAAATAAAATCAATAATAAATGAAAAGAAATGGAAAACATGATGATAATGAATTCTGTAATTAAAACAAATTAAAACATTTATAACGGAAAACCATTATAACCGTTACAAATTCTCTATTTATTAAGAATTTAAGATAAATAACTCTAACAATCCCCCACTTATTTTTCTAAAATTCTTTAATTGAGCATGGGAATATATATATATAAAATGACACAAAATAAAACTCTAGGCATAGAGGAACATTATGCATAACAAAAGTGTCAATGGCTTGAACGATTGTTTAGCGTATAAGTAATCACTACATTAGTGTCAAGGTAGCAAAGCCTTGAACCATGAGATCTTGAGGGCATGGAAATCACTTAACACACATAGCATTCAAAGCATTTAAAATCGAGTTCTTACGCAAGCACGTTACGGCCTTGCACTTTCTCCTAGTTTCATGAGTGTTTTAGAGAATTCGCCAAATTCTCATCAAAACGGCCCCACTTCTAGCACACACATATAGGTGGGCCTATCAAGGATGCTCCCACAACTCTAACATCCTACTCATAAGAGTTATAGTACCCATTAAGAGCTAAATCTCATCCTTATCATTTGTTATAAGATTCTATGCATTGCACCATAGGGAGGGACACATTGAGTTATTAACTCTATTGTGCATAGTCTCACAAACTAGTCTACGATTCGTTTTTCCCATTGAACTTAGCTCCTGGGATCTCCAGTCCCTAGGTTGGGTATCCTCATAGGCAGTTTTTATTCTTTCATAGGCAACAGTCCCATCCCCCTCGATGCAATCTAGATCTTTTCTCTAGCTAGAGCCTTTGTACAAGGATCCGTGATATTGTCGTTTATCCTTACATGATCAACATTCATGGTACCATTATTCATGTAAGATCTCACAATACTGTGTTTCCTTCTAACATATTTAGATTTCCCATTATAAAATTTACTGTGCACTCTACCAATAGCTGCAGTGCTATCGCAGTGTATAAGCACAGTTGACATTCGAGATTTCCACATAGGCATCTTAGACACGAGGTCTCTCAAGCAGCTTGCTTCTTCACTAGCAGAAGCTAAAGCTATAAGCTCAGCTTCCGTAGTGGATTGCGTAATAACTTGCTGTTTCTTAGATTTCCAAGAAATAGCTCCTCCTCCAAGAGTAAAAACATAACCTGTCGTGGACATTGAATCACCTGATAAGGTGTTCCAATCAGCATCATTATACCCTTCAAGTACAGCGAGATAACTCTAATAGTGTAAACCATAATGCATAGTCTGTTTTAGGTATCTCATTACCCTACACACGGCATCCTAGTGACTACGATTTGATTTACTCGTAAACCTGCCCAGTACTCCAACAGCATATGCAATGTCAGGTCTTGTACAATTTATAACGTATCGCAGACTCCCCACAACACTTGCATATCCCTTATAATTAATAATATCATAATCATCCTCAGTTGAAAACAACCGAAGGCTAAACTCAAATGGAGTATAGACCAGTGTACAATTTTGATAACCATACTTACAAAGTACTTTCTCAATGCGATGGGCTTGGTTCAAGGAATACACATTCTCAGTTTTAGTGATCTTAACACCAAATATGACGTTCTCTTCACCCATGTCCTTCATGTCAAAATGTCCCTTAAGAAGCTTTTTATTTTCTAATACAATAGACAAGTTAGAACCACAAATAAGCAAATCATCAACATGTAAGCATAACAAAACATGCAAACCATTTAAAGTTCTGTAATAAATACATTTGTCACTTTCATTTATTTTGAAATCACTTGAATCATAAAATCATCAAAATTTTCATGCCACTATTTTGGTGCTTGTTTCGAACCATAAAGAGATTCAATCAACTTACATACCCTTTGTTCTTGACCAAGGATAACGAAACCCTTTAGTTGTTCCATATAGATCTCTTCATCTAGATCTCCATTAAGAAAGGCCGTCTTTACATCCATCTGGTGTATAAACAGTTTATGAATTGTTGATATAACAATCAAAGTCCGAATGCATGTAATTTGAGTGACAAGAGAGTATGTATCAAAGACGTGAATATCGTCTCTTTGTTTGAAACCCTTAGCCACTAGCCTCGCTTTGTATTCGTTTATAAACCCATCAGGTTTAAATTTCTTTCTCAAAACCAACTTACACCCAATGGCCTTACAACCAGGAAGTAAATCTGTCAACTTCCAAATCTTGTTGGAAATTAGAGAATCTATCTCATCATTGATGTGTTCTCTCCAAAAGTCAAAGTTAGAAGAGGATAGGGCCTCATCTACCGTAATAGGATCTCTTGAGGCAGCACACACATAATAATTAGGCTCAAAATCCTTTTAACTCTCGCTCTTTTGCTTCTCCTAGGCTGCTCATCATATTGGTTCAAGGTTACTAACGTGTAAACACTAGATCCGCTAGTAGAAGCACCCCTACTATTCCTTAATTTAAAAGGAAATTTAGTTTTAAAAAAGTCTACATCTAAAGATTCTATTAAGGTGTTGGGGGTCAAGTCTAGAAATTTGTATGCCTTAGATACAAAAGAATATCCCACAAAAGTACATTTAGTGGATCTTGCACCTAACTTGTGAATCTTAGGGTCTGGTAACCTTACATGAGCTAAACAACCCCATACCCTTAGATAAACCAAGTTTGGTTTTTTATCTTTTCATAGCTTATATGGAGTAGTCCGAGTTACTTTTTGAGGAATCCTATTTAAGACATAGCAGACGGTAAGTAATGATTCATCCCAGAGGTTGGATTTAGCGTCAATGCTAACCAACATCGCATTTACTAGTCCCACTAAGGTTTGGTTCTTCCTTTCCGCTACCCTGTTGGAAGCAGATAAGTATGGTGGAGTCACTTCATGGATTATCCCTTGAGACTCAAGATAGGTGTTAAAACTAGATGAACCACACTCCATTCCTCTATCACTCTTTAACCTTTTAATATTCCTACCAAATTGATTTTGAACCTCGTTGAGAAAAGTTTTGAAAATTTCAAAAGCATCACTTTTATGGGCTGGTAGATATCAGTATATATTAAATCTAGTATGCAATAATTTCTTTTTACTGATTTATGAGGTTTCTTAGTTATTTTAGTCATGCTACATGATTCACATTTTTCAAATTCATAATTATCAAGTTTAGGTATTAATCCTGATTTGCGCATATTTTTCACTTACTTACTATTTATATGAAAAAGTTTAGCACGCCAAAAATTAATAGAAGATAGCATATAAGTAGAAGATTCAATATTATTCATCTCATTATTCATTTTGAACATCCCATCACATGTATAGCCTTTCCCCACAAACATCACATTCTTAGTGATAACATAGTAAACAGATTCAAATACTTGTTTAAAACCAGCTTTGTTTAGCAAATAACCTGAAACTAGATTTTTCCTAAGGCTTGGAACATGAAGGATATTTTTTAATATTACCACTTTTCCAGAAGTAAAGTGGAGCTCAACTTCACCACTACCAACAACTTGGGTAGTGTGGGAATCTTTAAGTAGGACACTTTTCTCCACAAGAGAGTAAGCCTTGAACCATTCTTTGTCATAGCAAACGTGCTTGGAAGCACCAATATCCACCTACCATCCTTTTGACCCTCCTATAGGATTCACTTCGGTGATCATAGCTATAAGGGGTTTCTCGTTCACATTTATTTGAGGAGCACCACGCTGATGGTGTCTATAGTCTCGTGCTAAGTGCCCAGGTTTACTGCACACATAGCATGCTCTACTAGGTTTGGATTGATAGCTTGGAGGATGCTTTTTTTGGGACTGATTTCAAGTTCTACCTCTATTTCCATATTAGGTTTTCATGGGTTGTTTGTTAGGCTTAAGGTGTTTACTTGACTTCTTTTGGTTTTTTGCTTTGGAAGTCAAGTTCAGTTTCACATCCTTATCGGAGTCATCTTTCTTGTCAAGGACCCTTGCCTTTTCCTCAATTCTTAATTGAGTAATTAAACTCTTCAGGGAAAATTCTTTGGTCTTATGACATAATGAAGTCTTGAATTCCTTCCATAATGGTGGTAACTTGTCAATTATGACAACCACTTGAAATTGGTCATCTAATCCATTCCTTCGGAAATGATCTCATGTGTGATCATTTAAAGGTCATGGATTTGGGCCATCATAGGTTTGTTATCAACCATCTTAAATTTAAAATACCTAGAGACAACATATTTCTTAGACCTGGCTTCTTCAGTGTCGTATTTTTGTTAAAATTCTTTTTAAAGCTCGTCGCTAAGTCCTTTGAGGATGTAGTTACGATACATATAGTCGGTTTGATCCCACTCAGCATGTGCTTTGGAACTCTCATTGATAGGCTCTTTGTTAACTTTAGGTTGTTCGGTGGTGAGGATAATGGCTACCTTCATAACGTTAAGGTAGAATCACATCTTTTGCCTCGATCTCTTGAAGTAGACACCAAAGAATCGAAACGGTTTGTTTTGATTGCTCAATGGAGGAACGGCGGTGGTGACGGCGGCAAACTCCATCGATTATTTGAGAATTGGAGATTAAGAATCGTCTAAAATTGTTAGGGTTAACCTTCAAACCTTCGATGGAATCAGGAACAATTGCCACAAACAATCTTCTGATTTGACGAAATTGATGAATGATCACTCCTTGTATAGACATTATGATTGAGAGAAAATAGATAACTAATAAAATAATCAAACAGCTTAGGCATGGACCAGGTCGCTCTCTCTTTAGATGATTCACACCTACTGTAGGTAATCAGGAGTAATAGTATCTCTGACGCATCGCCCTAGAATACAAAGGCTGAACGTTTGAACGACTCTTTGATTACTGGACAAAGAATTGAACCAAACTCACTACATATGCACACTATGCCTAAGAAACTCAAGTACACTAAAAAAGCTTTTCTTTGAGAGAACAAGCTAAGAGAAGAAGAGAGGGAGTGTGAGTTGTAATTTCCTCCTCACAACTCTTGGCCTATTATAGGTGCAGCAAAAGCTCCTCATAAAACAATAAAAGCGAAATTAATAGTGAAATAAATTCAATAATAAATGAAAAGAAATGGAAAACATAATGACAATGAACTCTGTAATTAAAACAAATTAAAACGTTTGTAATAGAAAACCGTTATAACTGTTACAAATTCTTTTTTTTATTAAGAATTTAAGATAAATAACTCCAACAATCCCCCATTTATTTTTCTAAAATTCTTTAATTAAGCACTTAGAAATATATATATATATATATATAATGACACAAAATAAAACTCTGGGCATAAAGAAACATTGTGCATAACAAAAGTGTTAATGACTTGAACCATTGTTTAGCGTATAAGTAATCACTACTTCACTGTGAATGGTAACCTATGAATCGAAAATAATAAGATGGGAGTTATTTAACAAAAATTATTCTGACCATTGACGTTTTTTATAGGATCAAATGCAAAAGTGAAAGTTGATAAGATTGAACATCATCGAAGCCACAATTGTCATGGAATAATGAAGTTGTAAATTTGGCTTGTCATTATAGTTTGTGCTTTATTCTCCATGGTAATCACGATTTTGACTTAGTTGGACGTGAAATCACAGAGTTTAGTATGTATGTCTGTGTGAAGTTCTTATTGTGTGTTTGCCATTGTCATAAGTGTGGGATGCCTTACATTATTGGTGATGGTTGTTGGCACATGACATATAATGTGTGTATGTTTTGATGCTAGAAGCCTAGTTACGTTTTATTACTAACATATAGTTTGTAAGCTATCAAACTCTGTTACAAACTATTAACTAGATTTAGAAAGAATGCGGTTTGAGACTTATTTTGCAGACTGTGTCTACTTAAAGATTTTATAGCTATTTCACAGTTAAGGTGCTGATATTTTGGAAAGAACATCCATATGATTTTAGAGGAAGCTATTGAAGATAATTTCAAAAAGAAGATTGTGAAGCTGTTGGAGCAAATCAAGGGAAAAGAAGATATTTCCCATCTTTGTTAGGTAAAATATGTGAACCTTATATTTAATTATATATCAGATTTGGGGCAATATTTAAAACTGATTTAAAGCTCAAAATCTTTACTAAACTTCCAGCTGGTTTTCTTTGACTAAGAAATCAGGATTCCCATATAGGAAATACTTTATCAATATTTTTCTTAGCAAAATTTTCCTTGGTAGTAGTTGTTGGCGGATTTCTTACAGAGAATATTTCCTCAATATATTCTCTTGGCAAGTTACAATTGGGAAGAGAAATTGATATATATCTCTGTCCAGTTGTTGAGATTTTTAGCAGCTCTTTTTGGATTGCAAGAACTGGAAGTTTTTCTAAGAAAAGTATCTCCTTGCATTTCTGAGAAATTCTCAAAGAGACTTGGTTGTTGTTTGATATGGAAAATAATCACACTGCTATGTTGGTGAGATTGTTCTTTTGCTGAGCCAAAATCGCTTTGATCTTAATCTACGAATTTCACTAAAATCTCTTTATCAAAACAATGCTCCATTGCTTGATATATAATTAACACTTGGACGTAGTTTCCAGTGTATATGTGTTTATGTTTTCGTAGGCTTTCACGATTTCTTGGCCTTGGAGATAATAAGGAATCAACTTGCAAGTTGGATCGGTTATAAAGGCTTTCACGGCTTTTTGGCTTTAGATATAAGAGAGAATCAGCTTGCGAGTTGAATTGGTTGTAAAGGCTTTTACGACCTCTTGGCCTTTGAGGTTGCAACGATGACCTTGTGAGCTAAGTTTTGTACTAAGGCTATCACTGCGCTAAAGTGACCTATAGTGAATAACCTAATAGTAACGAGTAGTTACTATTAGAAGAGAGAAGTAACCAATGATTGGGTGAACTCTATAAATTGTTGTCTCTTTAATTTTATATTCTGTCAATAGTTTGCACGGGAGTCAAACTATCTTATAAACTTTTTTGGACCTTACTGTTTACCTTTTTTATAAGATTAAAATTTTATTTTTAAGAGTCATAGTTGCATATGCACCTATTCACCCACCTTCTAGGTGTCCTCTCTCTCTCTCTCTCTCTCTCTCTCTCTCTCTCTCTCTATATATATATATATATATATATATTATCCCGACACCCTTCAATGCTCAAGCTGCATGACATAAATCTTCTCCCCCGCTTTCATCTCTCCCACCTTTGGTGTACATCTTCTTCTTTAATCTTCGTCCCCTAAAATCTAGCTAATAATCTCATCAAGCCTTCCAGTCTCTTTCCCAAATCATAACAGTGAACAGCCATACCAGTAGCACCTTAGGAGCTCGAACCAAATTCCAATGCCTTCGACCATCCAAGCTCGAAGCTTCCCGCCTCCACCACCATCTTCACCATCATCACCATCTTCATCGTCTTCGTCATCTTCGTCATCATCATCATCACCCTTAGAGCCGGTAACAGAGTATGAAGTGTTCATCAGTTTCAGAGGTGCGGACACTCGAAACGCATTCACCGGATTCCTCTACGAGGCCCTGACGGGGAAGGGGATCCCCACATTTCTGGACGATGAGGAGCTCGAAATCGGCGAACCCATTCACCCCAACCTCATGAGAGCCATCAACGACTCGAGAATGGCGATCCTCGTGCTGTCGCATAGGTACGGCGATTCGTGGTCGTGCTTAGAAGAACTCGCGGAGATTGTGAAGCTCATGGACGACAAGGTTCTTCGAGTTTTCCCCATTTTCTATCACGTGGATCCCGGCGATGTGAGGAACCAGAGGGGGGCATTCGGGGAATCGTTCCGAGAAAATGAAGCGAATCCGAAGAAGAAGGAGAGGATGCATACATGGAGAGCTGCGTTGGCCAAAGTGGCCAATCTCAAGGGGGCGCATTTGCAGAATCAGTAATGTTTCTTCCTGATTTTCCCTCTCTTTCCCTCTGTTTGGTTGGTAAAAACTTTCGTCGAAATCAATATCTGTCTTTTTTTTTTTTTTGTTAGTTAGAGCCCTGATTCCATGATGAATTCCAAGCTGATTGAAGAAAATCATTGGTTTGATGTTTAAGAACTTCTCCTTTTAGGAAAGTAAGCATCAGAGGGGTGAAAATCCGAACCGAAAAACCGCAAAATCGACCGAAACCGATGAAAACCGAACCGCGTTGGTCGGTTTTTTTCTCGCTTGGTTCGGTTTCGATTTTTTTTCCACCAATAAACCGCATCAATTAGTTGGTTTTCGTTCGCCGTCCAGAAAAAATCCTGAAAACCGATCGGTTGAAAAAAAATTCATATAAATAAATAAATATATATATATATAAGTGTTGGCCGAAGCCAGTCCAATAGAACTTAGGTCCAATCCAATAACAAATGGGCTCACCAAAAAGATTAGCCCATTCCTATGTTGTGCTTTATTAGCTTCCTTTGTTATTTATCTATCTCCCACTTCAACTCACTTTCATGTTTTTTTGTTGTGGTACCCCTTAGATTTGCTCTCTTTATCTCTCTCCCACTTCATCTTACAATAATAAAATAAAATAGAGTTTGTCCACATTGAAAAAATGAAAGGAGTTATAATGAGAGTGTCCTATAAACTGAGGTTTAGAGAATAGCAAGAGACTTGCATTCTTTTGGCTAATATGTTTGGCTAAGGTTAAGTTAAATATTTATTTTTACAGCCTTTTGATTAATATTTTCGGTGAAGGTTAAGTATAATATTTATTTTTGCGATGTTCTGGCTAATATGTTTGGCTAAGGTTTAAAAATAATATTTATTTTTGCAACCTTTTGGCTAATATTTTTAGCTAAGGTTAAGTAAAATATTTATTTTTACAACCTTTTGGCTAATATTTTTGGTTAAGGTTAATTAAAATATTTTTTTTATTAATTTAATATCTTTTATATGGGTTTTGTGAAAAAAATTGAAAAACTGATTTGTTGGTCAATTTTTTTTAGCTTTTTTCTGTTTTTTTTTTTTTTCGGTTGACCAATGTGAACAGTTGGTCTTTGGTTTGCTTTTTTCATAGGGAAAATTATCAGTCGATCGGTTTTCGATTTTTCATGAAAACTAACCAAAACTGACCGGTTTTCACCCCTCATCATCAGAGGTTAACCCAAAGAGAAAGAAGAAGAAAAAGGACACATGACTTCTGTCTACCCTTCACAACTTTCCCTGCAGAAAAGACCAATGGACTCAAAGTTATAAACTAATCTTCTTTTTTTCACCTGGAAATGCAGCAAGAAAAATGGAACCTTGAACTATGAGCGTGGGGTCCCAGTAAAAAGAAAAAAGAAGAAAAGAAAAGAAAAGAGAAATATGAATGCTGAAGTAGTGAAACTGGAAGACATCATGCCAATGGATAAGAGCACGATTCCATCACAGAGACTTAAAATTTTATATATTTTTTTACTCCTATTCTTTGATCTTGATATATCTGATGAATTTCTTGAAGCTTACACTATTTCCATTGATTTTCACAATTTCCATGAGTAATTTCTTTCCTCTGATGAAGAAATAGGCAAACCGCATTTGGTAATTCAAAAATTTTGATTACCATCATTAGGAAATAAAACTCTTCTGTTGCTCACAAGTTGCCGAAGCAAATTAATTTGGGCTATTCTTTGCATTCAGATTTCATGCAATGTTCCTTTTTGATTATGTAGTATCAAACATTGGCAGTGGGTTTTAGGTGGCTGCTACTGTTCTTGCAGGTCTGAGCCAAAATTTATTCGTGATGTCGTCGAGAAGATTTCTTCTGAATTAAATGAAACACTTTCACATTCTTTCAATGGTCTTGTTGGAATGGAACCTCGGATAAAGGAAATGAATTCGTACTTGGATTTAGAGCGCAAGGATGTTTTGTTCATAGGCATATGTGGGATAAACGGAATAGGCAAGAGTACCCTCGCGCGAGTTACTTTTGACGAAATTCGCGATCGGTACGAAGCTAGCACCTTTCTTGATCTTGAAGCGGAAGGATTACTTGCTTCCCAAGAAAGGCTTATTTCTGATATGAAACTGCAGAATGGGAGAAACAAATTGGAAGTATTAGGAAAAAGGCTTCGCAATAAAAACGTTCTTATCGTTATTGATGGCGTTGAAGAAGCCAAACAATTGGAACGATTAGTAGGAAGCCATGGTTGGTTTGGCGAAGGGAGCAGGGTCATCATAACTACCACGAATAGACAATTGTTGGTGGCACATGGAGTTGATAATATATGCACCGCTAAGAAGTTGAACGATAAGGAAGCGCTAGAGCTCTTTCTTTCAAAAGCCTTCAAGAAATCCAGTCCTGAAAGTGATCATTTGAATTTGGCAGAAGATTTTGTCAATTATGCTAAAGGCCTCCCCCTAGCGCTTGACGTTTTAGCTCGCTCACTGTGCGACAAGAAAAAAGAGCTATGGAAAAGCACTTGGGATAGGCTAAAACAGGTGCCTGACGGAGACATTATGGAAGCACTCAAAACAAGCTTCGAAAAGCTGGACGATAGAAAGAGAAAGCTATTTCTAGATATTTCGTGTTTTTTCGTGGGAGAGGATCGAGATCGAGTAGCAAACATCCTTGAGGGCTGCGGGTATTACTCAGTAAGTGAAATGGATGCTCTTATGGACAAATCTCTTATAACGGTTGTAGGGAAAAGATTGTGGATGCATGGATTGCTACGAGAAATGGGTAGGCGTATTGATTCGGGTGAATCCCTTCAAGTTCGCAGTAGACTGTGGTATTGGAATGAAGCCCACACCAGAGTAATGGAGAATGAGGTAACCATCATAATTATACATGTGTATATATGTAAATATATATGTATTTGTATTTGCTGATACCCTGATACACGCATTTTCTGGAGGCATCAATATCATATGAAATGGATTTAATAAGCTCATTACTTGGGCGTATATTGCTCAGCGGCAAATTCAATGTCTTTGTTACCAGGAAACAGGACCAAGTGCTTGTGTATTCCAATACTTGCCTGAAAAAGAAGAGGTGGACTTGAATGTTGATACCTTATCAAGGATGACTAAACTGAAATTGCTCAAAATAAAAAATGTGCATGTTCCTCAAGCACTCAAACACCTTTCAGATGAGTTACGTTTACTTGAATGGCATGGGTATCATTTAAAATCCTTGCCAACAAATTTCCAACCACACAAACTTGTTGAACTCGTCATGCATCGGAGCAGCCTTGAGCAACTATGGAAGGGAAACATGGCAAGGTTCTAACCTTGTTTTTTGTCATCCAAAAAGGTCAACTTTAATGGTGTTTTTTTTTTCTCTCTTTTTTTTTTTTTTGGAAGAATGCAAATATATATTAACTTCCAAAGAGATTACAACAAAACCAGGGAATACCCGGCCAAACAAAAAGGAGAACACTCTACATGCCCGAGCCAACCAAATGAGCCTAGAACAACCTGGCTAAATGGATAGCACGCAAGATTTGAAACTTAATCTTATCTACAATCAGAGCATAAGAAACATGAGCATTTTCAAAGAGGGAGACATTACGAGCCTCCCAAATGAAGTAGATAACCGCTGCAATGGCAATGCAACTAGCTTTGCCTCTGATTCCCGAGTGCCTACGGCCTTGGGAGAGCCAATGAACAAAGCGCTTCAGTGACGTAAAGTTCCGAGAGAGATGCATCCAATTCTTGATTTCAAACCAAATCTTGCAAGTCAATGGGCAAGAGAAGAACAAATGGTTTCTAGTCTCAGTATCGCGCTTACAAAGGTAGCAGGTGGAACCTCTGTTGAGAAAATCCGCTTTATCAAGAGTACGAAGCTTATCACGAATAGCAAGCCACGAAATAAATGCCCATCTCGGGAAAATGTCAGATTTCCAGATGACCGAGCTCCAGTGACATTTTGGTTTGTTATCCAATAAAAATGAGTATGCCAAGCTTGCTTGAATAGACCGTCCATGCATCCAAGAGGCCATAAGAGAAATGGCATTGGTGACACCACCAGATTTTTGAAGGATTAGATCACGGATGGAGAGAAGCTTTTTGAATAGAGCGGAATCAGTTTTAGAAGTGGTGACCTCCCAAATCGAAGTACCTCGCAGATAGATGTGGTTGATCCATTTTAGCCATAAGGAGATCTTCTCGGAATGGAGATTCCAAATGGCCTTACAAAGAAGAGCACAGTTCCATGTTTTGAGATCATGAATTCCGAGGCCGCCCTCTGATTTTGGAGAACAAATAGATTTCCAAGCAACAAGAGGCTTAATCTTTCCTTCGGACTTCTTTCCCCAGAGAAAATTCCTACAAAGGCCCTCAATTCGGTCAATGACTGATTTAGGCAAGGGGAAAATTGACATCCAAAATCCAACCACACCACCAATGACAGCACGGATGAGTTCCAAACGGCCAGCATAAGACAAAGATTTCTGATTCCATCCCAGAATCAAATTGCGAATTTGATCAAAGAGAGGCGCGAAGTGACAGACATTAAGCCTAGAAGATAGCAGTGGGACTCCAAGATATCTGAAGGGAAATGAGCCAATCGGGAAACCCGTGACTTGAAGAAGGCAGTCCCGATCATAGTCACTTACCCCGGCTAAGTAGATGGCAGATTTATGAACACTGAAAGAAAGGCCCGAGACAGTGTGGAACTTATGGAGACAGTCCATAAGGAATCTAACAGATCCAACATCTCCTCTAGAGAAGAGCATAAGGTCGTCCGCGAATGCTAGATGCGTGATATTTTGCTCCTTACAAGCAGGATGGAATCTGAACTCACTGGATGAATTTGCAGCCTTCAACAATCTAGAGAAGTACTCAAGACAAAGAACAAAAAGGAGAGGTGAAAGCGGGTCACCTTGTCTGAGCCCTCTTCGACCTTTGAAGTGCCCATAAATGCTCCCATTCACCACAACACTAAAGGAAGTAGATGAGACGCACTCCATTATCCATCCAATGAAACGAGATGGAAAACCAATTGATGTAAGCATCCACCGAAGAAAACTCCACTCCACTGAATCAAAGGCTTTATGAAGATCAATCTTTAGCATACACCGGGGCGAAATTCACTTACGCATGTATTTACGCAGGAGCTCTTGGACGAGGAAGACATTTTCATTCATGAGACGATTGCTAAGGAAGGCAGCTTGGTTCCCCCCAACAATGTCCTCCAGGATGGGAGAGATTCTGATAGCTAGAATTTTGGAAATGATCTTATATATGACATTGCAGCATGAAATAGGTCTGAAGTCGCCAACTTTAGAAGCAGTGTCAGATTTAGGCACCAGGGCAATGAGAGCGTGATTGAGCTGTTTCAGAAGCTTGCCCGACTCAAAGAACTCTTGGACAGCACCCACCACATTCGGCCCAATGATTGGCCAAGCTCTTTTGAAGAACATGGCATTAAAGCCATCTGGCCCCGGGGACTTCTTGTTGCCGAAGGATGAGACAATGTCCCAGATTTCAGTGCTAGAAACCTCAGCCAAGAGAGCATCAAAACAATTAGGATCAACAAGATTTCCAGATTCACAGACAAGAGAAGAGGCTGGCTCAACTGGAGAAGAAGAGCCAAGAATCTTAGTAAAGTGATCCACGAAAAGCGATCCCATTTCATCAATAGAGCCTGTCAGAGAACCATCTTCTTTGATAAGGGAAGGAATAAATCGACGACGCTTATTTTTGCATATGACACTATGAAAGAAGCTGGAACATCTATCCGCCTCAAGAATGAACTTGCATTTAGCCAACTGAGAGAGGTGAGAGTGCTCCAATCTGCGCAGAGAAATAGCCGTATTACGGAGAGTAGAAACTGCCTCTTTAATCGTAGCATCATTAGGATGGAGCTGGAGGTCCAGCAGGGCAGCTTTGTAGGCATCTTCAGTACAAGAAATGCGGTCAGCAATGTTGTTATAGTGAGAGTGGAATAAAGACCTGAGAGGAGATTTTAGGCCCTTCAACATCTTGCATAACCTGAAAGACTTGCAACCATTGATCTGAAGGTTCCAATTTTTCTCAACAATTCTAGTGAATTCAGGGAGATCAGCTGTGGCATTACAAAATCTGAAAGATTTAGAACTGCAAGAGCTGGCAGAATCCGTTGAAATAAGCAGATAGGAGTGGTCAGAGATGGAACTAATAGCTGAGGTATAGACAGAAGCTTTCTGGAAGGAGCGGAACCAGCACGGATTGGCAAGAGCTCTATCAAGTTTTGACCAAACCCTGTTATTGGTCCAGGAGAATCGCTCCCCGAAGCAGGGAATGGAGTCCAGCTCTAATTCATCACAACAGAGATTAAAATCTTTAATCTCATAGTCAGAAACATCAGATCCGCCCCATTTGTCATTAGGGTGCAATATGCTATTGAAGTCTCCCATAAGGATCCAAGGAGAGTCCATTGATGCATCAAGCGAATAAAGGCTATCCCATAAGGGCCTGCGAGCATGAATAGAGTGGAGACCATAAATAAAAGAAGCAACAAAGCTTGAAGAGGAAATCTTACAAGTGATGGAGCAGTTGATAAGCTGATCACTAGAGAAAAGCACTTGTAAATCCACCCTGTCAGCCAACCAAATGATAAAGATTCGCCCCGCATGATGAAGATCAAAATTATGGGAATAAGACCAATTTTTGAAGGTAGTCTTCATCAACCCATCAAGAGAATTCAGAGAAAGCTTAGATTCAAGAATCGCAGCCACCGAAACATTATGTTTGTTCAAAATTTGCACCAATCCACGGTGCTTGAGGGGCTTATTGAAGCCCCTCATGTTCCACACGAGAATATTCATGTGGAGATAGGGGGGTGGGGGCCCCCAATCTTGATACCATTATTAAGTTTTTTGTAGCTTTCCATGGGTGCGGCTGTAGTACTAGGAGCGACCACATCCTTACCTTTTTGTTTTCCAGCTGAGGGAACCACTTCTTTACCTTTGTGGCGCCCATCGGTAAGCTTAGATTTGGTAGCATCTTGCTCAGCTGATGGAGTCAACTTGGAATCAGTCTTCTGAATTCTGGCCCAAGGGGGTTGTTCTACCACTGTGGCAGCATTCTCAATAGGAGGCAGAATAGAAGCCTCAGGAATAACTGGCAGCTCGTGAGTCTCTGGAATAGTACAGGCTGCAGGGGGATCAGATGAGACTGAGACCTTGATTTGATTAACCGCCACGACAGGGGGCTTATTCTTTGCTTTAGAAGCAATAGAGGCAGCACCCGGATTGAACTTACAGCTATTCTCCTTATGGCCTATTGCCTTACAACGAGTGCAGAAACTGGGCACATATTCATAAGTAATTTCCTGGCAAAAGGAGGACCCATCGGGTAGCTTCACAAGGACCTCATTGACCAAATCCTTGGAAGCATTAATTTCAACAAGAGCACGGGCATATGAAGGTCTTCCATGAGAGGCTGTTAAGCTGTCTGTCCTCAGAGGCTTCCCAACTGCTGAAAGGATTTTACCGATACAGCATGCATTCCAAAACTCAAAGGGTAAGGATCTAAGCCTGACCCAAACAGGAACAAAACGTATTTCTTCATTGTCAAAACGAAAGAAAGGGGGCAAGATCTTTAGGAGCAAGGGTCGTTGGAAGATAAAGTAAGGTCCATTATCGAGAACCATATTTAATTCCCTTATCTCATTGAACCTAAAGATGAGCCAGCCACTCTCATGAATGGAGAACGTCCAGCCCCAAGATTTGCAGCATTGAAGGATTGCTTGCTTACCAGGGAAACGCCCTGCAACATAACCAATAAGTGTTGGACCCCAGGTGTTCTGAACTGAAGAGAAATCCGTGGATTTCAAATTGCAATCAGCAGCAGCATCTTGATCAAACTCCAGTTTGAGTCCTTCCTCAGGAGCTCGGTTGTTTTTGAAAAGACTTGCCCAAGGCTTACTCATTGGATTCTCATTGGGAACAGATGAATCTGAATCCCTAGGAGGCATAGTAGAAAAAGAATCGTCCTTCCCAAGTGTGCGAGAGATACTTGGGGAGCTTTCCCGTTCAATTTCTTGAAGAGGCATTTCATCAAGCACCTTGTGTGCATCAACAGATTTGTTCATGTTTTCGCTTTGGGGGTAGTTAGAATCCATCCCAAGAGAAACAGAATCAACAAAACCGTCATCCACAGGAGAATCATCATCAGAGGAGCAAGGGGATGAATTACCAGATTGACTCATTTTGGATTTCTTCGGATTCCTCAAAGCTGTTCTACGTAGCCCTGAAGATTCAGCAACCAAATCCGCCAGTAGAACATCTGGGGAGTCATCATCAGAGGTGGCAGAAGGCGACAGCAACTCGACCTGTTGAACTGAAGCCGGCAGTCGATTATCTTTACTCGACTGGGATTTCTTCAGTTCACGTTCACGTTGCTCCGCCATGATACGCCGACCAAGCTCAAGGTGTGCATCCTTGATGCTTGGCGTAGATCGTCTGGGGAGAGGAGACGCTTTCTTCTTTTTTCCCATAGATTCAAAGGACTAGGGTTCAAATCTCATGATAGCGCAGAGGAGAGCCCAAACCCAAACCACAAGAGTCCCCACACGGAGAGAAACAGTGGAGAAGGGAACTAACCAAGAAAGATTGAGACAACAATCGACAGCAGCTTCACGGAGTCCACGATCAATGAGTCGCCAGGGAGTCGCCCTAGAGAGAAACCATGAGAGTGCCTCAACTATTCTTTGGTGGTCAATGAGTCACTCTTTCATTCTGTACTCTTATTGATTTTTCGGTACCAGAGGTTGGACATGTTAAGAGTGATTGATCTGAGTCACTCAGCGGACTTAGTCAGAGCTCCTGACCTCAGAGGAGCACCAAATCTTGAGAAGTTGATTCTTGAAGGCTGCACGAAATTGTCCGAGCTTGACCCCTCTATTGCTGATCAGAAAAGGCTTATGCTGCTGAATCTAAAAGGCTGCGTCTCTCTGAGAATCCTTGCACGCGAAATAAACTTGGCTTCTCTTAAAATACTTGTTCTTTCTGGTTGTTCTGGCCTACAAGAGTTTCCAGAGGTCGGTCCAGATATGACGTGTTTGTCTGAGCTTTATTTGGACGGAACTGCCATTGAAGATCTGCCACTGTCGTGCGAGTACCTGGCCGGACTTACATTATTGGATTTAGAAAACTGTAAAAGCCTTATATGTTTTCCTGGGGTTGTCTGTAGATTAGCATTTCTTAAAACTCTCAGTCTATCAGGATGGAAGGGTCAGCCACCTACATCATTGGATTTCCTCTTCAATATGTCGAAGCCCATCAGTTTGCTGTTGCCTAATTCATTCTCTGGTTTAAGCTGTTTGGAGTCTCTGGATTTGAGTGACTGCAATTTGTTGGATGGGGTGATTCCGGATGATCTTAGCGATTTGTCATCGTTGCTGCGTCTTAACCTGAGCAACAACAATTTCACCTGCTTACCCAGTAGTATTTCTCAGCTTGCAAGGCTTAAACTTCTTTACTTGAACAATTGTAGTGAGTTACAGTCGCTGCCATTTCTTCCTTTGAGCGTAAAGCTTGTAATGGCACGAGGATGTACTTCTTTACAAAATTATGCAAATCGAGTAGTCGTGTGGACTTCGGGCGAAACGGGATTCACTATTATTGATTCTCTTAGAGATGAGGATACAGACTTCCCAATCAGCGATTTCTCTTTGCCTGAAATGCACTTTCAGCCACTGTGGCAGAAATACATGGAGGTATCTCACTCCTTCACCCCTTACCCCATTAAACGGCTATCTTATACTATTAATATTTCCCCCATTTTTGCAGGTACAAATTCATGAAAGCAAAGTACTTTACTGTGTTTCAGCTCAAAGTGAAACTCCAGGATGGTTCACCCACCAAAGCCCTGGATCCTCGGTTCCACTTCCATTGCCTTCGTATGATAGTAGTAATTGGAGAGGCATTGCCTTTTTTGTGCTTTTCAAATTCTCTAAGCATGCCAAGGCTGAGAATTCAAAGCATTTTTACGAGCTTCATTGTCGTCTGGACATAGATGGAGGCTCAGCCGATCAATTCTTGGTAATTAACATCCCAAGAGACACACTCCATGCTGAGTCGTTTGGACTTTGGCTGTATATATCACATGAGATTGTTAAAGACCATTTAGATGAGCGTGGTTGCATTAGCCCTTCAGTTGCAGCCAACAACTCAAGTGTGAGGATAATAGAGTGTGCAGCACGAGCATTATATGGTGACGAGGTGGCACAATTTCTTGAGAATTTAAGCCACAAAACCTTTGGAGACCCCAATGAGAATCGTCGACGTCATGAACGGTTCATCGAGTATCACATGAATCCTTCACAAAAGTATGTCGACGATGATGTCGAAGATAGGAACTCTAGTCACCAACATGAGTCCATCCAAAGGCTAGAGAGAGAGCTCAACTCATTGCTCCTACGATTATATCAGGTTTCTGACTTACTAACACCAATGCATAGTTTTACTTCTACTTCTTGTTTTTGGGTTGTATATTAATGGTGTATGTATGTTACAGCAAGACTGTGCTCGATTTCACTGCTACGATTATCTTTTTCCCCAAAGTGCAACTCCACATTGGTTCCATCATCAAAATTTTCGGTCCTACATAAGAATGCCGCTGCCTCCAAATTTGATAAATGATGAGACGTGGATGGGATTCGCTGTATACGCCCTTTATGCTGTCAACAGCCACGCACCCTCGTCATCTAATTCTAGTGATGGTGATAATTTGAGTTCAGCGATTTCTGTCCACTTCTCTAGTGTCTTAGGAGCCGATGAAGATCCTTCTTCGCCTTATATTGCATTCCCGCTCTCCAGAGACACGTTTAAAGAGTCACATCGGCTTCTGGTGTTCTACATACCGGGGGTTCTGTTTCTTGATAAGTTGAATCGACACAAGTACATCTGGGCTTCATTCAAAAGCCAGCGTGCTGATGTGGAGGTTCAAATGTGTGGAATTCAACTTGTGTATGAGCAAAATGTGGATGGATTTGTGCGGACCTTAGTCCAATACATGTTAGCCAGTCCTCCCACGTACCATAAAGATTACTACTTAAGTCTCTTGGATACAGTGGAAGAACTGCGAGCCTGCGACTGCAGCAAGTCATTGAGAAGGTAAAATTGTCAAGGAAATGATCTTGTTTGATTAATTTTTAAGCCTGACTAGAAATGTTTGTTCCGTATGTGCAGGATGCCTCGTCAAATGCCCAAGCTTCTACCAAGTACTTCCACACATTCTGAGGCCAGCACGTCGAAAGATTCAAATCCCTCTCCCGCAGGCTCTTCAAGGATTTCATCGAGCTCGTCTACTATTTCATTAGGCATACCATTCGGAAATGGACATTGCTCAAGCTCTGTATCATTAAGCGGCCTTGTAATGTGGTTTAAAACATACCTAATGGTCAGTCTCCATTTTCTTCTTAATTTACCGTTTCATTCTGTTACGTTTGCTTCTGTCAGTTCAGTTTTTTTTTCGCTGTACTTCTGTTAGTTCATCTCTCTCTCTCTCTCTCTATATATATATATATCTCTCTTCACTTCACTGTTTTCGCAGATTAATAATTAATTGTATTTCACAATGTAATGAGTCAATGCCAAAGCTCTACTATACACCCCATCTTCGACCTATTTCAACATGTCATACAGGACCACTACAACAGGCCAAGTGTTTTCAATCACTCGTTTCCTCAACGTGAGATTCCGGGGTGGTTCAGCTATCAAAGCAACAACAACGCCTCAGTAGCGATTGAGTTGCCCACATGTCTCTTCGAGGATCCTGATTGGCTGGGTTTCGCTTTATGCGCTTCCTTCTCGTTTAATAAGCACCCAACTGCTGTCCGCAATGGTCTGGGCTTAGGAGAGTCGCATAGGCTCATCTGCCGGCTAACTTCCAATTTGGGTGATCTGCGTCCCTTATTTTTCCACAACATCAAGGATGAAGATGTACTGATTTCACTGCATCAACGAGCACTCATCTGGATATCATTCAT
>CM067259.1:23692618-23782618 GCA_034195605.1 Santalum album
CATGGACCGGCTTTAGCTGTACTGGTAGCTCCAAGCTTCGGCACCGAGGACGGCACTGAGTTAACTTCTGAGCCCATGCCAAAATCCTTAACCTGATCTCTTAATCCTTCTTTATCTTCGAGCTTATCAGGTCCTTGGGCGGAACTATGGTTTCCAGAGACCGTGCCAGATTTTGCAGTGGCATCTTTCTCTTTTTCTTCTGTACTTGTCGAACCACCGCTGGAAAACGAAGCACCTTTTGATGCACTGACCTGGCATAAAGACTTTGCTGGAGGATACGTAACTTTGCTTAAGCTGTCATTTGCACTAGCTTCATTTTGCTCTCTACACTTAGCTCCACCTTCATCTCTCTTTCTCTTCCTTGCTCGTTTACCAGAATGGGAAGGCCGGACCCCGCCAGGGAAGACAAAGTGAGGTATGTTTTCGCACGTCAGGTGCGATACATGTATCCGCATTCCGGGTTTCCAAGAGGAATAGACCCCAACTGAGTACTTGAATTCATCAATGGTTCGCCTTATATCAAATTTTTCACCTTCTTGAGCACGGGCGCCTGGTTTACGATGTAAGCCCATAAAATAACAGCAGCAATATTTTCTGGATTTCTCGGCAAAATCAGTTGGGTGTGGGTAGCACTGAAGCACGCCATGCGTATCCCTCTCGATCTACATTTAAAATAAAATGGCCCAAGTTAAAAGCATGTTTTAGGGAATTATGGTTGCTCTGAACGAATTGGCCCAAAAGATGACCGTTACCTTCAAAGTAAGCAGACGAAGCCGAGACTCGACCCAGCCTTTCCAGTTTCTAAAGTCTTCATCATTCCCAGCAGTAACATCTATCTGCAGATAATTCTTGTGCGCTTCAAAGAAAGGAGAAGGCTCAAAAAGATCAGTCCAGCCAGCCTCATTTGTCTCCATGGCCTGCGAATATAGATACATTCATGAAATATGGATGAATAAACAATTATGAAACTACAGATAAGTTAAATAGCAGCACAACAGAACCTACGCTTCTAAAAAATAATAAATAGAAGAAAATAGCAAAGAAAGACAGGTCAAAATGTAAAATTCAACACAGAAAACAGTAAAGATTCATCAGCCTATAATGATGGAAACTTTAGCAATGGGCATGAATTGCTGTGAGTTTCCGATAAAGTAGAGCCTGCAAGCTCCATTATTATTGCAGAATGGCAGTAGAAATAAGGTAATTATAAATAATGTACGTGTTAGAAAGTAATTTTCTTCTGTTCAAGTGTTTGACAAATGTGAGATGAAAGAGCAGGGAAAAGCATTCGTTTTCAGCATATTCCTAAATCTCAACCTTCTTTACACCAAGACAACTAAATACAAAATAAACAGTAAAGAGATGCCACCTTCTGGAATGTACTACCAGCTGTAAAATCATTACCAGACAACTTTTACTGATGCCATAAGTAACCAACAAAAACTAGTTCTGAAGCAGAAAACCGATCCCACAAAAACATCCAATGCATTCACAGCTAACAGAGAACAATAACTGAGAGAACATTGACATGAAGAAAGAAGACAATCCCACAGTATGCAAGAAGAGTGCCAAAGTCCAGTTTATCATAAAAGCATGACGTGATTGCAAGAATCAGAAACAGAACAAACATATTGGTGACAAAGATTTTCCTAGAGAACATAGTATAAATATCAGTTATTAATATAACTCCGGAGTCTCTATAAATGTGAACTAGTGAGAAACATACATTACAAATATCCTTTCCCCTCTCAAACTCTTCCATCATGATCCGCAGTGTACTTGCTGACACATTGTAGCTGGAGTTCATGCCAGGATATGCAGGAGTTACAATTGGCATCAGATGTTGACGATCATGGATGTTTCTTCTAGGATCCCATGTGGGGAGCCCCAGATTTCGTTCTTCAATGGGACAGAGCAAGACAGGATTTGGCCAACGCCACTGTGAATAGACCCTAAAGAACCGTGAAACCAGCGAACTAGCCAAGAAATTCGGGTACAGTTGGCATATACGAGCAACAAGCAATGCCCAATTTATACCACCAAGAAATCCTGTAACCTGGTAAAGACAACACAATGTCATAATCTGTAAATAAAGCAAGAAAAGAAAAACAGCAAAGGCCCAAAAATTATTTTCCTTACGTTTGAGTAAATTCCACGACGCTTTGCCCAAAGCCTTGTGCATCTCAAAGCAGCGCGAAAATTCTGAACATATAAAATGGATAGAGTTGGGAAACGATGTATGAGATCGAGTGCACAAATGTCCACAAAGGACCCTTCAGAGTGAAATGCCATACCTGAATGTTTGGGACCAAACACAAAATTTGATCAGTGACCCGGCAGCCATTGAGACTACGGACCGTCTGCTCATCTACATTTTGTAAAATTGACTCTTTTGAAATATCTAGGTCCTGAAACAGCATAAATGAACATGATAAGTTATCAGCCATCTCAACACACGCCAGATGCTCGGATATGATCCCCATATACGTCTCAGATACACATGGAAAATGTACATTTTTAAAATTAATATTTCAATTTTGGATACTGAAGGACAATCCCACAACAATACCATGGGACTCCTGCAATACAGCAATAGGATACAGAAAGGTCCTCTAATTATATGAGTGTGCGTGTGTATATATAGAAGCTAACCTTTGCAAAAGGGGAGCCTTGTCTATGAAGGTCCGCCATTCAGAAATAAGTAGCGGCATCAAAACTTAGCATTCCTCAGGTGAAAAGTATAAGAATTGGAAAAAATGTTTTTTGGATTTTGGTTTTTTCTTTTTTGGATATTAATGCTTGCATCAAGAAAAACAAGGTGCTTCATCTTCTTTTTCCACAAAATAAGAGCAGTCTGAAACAAGATGCTTCATCTTATTTGGACATTCATACTATATTTTTGAGAAACTCTATCTATAGAATCTATATACCATCAATATTAACATCTTAATAAAGTGGACTTAATCTATTCCGAAAGTTATGCACAATGGTCTTACAAGGTTGGGTTAACAACACTCCCAATCTGGCAATATGGAACAATGACATGTCACAGACAAACATGGTACATAGTAAAATACTCAAAGTGAGTTTGGAAGGGAAAAACATAACTATTCCTTATAATTGTTACTCTATTATTGGCACATGATAATAATGTAAACTGTAAAGTACATGGATGGGGGGGAGAAAATCACCGATCTAGATCAGCCTCCTTGATGAAATTGAAATGCAAAGCCTAAACAATATTATAACAAAAATGACAATAGTTTACCTCTGGGATAACCCACTGTGACAGTTGAGCATAGATAAGGTCAATAGAAACACCATTAAGCTTGAACTTCATCACAGGGACACGAGCATCAGGTACAGGATGCATTTCTTCCACTTCAGGCATATCCTCTAGCATCTGACGAAGTGCACCGAAAAAGTCTTCCTGCAATAAGTTGTAAAAGTTACATGTTAACACATAGAAAATAAATTATCTGGTTTTAGAATTATTGATCATGTAGAGGGAAGTTTTTTACATTGCGAGTAGCATGTCTAGGCCCCACACACAATGTGTCCATATCTGCACCAGGGCCATGCACCTATTTGATGAACAAAACAATAATAATCTTAGTTTTGCATAAATAATAAACGGAAGAAAAAAACAAGGAAAAATAGGAGTTAAGACGCAGGACAGAAACGTAATATATCTTGTGTTGTTTATTAAAAGTAAAAATTAAGGTAATACTCATACCCCAAGACGATAAGATCCAAAAGTGAATATCTTTGCATTTGCTTCCTGGACCAGCTCTTCATTGAATCCTTTGGCACGGGTAACATCTTTTATCCATGTCTTCACAGTCTGTTCAATAAAATTTCACAAAAAAGGAATATATATTAACAACGATAGCTACAATAAGAAAATACAAAAAAAAAAAAAAAAAAACCAGAATCGACCCAACGACTCAACCTGGTCTAATATCCACAGCACTTCTTCCCGTCTTATAGCTTCTTCCTGGCTTTCGTACAATCCCGCATCTGCGAGAAACTGATCATCCAAAAAACTCCCATCACATACTTAGATCGAGAAATAAATCAACTCTATTTTTATACCCTCTTACTACAAAATTCAGGAAGCCATGATTACCTTTTCCAATTCACGGTTCTTGATCACATCATCCTCAGAGGGCCCAGAAATGGAGATCGGTTCCGAAACACCGTTACGCGGGGCATTGGGCTGGTTGTTTGATCCGGGACTACCCATAACTTCCTTCCTTCTACCGCACGGAATCAGCGCCATGATTTGCGTAAACTATGGTTAGCATATACAGTGAGACTTCCGATCAATCGAGGAGACAAATAGGAACTTTGCAGGGGTTTTGAACGCGTCAAGAGAGTTTTTGGAAAGAGCAGTGGAAGAGAGAAGAAGAAAAGGAAAGCCGGAAAAAACCCTAGGAACATAATGCATTTCAGCGAGGGAAAGTATTTAAAGGGGAAAATTTCTAAAAGATACCCCCGTGCTGTGGGTAAGTTTTCAAAAGACCCCCTCTTGTTTGAAACAAATTTAATTTAATCCCTATACCTTTCAATTTAACTTATTATCTCTCTTTCATTATTCATTTAAATTCCTAATGGCATCCCCTCCGAAGAGAAGCTTATTTTAACCCCTCAAGCATTTTTTTTTTTTTTTTTGAGATTTTGTTCATCTGAGACTCCCAATTTTAAAATTTTTAAATTCTCAGTTTCTGAATTTAGGAATTAGGGCTTTGAGGGGAATTTGACTCCAAGTTTGAATTTTAATATTATAACTCCAAATCTCTTAATCTCAAAGCTTGGAGGTTAGAATAAACTTAAATTGTCTCTCTTTTAGGTAGCCCCTTTGTTCATTGTTTTCTCATTGATCTTGATTTTTTCCCTTGACGAGAACTCACCTTCCTTTTCGAATTTGCATACATGGAGAGAGACTTTGGAGGCTAAGAAGAGAAAGAAAAAAATCAAATGCCCTCGATTCTGATTTGCACATGTGGATAGAGAATTTGGTGTAAATGCCATCGATGGCATCCTGCTTAAAAGAACGAACTTGAGGGTTTGTTTTTGCTACATGTAGGATTCAACATTCAAAGTCCAAAATACTTTATAAAAATGTGATTTTTCCTACTTTTAAATAGTAGTGGCACCCATGGATAATGCATTTACTTGCTGAAATTCATGTTAAAATAAGCTGAATTATAATGATTTTTTCAACCGGGAAATCTCAAAACATGCATCGCGTCAACCTTGTGTCGCCGGCAATGGACGAGATGTCATTGTAAAATAGTTTGGCGATTTAAGGATGACGAATTGGAAGTTTGAGGACCCATCTGGAAGCGTTCCAGAGTTTAGGGACCAGTTGTAAGATTTTCCCTTTTAGCTGCTTAAATAAAAGGAATAGATAACGGCTAACTAGCTGGCTCCCTTTTTCAAAATTCTTCCCGCTTTATTTTATTTCCATAATGCCACGAATTATTTTATCTCCAAATTGCCCCCACAGTCAGTGCTCCTTTATACGATTGTAAAAAGATTAAATTGGCTCCTCAAATCTGTGTGTGTACATGCACACAGCTTTACAGCTAAATTCATATAATTTTGACACATATCATTCGCTTAAGACTTCTATATGAATTTTCTATTTTTATACTTATCTTTTTCTAGCACTTATATCATCTCTCTATCATTGGATTCGGGTTTTTTTTTTTTTGGGTCCTCCTCCATTTAAAGCCTACCATGAATATTTTTAGCTATTATTTAGACTCTCAATTTTTGTTCCAAAGATTTCATAGTTCCTCTTCAATACTTATCTTTTTTGAACATTTATTTAGTAGGATCGTGTACTTTAAATTTCAAACTATTGGACTCAATTTTGTCATTCATCATATGGATATAATAATATAATTTTGACATGTGTCATTCACTTAAGACTTTGACTCATATGTAAACTCTCTGTCTTCCTCTTCAGTACTTATATTTTTCTAAAACTTATTTGAATTGCATTTTAAATTAGAATTTTCTTTCAATTGAAAATCTATCTTTTCCTATTTAAACTATTCAACTGCCTCTTCGATGCTTATCTTTTTTTTTTGTTATTTTTTTATAAAGCTTATCTAATACGGAGTTTAAATTTTTTTAATGCCACGATACTTTTTAAAATAATTTTCTTTCTTTCCCCCAGTTTTATTCACTCTAATACTAGGAATATACATCATGAGAGTCACAAATAACCCTTTTGCTAAGGTGCGTTGGAGCTATAACGTTTCTATCCTTGCTCTTTTTTCTTTTTTCTTTTTTTCTCTTTTTATCAAGCTTTCCATTATGCTTATTTTATTATATTCGGTTTCATTTTTCCTTATTACGAAATTGGAGAATGTTTTATGACCTTCCTTTCATATATTTGATGATATATCCTTTGCCTATGGATGGTGGATTTTTATGACAGATGAATCGTCTCTGTGTATTGCACGGGTTAAAAGGCTAGTTACACATAAAAAATTTTAAGGCTCGGTAAATCTACAGATTTCAATTATACAAATTGAATGAGTATGAAAAAAAAAATAAGTGTCAATTTTAATATAATTTCATTATGCATACCTTTTATCCATATGATCTAGATATTCAAAACAACTATGACGATTTAAATCATTGTGTAGTTTGCAATATAGACGAGAATCTAATATATAACCAAAATATATGAAATTTAACACGTGCCATTTTATTTTTTCATGCTTATTCAACCCACAGAGTTCCCACACAGTTGAAGTTTACAAAAACACTGTTCCCAACTTTTAACAGTAAATAAACTAAACATGTTATTAGTACCCTTCGTGAAAGGTAAGAGGAAAAAAAAAAAGAAAAAAGAACAAAAACAGAAAACAAACTAATTCTGCCAAATTTTCTGATTTTTACTCTGTTTTTTCGCTAGATCTCCTTTTGGCTTGCTTGCGGCTCGAACTATTTTTACTTTATTTATTTCACGGTTTATTATTAAACCAGCATTATTTTTACTTTATTTATTTCACGGTTTATTATTAAACCAGCATGTTTGGTCCATAGGATGTGCTTGAAATGGCTCTCTAAAATGTGACTCGCCACCACCGCTTCACGTTTACAAGTAATAATGTGATATTTCGAATTAGATCAAAATATGCAAATGGAATAAAATATCGGTACAACCTTACAGAAAAAATAAATGGGTTTAAATTTGTTACGAGCATCCTTCAGGAAGGAGCGAAATATTTTTTTCAGGTAAGAATGATCAAAATAAGGAATTGAGGGGGACCTCAAACACTGCCGTTCCAACCATTTTTTTCAGAAGGGGACCTCGGAAGAGAGGGAAAGTGGGACATGGCATACACCTTTTTCAATAAATGGAGCCAAAACAACAATTCTTTAACAATAGCACCACCTAAATTAGGCATCGATACAAAAACCCTATTCACCTTCCCATACATGTGTGTGTATATATATTTGTGTGTGTGTATATGTATATCTGTATATGTATATATATGTATATATATGTATATATATGTATATGTATATGTATATGTATATATATTTATATATATGTCTATGTATATATATCCAATGCTCTACAACTAGACAAGCAACGCCTAAGAAACATAACCCACATATTCAACAAATTCGTCTAATGATGGAGTGAATTCGAGGGAGTTCAAGCGAATAAATTGCAAAATAGGCGGTGTATTTACCGATAAAAGAAGCCAAGTATACTAAAACACATCGATTGAACTTGCAGAGGAGCCATTTCATTAGCTGAAGGTGGTTGTGAATACAAACAGGCATTATCATTATTCATTATTGGCACCAGAAATGGCATGGCTAAATTATAGTAGCGGCTAATAAACAGGACAGTATCAAGCTCACTTGCCAGGATATGAATGTACAACTAGCACAACAATACAAGCAGACAACAATTCGTTCCTTACACTACCATAGAAATAAAAATAAGATTAGCTTACGTTTCCTGTGAAGAGTTCTGGCAATTTACATTCTCGATACTTTGATCTGAAACGGCTGCAGTAGCAGATTCTCCATCCCTCTTCAGCAATTCCTTTACAAAGTCAACATGCGTAATATTAGTTTTGATCTTTGTATTATTATCTTTTTTTTCCTCTTTGGCAGCATTTATGCATGAACATATATACGCCTACCAATTTATGCATGAACATATATACGCCTACCAGTTTGGTGGCGGCAACAGACAATCGCTGCCTTTCCTTCTTCTCTTGTTGGCACTGTCCACACCAACTAGAGAAATCTTTCTGGTATTTCTTCAGCTCTCTGAATACCGAGCTGTGAACAGCAGAAATAAACTGATGAAATTTTAGGAAGGAAAACAGGTAAACAGATTTAAACGTGACCAGCTGCAATAAAAATGAGCAGCACACACAAAACCGAGCACAGTTTAACAGAATAAACCAGTTAATCAAGCTCATAGCGGCATGTGAAAAATTTGTCAATACCCTCAACTAAAAATAAATCCAGTTCAGCTCCCTACTATCCTGTATCATTGTTTTCTTGAATTATTAAAAATTTGAGTGAGCAGAGGATTCCATCACAAGCTATGTCCGCAAAAATCAGTGGTCTGCAATAAATACTTACAACAAAACAACTCTATAAAGATTCTAACAGGTCTGGTTTTATCGACAGGATTAGGTCAATTAGCTTCCATCATGAAAAGATGAGTTCAGATTCAAAACCATAGCCTACCAACAGATTCTGTATAATATATGCGCTAAGGATACAATTTTGCTGCAACACTAATCAGGGATATGTATCACCCATGTATTATGAAACACCACCAAGCACACTCTCAAGTGAAATTAGTAACTTTTGCAAACTCGAGACATCAGTGACCTCACTACCCCTGCGCATCATCCATATATTTAAGTAAAAAGACCAAACAAAAAGAGGAAAGGACACATGATAGTACCTTCTGCACCAAAGGAGCATGTTTATTCTATGCCCCGATGTCGTCGCTCTGGCACCATGTCTATGGCGACCACGATGAAGAACTGCATGGCCAGGAACGTGGTAATAATCTATGATTTCCTGTGTCCGTAGATGAAACACAACTAGAGGAGTCATCAGTTGCTTAAAGTGGCAATGGAAGCAACTTCAACATTTGAATAATAAGTCAAGCTTAGACATGTTTTAGTTTTTACGGGATAGCCACATAGACAGGTCACGGGCAATTTGAATACAATATATACCAAGTAACAAGCAACATTATACTGATAGAATTCCAATTTAAAGTCAATCATGTAAGCATTATGCATGACTAACAAGTATTACCCGGGACTCCAAGATACCCATCTGAATCCTATTCCCACTACATTCCCAATTTCAAGGGTGTCACTATCACAGGCAACCTACATACCCAGAAATCTAGGATAGCAAGAGCAATTTGAACACTGGCAGGAGCTGGGGCAGATGGTAAAACAAATCCATGAACCAAATGGCCCCTCAACATTATCTCAAACGGCTGCATGCACCATGACTTGTTCTTGACACACACAAATACTCTCAACAATGACCGAACCGTTTGATAAATGGTTCCAAACCAGAACCATACCATTTATAAATGGACGAGGTGGTTCCGATTCCTTAGTGGGTGCTCCACATCCAGTACACAATTGACTCCCCCTAATATGGGTTATGTTGCCTTTGCAGCGGCAACATCAACCCAGTTCCTGTTCTTTTCCGGTGCACTCGCTTTATATCTCCAACACACAAGGAAGGACGCAACATGTGTCAAAATTCAGACAACCTTTTCTTAGAAGTATACGAATAGCAACACTGCAATGAGAAGCAGGGTAAATTTCTATAGCTTTCTTTTACTGCTAAGTCCTAAAACAGGATCAAAACTGTCATTTGATCGTTAAAATGAGGAACAAAAATATGCTAAAGCTGCACGCTAAAATATAAAAACAAGATGAGAACAAAAACGAAAAACATATTATAACAGAACCACCACCTAGATGAGAGAGACAAAACTCTAAACCTGTGCTGAAGTACGCTAGCATAAATAAGCAATTTCATTACTTCACCTACATGACATAGTAGAGGGAGAGCAATCGTGCAACCATCAAGGTTGCTCATTTGCAACCGGAGGGTCATGCATTTGGCCCATAAAAATAACATCTTTGCAAAAAAAAAAAAAATAAGGGGAAGGCTGCATAGATAAATGACCCTCACAAAGTCGGAACCATGTGCACCAGGGTCAGCTCACCAATATGATGGATTATTCACTTCTTTACACTAGAATAGTGTTCAATTGACCACAAAACACAAGATCATATTCAAATCCTCACATATTCAAATCCTCAATTAAACCAAATGCAAAGGCAGAATTATAACAAGATTAAGAGCAAAAGCATGGACAATTTAACATAAGCAGGAGAGATCTGCAGATCCTCCAACCATAGAGAAGGCAAGGCTTTGAACGTTCTTCTCCCTATCCTCTTAGTGCCATTATTTTGGAAATGCAAGTGTTCAATGAAAACATGGCAAAATTATCATTTAAACTCCTCGATGTACATAGCTCAACTGAAATTTAAGAAAGGAGGAAAGGTTTCAGATTCATCAGTTATTTTTTTATCAGTAAAAGCTCAATAAATAGAAAAGGCAACACAGGGTGCCAACCCGTTATAGAGTAAGATTTTCGATGGGATTGAAACAATCAAAACAGTAATGGAAAGCTTAAAATTACAAGAAATAGCCCAGTCCCTCAGGTAAAAAGCCAAGTTTCCTTCAGCTGTTGAGTTGAGCTTTCTACACCTTCAAAGACTCTTTTGTCAAATGTGGTGGTTCAACGAGCTCATTTGTCAGTTTGGAAGAACTGCAAAAGGAAATAGGAACATATCTGCACTCATTCACTCACTCACTGCACTCTCACTCTATATGCATGCACATGTATATATATATATATACGCACACGTACAATATGTGTGTTGGTTCACAATCATATGGCAGTGCGATTATTTGTACATGAATAATCATATGAACCAGTAAAGTAGTGAATACAAACCCAGCACTACGTTTTCCCCAGATAAACAATTGCACTCAAACAAAAATGATTTTAAATATTAACCTACCTCTGATAGACTTTCTGTATTAACGTGTTTATCACAACGAACACCCCGGAAGAACAATTCTCCACCAGAAAACTCTTTACCCAAGCAAACATTCAAAGTGACTTCTGAATCATCCACATGGAAACCTAGAAATGAAAATTGTTGAGATCTCCTAGAGAGTAATCAATGTAGAAATGAAAGAGCTATTAGAGTGGGTCACTCGACCTACTTCAAGGAGAAAGATATATTTTAAACTTGTCAAAACAGAAAATGCTCAAGGTAGGTAATAAGGTATCTCTACAATACAAAATTAATATATAAACCTAGTATTTCTCTCATCCACACAATTCTCCATTTCATTTCAGTCCATAAACTCAACTCACCAATTCTTTCAGCTCTTTCAATTTCAGTCCCCTTCTCCTCTCCTCTGTTCTTTCTACAGAGCAACTCATATACACAGGCACAGAATCAAACCCCAAGAGAGAGAAAAACATGGCATAAATCTCTAAAATGAGTCGGGATTAGTAAGCAAAGCAAGATAATTCGATGTCTGAAGGCACCGGTGCGAATCCTCACCTATGCAAGGAATTTTTGCTGCAAGAGGGAAGCTGGTGATATTTAGAAAATGGATCAACAACATGGCTGCAGATAGAGGAAAATCTCAACTTAATTCTAGTACTTAGCTGCATAGTGACCAGGCAACCATTGGCAACCTGCCTTCCCTATTTCTAAATTCTTTCAAGATCAATTTATTGCTTTGCAATTTGCCAATCGCAATGGTTTGGCATATGAAGGGCTGTTTGACAAAACACAAAATTATGCATTGAAAATTTTAACCTAATTCAATGACCGTGTTCTGTGCTCTCTGTTCTGTGTTATGTCTTTAGCAAGGGTCCCCTCATCGAAAATTTATCTGGAAAATCATATAACAAGCTCAGTGATTTTCAAATTTCCATGCCCCCAATTTATATCATCTAATGATGCACCGAACAGTCAAAATAATTAACCACATTATGTGTTCTGATTTTAACCATTATCAAGCAGGCCCTAAATAAGTAAAACATGAAAATCACAACATCAAATACAGAAGACAATGGCCAAAGAAAAGGATTAAAGCAATCACTACCTAGGTCAACATCCCTATCCATGCCATATTCAACGACAAAACCATGATGTGAATCCAAGGACGATCCACCAACTTCAGGAAAGAATACTGCACAAGATTCACACAAGCAACAAACAGAAGGACAAAGTCATAACTTAGCTGATATATCTTGTGTCCAATGTCCTAGTTCATATTCACATAATAAATCATTTATGTTACCCTTAGATAGCGGACGAACAAAATCATCCATTAACTTGTCGAGCATGGTCTCCAAGCCAAAGTCATCAAGAACAGCACCATATTTATTCATCGTATTTGGTCGCATAATTCTGAATTTTGTTTCATGAACCCACCTTTCAAAGTTTTCCACCTAAGCAATCACAACCTAATAAGAAAACATAAAAGCTGAAGTACAAGGAGAGATTAATTCAAATATGCTAGATTTCAATAACAAAAAAAATGATACCTCAGCCAACAATAAATCGCAGAAAACTGGCTGAAGCATCTCAAATGTATAAACACCTGGAGAGGGTTCAGATATTATCCTTCTAAAACTCTCCTCTGTATTTTCACTGATTGCATTTAGAAATGAGGGTACAAAAAAGTCTGTGGCGTGCATCGTATACAGCTGCCTATGGAGAGGCTGGAAAGAGCAGGGAACAGTAACTATTCAGGAAACATACAAGAAAACCATCAAAAGAAACTTAAGCTTCTATCATGTTTGCATGGACAGAAAATGTGAGCACTAAAAAGCCCATAGATTGTTGACAGGAGATCTTGTTTTGAATAAATAAATGCCAAGGCAAGGCATATCTTCCGATTTTCCCATGACACAGACTAAAGGTGTCAATTCAATATTATATATTTTAAAAATAAGAATAATGATTTCGTGTTTCCATCACAGCATTTATTCCTCTAAGCAAGCGTATTACATACTGGTTCTGAAAGCAACTAAAAAAACATTTTACAAGCCTTTGCATGCTATTGTAACAATTTCTAACTAAAACATAAAATGAGGATCAAGCATACTCATCAGCAGGTTGCAGATATGGCCTTCCTTTTACCAAGTTTCATTGACTCCTCATATTAACTTTGTTCAGAAAAGTAATTTTACAGTAATGACAGAATAAATATGGAAAAGAATCTCTCTGCGATTAACTTCCTCCCTTCTAGGAGTCCATCAAATACTACAATTTAGCATGTGTATTGATTCGCCTGCTATTAAACCATATAATTCACATGACTGCTACATGAGGCTGCCCTCCTATCATATTATTAAGGGAAATCATACAAGTCATGGAAACTATGGTGGTACTCTTACTAAGCGGACTATTGTTTAATAACTTCATCTGATTGAACTTGCCACCTTTGATAAATTCATGAAGTAATGAATTATATTACCATCTTTGAATTTGAGACCGTACTTGGTGTAATGAATAATCATATTAGTTCTCGGTATAGCCATTGGTATAACATACCTGATAGTTCGATATGATCTTCTGCCTGTACTCCCTGTGCTTTTGAACCTGTTAAATGAGCAACAAGAAACTATGATCTTTTAAAAAAAATTTATAATTGGCTACCCCAGTCTTCTCAGAGGCAAAACAGAAGATTAAGTGTTCTCTTTTTTTGGTAAATAAAGATTAAGCGTTCTCATTGTAACTGAGTAATTGCAAGAAATGAATAAAAATTAAAATCCCAGGCCCCACTTCTTTCTGGAAAACTAATTTTCCTTTTCCATGCAATATTTCATGTAAAGAAATCGATTTTTATCTATACTAGAAAGATCATCAAACGTGTTATAATTTCTAAAATTTTGACATATTAGAGACAATGGTTTCCCATTTACTTGAGTTGAGATGGAGAGCTTGAATTAAACAGATCATGATATCTATGCGTAACTTTTGGATATGGAAACAGAAAACATTAACCAGAACTAGATGTGGACACTTAATTCAGCCTGTACAATCCAACTTCCCTAAGCCAACCTTCTCGTTATTCGCGGATCGAAACAAGATTCAACTCGAAATCAAAACGACATTTCCTCCGATCTCGCTATCTTTCCACCCATCAAACGCATCGCAATTTCAAAACCCAAAACGCAAACAAAGAAAGGAAATGCTGCTCTTACTCGGGTGCGCTCGCCCTCGGGCAAATACTTGAGCAAAATCTCCCTGATGTACTGAACCTTGGCGTCCCGGGACACGGCGAGCATGGAGGGAGGGAGGTAGCGCTCGATCGAGCTGAAGAGCAGAGGGTTAAACTCCAATTGGAGGTCCTCGTAGCTGTCGGGCTTGTGACCGGCGATAGGGTTCAGGCGAAGTCTCTGAGAGGACGGCGGGCCCGGGGGGACGACGCCGTTCCCGTTTCCGGTGCCGGCGGCGCCCCCCTCGGACTCCTTCCTCTGGTCGGCATCCATGGTCATGGCTCTGGAGAGATGAATGTACGAGAGCGCACGGGGATAAAAGATGACACAGAGAGGAGGAGGCGGAGGAGGAGGTAGGGGAAAGTCAACAACAGAGCATTTTGGGAATTAGGGTTTCTGAAAATCTGGGGAATTAGGGTTTGCAGAGATGGAGGGGAAGAGAGAGATGTGAAAGGGAAGTATCCGTTTGTTTGTCCACTGTTGCAGTTTAGGGTTTTGTTTGATCCATTTCGTGGGCCAGGGTATGCGGAGCCCACAGACTTACTTTTCTATTTTATAAAAATAAAAAAAAAAAGAGGGGGAAAAATGAATTAAACTTTAAAATGAATTTCGAACCCCACCTCTCCCCGGCGAAACCAGTGGAGCCGCCGGCGATGCGTTCACGGTGGAGCGCGCGTTGTTCACTCTCTCTCTCTCTCCCGCGAACCTTTTCGCTCAGAGCACTGACCAGTAGAAGAATCCATATCTCTCTCTCTCTCTCACTCGAAACTCTTATCGGAACGGGACCACGGCCGAGTGGTCCATGACCACCAAATAATTTGGCCTCTATTCGTCGACCGGTCGGGCCCGCCGGACCGTGAAGTGGGCCATTTAGGGCTAGAGTGAGCTTATCCCCAGGTAAATAACTTGATACGCGATCAAATTTTTTATATAATTTTGAAGATGTTTAAAGCACTCATTTAAAAAATAAAAAGAAAAAAATATATATAAATATTATAATAATTTATAATTTTTATGAATATTTATCCTTTAAAAAGGGAACGCTAAACATCTTAAAATTGTATAAAATTTAATATTCCCATGAGATCACATTGTGTTTTTTTCAATCTATACAACAAAATTTTTTATAAATTATAAATATGTATCAAGTTATTTGATGGACAAATGGAGAACGAGCATCATTCAGACAATCGGGTAAGCTTGTTTCATTTAGATGGAATGGGAGAACAATTGGGGAAAAAGGGTGGGGTGTAAAAAAATCTATTATTTTACGCATATTAACATGCAAAGGGGTCGACATTTATACTTTGTCACTATACCTAATTAGACACGAAGGGAACTCAAAGCAATATTTATCAAAATAATTTTCTATATCATGTTGATACTCCTTCGTCTGACCTATTTAAGTGGATGTATAAAGCTTTCCAGATATAATATGATGCTTGCATTTAATTAGCTTATATATAACAGCAATACTGCAAAGACAAAATTTAAAGGTTAATTTTCTCTATGAAATTATATCTACTAGAATTTACTCGACTATTATTCAATATGGTAAGGCAAACACGTTCATTGTTTTATTCATTAGTAAGATTTTGAAGGTGTAGGATATAGTTATTCAACCCGTAGTCACCTTGCATATTCCTACTGAATTTCTAAAACATTACATTTTATTGTATAAATGGAAGTTAATCAAGTAATTTTATCAAATTATTTAAATATTATTTATTATAACTGAGGGGTTTTATTTAGATTTAATTTAGACACATGATGATATGATAAATTTCTGTAAGTATAAAAGTATTTTTAAAAAATCAAGTGAAATCATTAAATAGGGCACGAGACCATCAAATAGTTGCAAGTATTCTTTTTAGTACTACTTGTGACTTCTCTGAGACAACGCCGAGATCGTCACGCCTTTAGTGTGGCACTTTCACTTCGACACGTTTTTACTCGTAATCGCTTAGAGCTCATCTTCCATCAATTGGTACTCTCAAATGAACCTGCTTCGGGCAGGCAACTTTATCTGATCAAGGGTCAGAGTACAAGGGTCCTGGTACTTCTTTGATGAGAAAAAGGAGGAGCTTATCCTAATCCGGGGCACCCACTGCCCTAGGAGATCACCTAGCCCTCAAATCCCTAATAATTGTTCAATTGGCCTCTCCAAGGTTTGTTGTTAAAAAGCATGGGTTTATGCAGTATAGCTATCATCGTCTTTACAAGTGTTCTTTTATGCTTGGAATTTAATGATAAAATAGAATTGGACTCTAAGTTACTTATAGGGTTCATTTGGTTCACAGAATCTCACATTTTTATCCGACATTATATTTTTTAGAATGTGTTACCTGAGAATGCCAGACCCAGAATGTGACATTCTTTCGTTTAACATACTTAATCGAATTTCCCGAAATGTAACATCATTATGTTTGATATAAACCATTAGATTCGAGAAATGTTAAAGTTTTTCATTAATACCCTTTTATTAAAAAAATAGTATTCATGACATAAAATATAGCAAATTATGTATATGATAAAAAAAATAAAGTTAACACTTAAATAACAAATTTGCCTATTTTTAAATTTTAAAGGAGAAAGAGTTTAATTCAAATATTTACTAACTGAAAATAGAATGATAAATTTCTAAAAATAGTATTATAAACTCTTTATTATGAATAATGTACTTATTTATTACCGGTATTATTATTATTGTCATTATTATTAATATTATTTTAAGTTATATTAGCTATATACTTAAATGAGAATTTTGTCAATCAATTTATTAACAAGAGTAGTTTTGACATTTTATTTCATGTGCACGTTCTAACCTACTCGAAGTCTCATATTCCCATCTCTTAACTCGGGAATGTTAAGCCCTCGTTTTCAGGTATATGAGATTCCAGGATTGTCACATTTCACAGCCATACAAAAACACTGGAAAGTGATATTTTCAAACAAATTACAAGCAAATTTTGTGAACTAAATGTACCCATACTTAAATTAAGAGTTATTCTAGCTATTAATTTGAGAATAAATATTAATGCTTTGAAACACAGAGAGAGCGCAAGATTAGTGAGCTTGCTTATTGAAGCTCAATTTGCTAGCCATAGGAAAGTATGAATTGGGATTGAATAAAATCCAATCCAACCTATGGCACACCGAGTGATATACATTAGGAGAATTAATAGTCCGTGTTAGTGGGGATGAAGAAATACAATAGAAGCCACCATGAAATTTGACACTATTAAGAATTAGCGGTTCATGTCAGAGGAATTTATGGTGTCCAATTACAATTCAAGTGGCCTTGTAATCTTTCTTTCCATTCATCTAAAATGATCAAATATTAGAAACATAAATTTGCTAGAGTACCCTTAAAAATCTAAAATGCCTAGGAAGCTCATTCAAAATGTCAAAAATATTCAAAATATTCCAAAATAGCCCAGATGTCAAAAAAAAAAAAAAAACACAATTTAACTAATGCGATTATTTTTAAACTGTCTAGATATTCTTTAGCTATTATAATGGTATGAATCTATAAAACATATAAAAATATTAAAGCATAATAATTTTTATCAGATTTAAAAATTTAAAACATATTAATACAGGGATTAAAACTTTTATACAAACTTTAAAAACCTTGAATTTCTAAGTTTTTTTTAAGTATTAAATATACGACCGGCACAACATGAAATCTTCGAAGAACGGTCACATCTACATATTTATTTGTCCTTCATATCTAGAGGATTAGAACTTTTAATTAGTGTCACAAATTTCTAAAACTATGTGCACTAGAGTGCAATGCAAGTAAGGTGTAAGCCGCCGAAAAATACACCAATTGCTAAAATTAACCAAAATATCAAAAAGGGAGCGCAAAAAGTTGAAAATAACCAAAACACCCCTAAAGTTATGGAGCGCACTGCCCTAATAATTACAAAAAAGAATATGTAATAATAGACCTATGAAATTAGGACGATGACGAGAAAAACACAGTTTTACCATTTATCACGTTGAAATATCTATGACACGTGTTATTTACATAAAACTTATTAATTTTAATAATTCTATTTAAATTTTTTTCCTTTTATATTCTTTTTCTTTTAATACTTTTTTATCATGCATATTTACTTATAGTGCTTTACAAATCAGAGAGCTCTTCTTTCTCTTAAATTATATACATAAAATTTATCGCTAAAATTATAAAAATTAAATTTATAATTATTGATAATCACTATGCATCGCACTAGCTACAAATTTTGGTGACAAAAAGAATAACGGGGAAGATTTATTGGAATTTGATTCATGATATTACCCAACTTTTCATCTTCTTTTAAATGTAAGGTAAAGATGCGTTAAACATAAATATGAACAATGAGAGAAGGCAACCATAGACATGATCCCAGAAAAACTCTAAAAGAAGCTGTGAAGGGGGTGATGGATTAGGGATATTCTTTATTGAAATCCTCCTAATCAAACACTCAAAGAAAAGAATCATCGGAGGAAAAAATAGTAAGTACGAGCCAACAATAGGTTTACCCGAAGATATTGCCCAACTTTAGTTCACTCAATTCATGTGATTAGTAGTAATTGACATTTAAAATTAGAGCAAAAAAGAATTATTTATGTGAAAATAATGTTATTTTTTTAATATTTTAAGCACATAATAATTTTTTTAATAAAACGATATTTTTTTTAAGAGATGACGTACATGAATGACTGTATGGCGGCGTTAGGTGGGACAGATGGTTCCGTCACCCACTCCGCCGTTGAGGTTCCGCGGCGGCGTACAAAGTCAACTGAGCTCTTCAACAATCTACATTTGGACGAAAATAGCCTTCTGCGAGCTTCTCTTTCCTTCCCACGACTACATTTTGATGCCACATTAATAGTAATTATGACGGCGATGTCTCGATCATATTAATTTTTTAAAATCTTCAAAGCAACCAAAGAATTGATTTCAAAGGTTTATCAGAGATTATGGTACTTATTACCTAAAAAGAATTTGATTGAATAAAAAAAAGGTGTTTTTGTGTGACAAATTAGGTAATTTATTTACAATTGCAATTCATAACTATTTATTTGAGGCATATTTCATAAATTTCAATTATACATATCAGCTGAACATGAAAAGATAAAAAGAAATATATCAGTTTTTATATGACGTCAATATGAGCTTTCATTTATACTAACTATTTCTACCCAATAAAATTATATTAATTTTTTTTTTATTTTTTTCATGTTCATTTAATTTACTTACTAAATTCACCAGGGTTGCAAAAAGAAAAATTGATAAGTATATGTCTTAAGAAAAACACAACTTAAATGGGTCAAACTTGGGGAAAATTAAATTCATTTGCTTTTACAAAAGTTCCCAATGTTCCAGAACATAATTTCCAATTTTAAAAATAGTAAAATAGGTTATAGGGTTCGGTGAATATACTCTGTCACGGAGAACAATTGATCTAATATGTCATAACTCTTGCATCTTGCAAATCTCAACCTTTTAGATTGAATCAAAATAAAAAATCAAGATGGCATTGTAAGTCTCACATGATTTTATTATACACAAACCTCTAATTTATTGTAATCATTTATAAGGTCGTTGCAAAAAATATGATTAAATATAAATATTTTAATTTTAATTTTAATTTTCTACTGCTGGATTTATTTTGAATTCTAAAATTAAAACCCAAGAAAACAAAAAAAATGCATACAATGACAACAAAATTCGAACCAAAATAAAATTTTAAAATTTCCAGTTTGATATAACGGTTTGATGATGATACATTACGCAAGCTTGCTCGCATTAAAGTTTGAATTGCATTGGATGTATCTTACATGCACTGTACGGTGGATCCAGTAACGCCTACTAACAATATTTATGATATGTGTGTGAATTATAAAAGCCAAAACGTTTTATGCAGCTCCATTCTTAAGTGTAACCTTACATGTGCCATATATCATTCACACCAATAGTAATTATCTGTTATTATTTAATTAAAATATTTCTTAGAAAGGACCTCAAAAATTTTGACACGTTACCATCTCAACACGAAGGGTACGTTAATGATGTACATGTAATATTTATCTTAAATAATTTCTTTACCAAGCTGAAGTCATTAATGATGTACATGTAATATTTATCTTAAATAATTTCTTTACCAAATTGAAGTCATTTTTTTGAATAATGGCATGGCATAAAGCGGAAGCCCTTAAGGGGTGTTCGATTAAATAGTAAATTTGGCACCTAACATTTTATACAAAACAAATTACTACAATCCTTTGTGTTCTGTGTCCAATCTTCAACAATGATCCTTTCTTTGTAAACTTTTGAGGAAAATCCCATAATAAGTTTAGTGAATTTTACAATTATGGTTCTCGATTCATTCATGTTATTGAAATTACTATCTTTTGTGGTTAATGGTTTTAATTATCATCAAACTGATGCTTAGTAAAATTATACTTATCCTTCTTTTCAAAGATTGCCCCACCCATAGCAAATGATCCTTTGAACGCAAAAAAACAAAAAAAAAACGAAAAAAAAATCATGAATTTATGCTTAAATAATTCTAATTGTTCATTTTTATAAAAAGTAAAGAAAAAAACTAGAAGTGGAAAATAATATTTAAAATTATCCAAATACAGAGATCCATTACTTCTACAAATTCAAGTAATCTCCCATTTGTTACATTATCTTTTATAAAAAGATAAATAATTAAAATTACCTAATTTCATAAATTCACCACTTCAAAAATTCAGCCGTCCAAATTCACCCACCACAGGATAGGGGTAATTTGGTGAAATCGTATCTCCAACAAACCCCAAATAGAACAGTTTGGCATCCAGCCCACCTCCTGTCCATTTTATTATTTTATATATTTTCGCTGCTCCGCATCCGCATCGTAGCACAATTTGGAATTCAAAATCCTTAAAAAAAAAAAAAACAGAATAAATAATCAGAACTCTGACTGGCCGTCCTCTCGATCTCCGCCTCGAAATCGATCCATTTCCATCTCTTCGATCTCCCAAAACTCGCCATGGCCGCCGCCGCGAGTTTTCTGAAGCTGAGCGCTTCCTCTTCGACGTGGATCGGGCAACAGTCCTTCACCTCGCGCGGCGGATCCACCGCTCCCGCTGGTCCTCGCCGGTTCGTCCCGATCCGCGCCAGCTCATTCTCCGACGAGCTGGTCCACACCGCAGTGAGCTCCTCTATTTCCTGCTCTTAATTCGTTGTTTGATCTTCGTTTTCCTTTGGCGTGTGTTGACTTCAGATTGTTGTGCTGCTTGTTCCGATTTTGTGTCTGGTGAGGTGGTTTTTGGTTGGTTTATGACTAGTGTGCAATTTGTCGACTTGATGGTCTGGGATTTGAAGCGTAACGGCCATTGCATGTATTAGTTTTTTGGTTGGTTTATGATTAGTGTGCAATTTGTCGACTTGATGGTCTGTGATTTGAAGCGTAATGGCCATTGCATGTATTAGTTTTTCTATTATTGATATCCTGCTTGTTATTGCAGTCCTAGCTGGTTAGGAAAGAATGTTTAAATGATACATTTACAAAATTTTATGGGCATTTTATTTATATAGCTGATTGACCTAGTCCATTTCATCCCTCATCGCTATATAATTCTTTTTCCTCAGGAGATATTACTAGCCATCATCTTGATTGTGAACTCTGTCTATTAAGCTTGTTTTGGTAATATTTGATTATGCTTGAACATTTTTCATGTGTAATGTTTTCAAGAACGCAAATAACATGTAGAAAGTTTTCATTTTACCGTTACAATACTTCCCCAGTGGGGAAGATTTCAAGGCAGCAACTGGAGTTTTTCTTTCTGCATGACACCAGATATTTAAGTCACTGCACATTAGCTACTTCACTTCAAACTCGTCATCATTTCATAGATTTCTGGTCTTTTATGTAAAATGTCTTCTGCATACCATTAACTGTTAAAGGAAAATTCTCTTTGCCTACTGGGTGATACTGCTCTACTTATGCATATATATATATATATATTATTACTTAAAATGCGTGCAATGTTCAAAATAAGGAAAAATGGATAAGAATGAAACAGTCATGCTCTAAACCCCATGGCTGTGACCACCAGCCATACTTGGATGGGTTTACTGCATTTATGTGATTTCGGGGTGGGGGAGACTCCCTTCCTTCTAGTCACTGCTAGTTGGATAACATCTATTAGTCCCTTCTCTTCCTTCTCCTTTTGCTGGTGTGATTTGCAGAGGACGGATATAGATCTTCTCGATTGGGAGTTTTAATTTCATGCTTATAGACAATGTAAGGCGAGTCGCATTGTATGCAAAGTTAGATTTGCCTAGTCACACCCTGCCATCTAAACAAATTAAATAATAATTACATCTGGTCTGCCAGATTATGATAGTAACTTAAGCTTGAGAACTTAATGCATGTGGAATTTGGGACCTGGGTCTTACCGAAACACTCCTGAAACACAAAATGCATCTGTCTAACACGAGGCTGCAAGTTATTGCTGAATACCATTGTATTTATCTCTGCTTCACTTCGTGTCTTGAATGTTGTTTTAGAAAACTATTGCTTCTCCTGGTCGTGGTATCCTGGCCATTGATGAATCAAATGCAACCTGTGGGAAGAGGTTAGCTTCTATCGGCCTGGACAATACAGAATCCAACCGACAGGCTTACAGACAACTTTTGCTGACTACTCCTGGCCTGGGGGAATACATCTCTGGTTCCATTCTTTTTGAGGAAACACTTTACCAGTCAACAACAGATGGAAAGAAGTTCGTGGACTGCTTGCGTGAGGAAAATATTGTACCTGGCATTAAAGTTGATAAGGTATGCTGCCAAATTTGTCAAGATGTCCTTTCTGATCACCCAACATGAGATTTATGTTTTACTAGTAATGCTTTTCCCAATTTCAACCATCTTTCAGGGTTTAGTTCCTCTACCGGGATCAAACAGTGAATCTTGGTGCCAAGGCTTAGATGGTTTGGCTTCAAGATCTGCTGAATACTATAAGCAAGGTGCTCGTTTTGCCAAATGGTGAGAAAAATTCCCTTTTGAAATTTTGCTTTTTCATGCTTTGGTAAATAGTTACTGAAACAGTCTGTTGGATTTCCAGGCGGACAGTTGTTAGCATTCCTTGTGGTCCATCTGCACTGGCTGTTAGAGAAGCTGCATGGGGACTTGCACGTTATGCTGCTATTTCTCAGGTATACATTCTATCTTCAAGACGTATTTCTCAATCGAACTATAGATATTTATTCCCATTTTTACAATTTTGCATACAGGACAATGGTCTGGTGCCTATAGTGGAGCCAGAAATCCTTCTTGATGGGGAGCACCCAATTGAGAGGACACTTGAAGTGGCCGAACGCGTGTGGTCGGAAGTTTTTTACTACTTGGCGCAAAACGATGTTTTGTTTGAAGGAATCCTACTTAAGCCCAGCATGGTAACGCCAGGTGCTGAACACAAGGAGAAGGCTTCTCCGGAGACTATTGCCAAATATACCCTCACCATGCTTAAGCGGAGGGTGCCCCCTGCAGTTCCAGGGATCATGGTACGTCCACTTGAGCCTTTTGTGCTACATTTCTTGTTTATTCTGTTTTTGATTTGGGGATTTTAAAAGAATTAGGTTTTCTTCCATTTTCTTTTGCTTCATATATCTACCAATGTTGTTAACAAAACTGTCATGGGGATCGGACCTTCAAACCTATGTTGCATATGTTTCTAGCTATGGGGCTTTGATAACCTGATTTAGTACTTAAAACTGAATATAGTTAGTACTTTTGGGATTGCGCATGTTTGATGATGTGCATTGACTATCACTTAAAATGGCCAAAATCACATAAAAAATAAGAAGTTAGTGGTACTTATCTCTTGGCACCGAAAACGCTTACCACAGCATTTAAAATTTTGAATCGATTCTGCCTGATATTTACTGACCACTTGAAACATTCTGTGTTAAAATTTCCAATTATCCGTACTTAGTATTCAGTTTTACCATGGTGACTCCAAGGAGGTTAGTTTGATGAGTGTTCCAGTAAGGTGGGGTAGAAATCCTAATTTGGGCCTTTTTTTATTCAATTCTTTAATGTGGAGATTTTAGACTAATGATCTGTATCTTTCTCTTAATAGTTTTTGTCTGGAGGACAATCTGAAGTGGAAGCAACTCTGAACTTGAATTCGATGAATCAAAGCTCAAACCCATGGCATGTTTCCTTTTCATATGCACGTGCACTGCAAAACTCTGTGCTCAAGACATGGCAAGGACAGCCTGAGAATATCGAAGCTGCGCAGAAGGCCCTTTTGGTTCGTGCAAAGGCGAACTCATTGGCTCAGCTTGGACGGTACTCGGCAGAAGGAGAAAATGAGGACGCTAAGAGAGGAATGTTCGTCAAGGGATATACGTACTAAGCTGTTGTTTGTTGCTGCCCATATATTATCGATCGAGGATATGTTACTAGGCTATGGATTGTGATTTTCCTTTGTATACTAGAGTGTTTGAATAATGATATGCAGCAAAGTGTTTTTGAACTTCGACTTCAAAACAATGAGGTTTATGGAGGTTAGGATGTATTGACGTTGACCTCAATATTATCTATTGTTTAATTGTTCAGTTTTCTAGTTGATTGTCAGACAGATATCCATTTGTTTTAGGGGAAAATAATTCCTTCCAAGCTACTTGTTTAGCCTGGTGGGATCATAACATCTTACGTCTGCCTTGTAGACTCTATTGTCAACAAAAGGAGGGCCCGGGGCTGATCGGTTAGAATTTTACGTTGATTACACTATCACGAGCAGTGTTGTCGGTGGATATCTCAAAGTATGAGTGGTATTATTTCACCAGCGAGAAACTAATGAAGGTTTTCATCTTCAAGTTTAACTCAGGAGTAACTCACTTTTTTTCGGGTGTGGAGCAAGGTCGAACTAAAATACCTAACAAGCTGAGTTCAGCTAGTTCTACATATACGACTTTAGGAACAATGTTATAGATACAAAAGATATCATAACAAAATCATAAAAAGTTATATGTCAAAAAAAAATTATGAGATCATAAGTTGTCATTTACTAAAATATCCACCACTAAATTTATGCTATATAGGTCTTTGTAATTTTATCGTTAAATTCTTTATATTCATAGAATTATTGCTACTTTAGTCCTAGTGGTTTAAATATGTGTTGTGGATTCTCGAGCTCAACTAGTTTGAGTATTTGAATTTTCAAAGTCACTAATTTGGGTCAACGTTACACACACACAATCGATCAACAACCTTGACCATTTTCGGCACTAGATTTTATTATATATTATGATACTGCCAGACTTTATGTATTATGAGGTTGCCCAAAAAAAAAAAAAAAGAAAGAAAAATATAGATCTGTCTATATTTATTAATGGAAAAGTTTCATTTGAAATAATTAAAATATTTTCAATAAAATGTTTTTATTGCACGGGATTTATCGGTTTGTGAAGATGCAAGCTACTTTACAACAATAAAGGAAAAAAGAAAACAACACGTAAACACAATCGTAAGAAGTGTCACATTAAGAATTTGCCTAGTATAGCAGAATAAAATAATGTTACATTAAAAGGAAGGAATTTTTGGCATTTCGTTAAACATTATAAATATTCAAATAAAATAATGTCAAGTTAAGGTACAACGGCAAATTCCACCGTTGTTTTGTTTAGAATACTGTGAAATTTACTAAAATAATGTCATTTTAAGGCTCCACATTATAATCGTCAAACCCTCCCTTTCTTTATAGAGAAAAGATAATACGTATCTAGACTTACGCAATTTGAGTAAGTTTGGTCCCAAACTGACGTAGGCTTGTCAAAAATTGTTTTTATTGATTTATAATTTTTAGTAAGAGTATATAGTTTTAAGGGCGGACTCACAAAGTATGTGGGTGTGGACTCATATTTTCTTTTCACTTCTATATTTTTTGTAAAATTAACTTCCCTCAAATACACTTTCTGTCCAGTACTCTTCAATGCACCTATTTTTAAATTTTGGGACGATATTTATAAATTGAGAAATCAAAACCTTAAAAACTGTAGAAAAATTTTAATGCTGATATTAATATCTTTTAGATTTTTAAATCTCGTGAAAATTATCAAGTCTCTAAATTTTCTGAAAGTTGTTTAGATTCATATAATTAGAATAGTTAAAATAACATCTTAAAAGCTAAAAAAATAAATACATTAAAAAGTATTGGATGAAAAGTGTATTCGAAGAGAATTGAATTTATTTTTTATAGTTTGAAAGGATCAGGATTACTTTTATTTTAAAAATCATAAATTTATGAAATTAAATCATCTTAATTATATTAAAAACAAAAGAACGGCTAATACGGTCCGAATTCACAAATTTACAAAATTTTCAAATTCAAAGTGGAAACGTGCGGAGGATCGTAAACGAATTCCTGTGTTCAGTCTAGGGTCTGTGTACGTTGGCACAATCTTGCGCATCGTCGTCGTTCACTTCGAAGCCCTCTCTCCGGAAATTCCCAACAGCGTACAACAAAGCCAATCCCCCCTCCCCCGCCACTCCGCCACACCCCGCCCCCCCCCCCCCCCCCCCCCCCCCCAACCACCACTCTCCTCCTCCAAACGGCGCCGTTTACATGAAAGTCGAGGTCCGTCTTCTCGCAACCACCCTCGCATGAGCGCTCTGCAATTCGCAATCCTCCATTCTTCTTCTTCTTGGTGTTCTGATCGGCCTTTCCCCAAAACCCTAAAACTCCCAATCGCTCTGCGAACCCTCTCCATGATGAAGGATCGACCTCCTGCATCCAACGCCTCCGTCTATGTCCCTCCGCATCACCGCCGTCTCCGCTCCGTTATCACTACTCCGGTTTCGTCCACACTTTCCTCCTCCAATGTCGATTCGAAGGCTCGGAGCGCTCGAAACGGTCCTCCTTTGCCCCACTCGCGGAAATCTAGTGGTGACTATCAACATCAGTTGCCCTCGCCGCTACCGCAGCAGCAGCAGAAGAAGACCAATGTCCAGTATGATTTTGTATTCAATGAGTTCTCTGTGGAAGGGTCCGATCGTGAAATTGAGTCGTTGCTGCCTTCGGTGAGATTATTTTTGTTTCCCTGTTGTGATTTGGTGGGTTGTGGTTTAGTTGTAAGTAGAGGTGTTTTTGTGTGTGTGTGTGTGTGTGTTTTCTTTTCATTCATGGAATTGATTTAAGTTCTGTGAGCTCTAAAGTGTAATTATCTGTTTTGTTGTCTATTTCAAAGTTTTTGGTTTATCTTTATATTTTATACTCTATTTTTGGTTTTCCTGTGGCAATCTTTTTGAGGAAAATCATACACTAAATTGCCGGGAAGCAATGCCACATGACTCTACTTGGAGTCTTTAGGTGGAGCAGTATACTTAGTGTTTACTTCCTCGGGCCTTCTATGCTAAAATTGACCAGTCTGATCACATTTTACTTGTGGGGGCATGGAGATTTAGATAAGTGAATTGACCCACCTTGAGGGCTATCTGTATGCAATCATGGTGATGTATGGACTTTATTCTTTTGATGCTTGCTTACTATCTCTGCTTTGCAAGAGTTCAACAGTTGGCGTCTCAGAATTTTCTTTTGTTTTTTTATTTCAATATCTTCTATATTTTAATGTCCAAATTTTTGTCTCTTTTCATTTCATATGATTTTTAGGGTGCTTCACCTTCCGATAACATTGGCGAGTGGAAATGGAAGTTGACCATGCTTCTACGTAACAAGGATAAGCAGGAGCTAGTGTCAAAGGAGAAAAAGGACAGACGTGATTTTGAGCAAATAGCAGCTTTGGCAAGTAGAATGGGTTTGTATAGGTATCTACTAGTTCATGGGAGTAGATGCTTAAATCATTAGTTGTATTGCTGGTTACCACAGGAATGAAATGTAAAATTATGTTTCGCAGCCATGTCTATGCTAAAGTAGTTGTTGTTAGCAAGCTGCCTCTGCCGAACTACAGATTTGATCTTGATGATAGGCGTCCGCAGAGGGAGGTATTTTCTTGCAATGCACTTGATAGTTGTTTTGTTTGATAAAATTTGCTTTAAACGTTAAATTGATCAGGCTGCTGTATTACTATCTTTTACTGCTTTCTCTTTTGAAAACTTCATGAGTATTAGTTTATTCCATGGACTTGAGCAAGATTACCTTTGTTGATTAAAAACAGAATTATTTATTATTCTCAAAGCCATTTCCCCTTGTTTCCTCTATCTATTTTATGTTTTCCTAAAAAATTTCTAGTGGTGAAAACAGAACTCGAGAATCACATTAGTTTTTTTTGGCTCTAGAGATACTGAAGAACATGCATGAGGCCCTATAATTAGACCTGGGCCAGGATTGTTCTCATATTTGCTTGCTTCTCAAGCTTTTAACTGAAGCTTTCTGGGATTGACAGGTGTTATTATCTTTTGGTTTGCAAAGAAGAGTCGAAGCTCATCTTGAACAACACCTTTCTCAAAGGTCTAGGAATAAGGAAAGCTTTCGGGACACTGCTTTTTCAAGATCAAGCAGCAGTGGTAGTATTGGTACAGATGATGGGCTCTTTGAGCATCCAGATCCACTGACTTCCAGCAATCCTTTTATGGATAAAATCATTCAGCAGAGAAGTTTGCAGATCTGCAATCAGCAACGAGCTTGGCAGGTTCAGCTGCCTTGAGATATCTAGAATAGCATCCCATTGCTATGGTTATTTCAATCTATTCTTTTTTTCCTTTCACATTATATTATGATGAGCAGGCTTTATTTTAGGCAATGTGATAGGTCACTTTGCAAAGGTAAACTAATTACAGCTATAATGCCTGACAACACATCTGGCTTGGACTAATGAACACAACTTTAATACTGTATGCATGAACAACACGACTGTCTCGACAATGCCTAATGAGAAGCGTTGTGTTTCTTTTTCTGTACTTCTCTTTTTGCAGTTACTGTATTATGATTTTGCTGAAATTTGTTTCTTTGAAGCTCGGTAGCAAATCAACAGTAATAATTACTTCTGTGGAATTTTCCAAAACAAAATAATGGCACTGGTTCCATTGTATTATACAAGAGCAAAACTGCATAGGATAAATGAACCTCCTCCAACCCTTGTAGAGCAGAAAGCAGTGTGTACTGAAAGTCGCCATTTATAATAAGATGTCTTATAATGAAAGCAATTACAACATATATATTCTAATTAAAAAGGCATCCCTATTTATGCACCATGTTCTTGGCTGTGGAAGCTACGGGAAAAGTAGCCTTTGTTACGTCTTTATGGGTGTATGCTTTGGCGGTGTTATCAGGGCTGCCTTTTTCAGAATTTGATGGGGATCTGAAAGTTGCTCTGCTTTTTTAGCCTCTTTTCTCTGTTTTTCATTTTCTCTGTTCCTTTCCGTTTTGAGGAGGATTTCTTCTCCTTTCTGTAATCCATAAAGTTGACACTTTCTCATGTGTATTCTTTTTAAACTTAGTTTGTCAATATGTATTTTCATTTGGTGAAGGCATTTATGCTTTCATTTATTTATTTATTGTTATATTCGTATAGAGTATTCATGGTAGTTTGTCTCCAATGGCTCTATTCTCGCTAGAAAACCAGTATGGCTGCCTTGTGTAATGAGAGAGCCTTTGTAGAAATTGACAATTTCATTGAGGGAGCATTTAATAGCATAAATGGGATCAATGTGGTTGTCATGGTTTACTGACGACAATCGGTTACCGAGTTTGGTGGTACCAACATGTATGCTGAATCCTTGGTGTTGGGCCAGGTCACTGGTTTGAATTGTTGTGTTACTCGGTTGGGTGCTCATGTTTACCTTTTTTTAAGGGAAAAAAATAATTTACTGATGGTCCTGTACCAAGCTGATTTGGTTTCCTGTGATCTAAGGTCATTGATTTTCTGTGCCATATCTTAGCTATTAGATATCCATAAGTATTCGTGATATGGATGTCTTATAGGTGCCCTTATACCAAACTTATCCCTGGTACTTTCAATATTGTGCTATGCGGTCTATTAGTCTAAAACAAAGGTGCAATTGTAAATATTGTTAGTTCGCCTTAAATAGTCATAGCTTGTTATTCTGATATAATTCAAAAGGCTGGACATTCATCAAACTAAAATATAATTCAAATTCAAATTGGAATTAAAACTTAGTGAAAATTCTCACCACTGTTTTAGTCATGGAATTCATCTGACCCATTAATATTTGAAAAGAGTACTCAGCATGTACTGTCTTATATGCACAATCTATCTGGCTTATTCATCAAGGATTTCTTATAACTACTTAAGGGTAATTTTGTCTATGTATGTTCTGAGTGTGAACAAATTTGTCTTGGAAAAAATTTTCTAGATCAGTGCTTGGGGGTGACCCAAGATCACTCTCCCCAAAAGGATGGAGATGGCTAGGTTGGAGTGTGATCTAATTACTACTACAACCAAGCTAGGTGATTTCTGCATCCCCACCAAGAACGCTTTTATCTTAGGTTCATCACTTCATGCTGAATGCCTATTTTACTGGAAAATTTAATTTAAAACAAAGGTTTTGTCTTGTTTAGTTTTTTTTTTTTTTTTTTAAATTTCATTTCAATTTAGTTACACTTGTTGTTGGAGTTGAATCATCATGACTGATTGCTATGTGAAATAAGTATACCAAAATTATCTATGGCCTTAGCTTACCTCCGGGCCCAAACAATCATGGCCACCGGTAATGTTTTGCATCCATCCAGATTTAATTTAAGCATAAACTTTTTAAGTTGGTTTTTGTTTTATTTTTACTATTTGTGATTTTTTTAACTGAAGTTTATGCTATGTCCTAATAAAGTACATGTTTTATTATTTTTTGGATCAAACTTTAATATTTTGGTTCTCCAGATTTTTTTTTTGATATATATGCCTTAATCAGGTTTATAGTGTTGCATCACGTACTTTATTTCCTACTTTTTGAGGTAGAGGATGCGTTCAGCTGGTTTACAAGCAGGGTTAGGTTACAGTTCCCTCGCTTCGAATTAGCATGTTGACCATGTGGTTTGACAAACTACGGATAGCTTTTGATGCCAGTTTGTATTGTATTACTGAAGCACTCCCTCATATATATATATATAGTTTTGTTTCTCTAATGATCAAGAAGAAGGGTCATATCGGTGTAACCTGAGGTTTCCAGTAACTGGACCAAGCTTACAGGCATAGGAACTAACTAAGAAAGAGAGAATGGTGACATGTGACATCCGGCTCCTGCCAAAGGATTCTCTGCTAATTCCTTTCCCTTGATGCTTCCACTTACCATCTCGGCATTGTGGTTAGGCACATAAGGGATAGCTGTGCCCACCTGAAGTATGCAGGAGCTAGGACAAATTTATAGGATTAGGAACTAAGAAAGAGAAATTGGTGACCCAAGCATATGCTTTCAGTTAACTTTTGATGTTAAGCTCTCACCAAAGGATTCTCTGCTAAGTTTACTTGAAACAAATCATAACTGCTCTCTGCTTTGTTTAAAGCACTCTCTGCTAAGTTTCTTTTTACAAGTCACGACTGCTTTCTGCTATGTTTCCTTTAAACAAATTACAACTGCCGTCTCCTTTCAGAATCCTCCAGTTCATCCCCTTCCAAATGTACTGCAAAAGGCAATTGGAGTGCACCTTGAAAACATACTATTGTATTTTTATCTTCTCAATTCCATGGTCTCTTTGTAAATCTTTTATTGGGTGAATTCTGTCTGGAAAAAGTTTTTGTTTGTTTGTTTTTTTTTTTTTTTGGTGATAAGTACTGAGTTCCTGTGACTTTCTGATTGTGATTTTTGAAACTGGGAATACCCTGTATAGCCGTCATGATGTTCTGTCAAATTTTAAATTTTCTGCTGTATCTCTCTTGCTTAAATACTATTGTTTGCTCATCATATACTAAATTGTTTTGCTTGTTTTGTATTCTTTTGGATTCTGAATTTATGTAAATGCTGTGATTTTGAGTGACTTAATAGCCCCCAGTATTATAATGACATTTTGATCGCTTACAGGAATCTATGGATGGAAAGAAAATGCTGGAATTTCGTAAAAGCCTTCCTGCTTATAAAGAGAAGAATTCATTATTAACCACCATTTCACAAAATCAGGTTTGCGAAGTCGATGTTAACCATTTGGCTTGACCTGTGAATGCGTCTGTCTTTTGGAACCATGAATAGAAGACAATAAAATTCTCAGGGAAAATAAGCCTCTACTATAAGGTTCTTCCCCGTTGACTGGCTCTTCCATAGAGCCTGAGGGAGATTTATGCCCTTTCTCTGTTTTGAGTTAGTTCATGCATTATCCTTGGTTTTTTCAAATAAAGGCAGTTGAACAACTCTTCCTGTATTTAAACTCTTGCCTCGGAATGGGGTGGTTGTTCACGAAACATAAGCATATGATAATTGAAGCATATACAGATGCTGATTGACATAGCACACCGGACGAGCGATTCTCAACATTGGGTAATTGGGTGTTTGTAGGCATTAATCTAGTGACTTCATGAAGTGAGAAGCAGAAACTGAGGAACTTTGCTAACTGGGAAGCCATTGAATTCTGGTTTTTTTCATCTTTTACTCTAGGAGAAAGCTTTGTTGTTTATGATTGCATGCTTAAACTCAGGTTGCCTAGGTTTGGTTGGAAAATCAATTTCTGTTGCCTCATCAATCCACTGTCTGAAATCATAAGAGTCCCTTTTTTGATATAAATTCTCCTTGCAGCTTGATCAAGCATATTGTCAGATTTAGGGTGTAGTATGAACTGTTCTTTTTCTTCCTTTTTTTTTGTTTTCTGTTTTTTTTTTTTTTTTTTTTATAATCAGGGTCAGAAACAGTTGCAGTAAGCTTAAGGAAGAAATGCTTAGGTGGATCCTTATGTTAGTGCTGGATATATAAATTTGCAATCCTTTTGGGTCTCTTACCTTACCAAAGTCCACCTTTATAACCACCTCTTGTTATTAGCTTATTTCTACACTTGCATCTCTTCAATGGCCATCAAGGATGCATCTATACTGACACTAGTTTGGCGACACGACAGGTAAACGACATGCGACACATGATTCTTCAAAATACGAACAATTTCAGTACATTATTAGGGTGTGTGTGTGTATAATCAAAAAATAAAAGAAGGAAATAAAAGACTGTCGGATCTGTTGACCTTGTTGGAGCCATTGACCACATATGTCGCGGGTGTGTTGGAAGCATGTCAGATTTGTTGACTGTGTTGGAGTCATTGACCGCGTGTCCCTGATGTGTTGGAAGTGTGTTGGTGCTGGGAGAGTGTCGGTACATCATATATGGCCACTATCAAATCTTCCAATTAAGCTTTTGGCAGCCGGTCTTGGACAGTACATCTGTCTTCTTGAGAGATTTCCAGCAAAGAATTTATGCTCTAATAAAGGCTCCCCCAAACACCCCCCCCCCCAAAAAAAAAAAAAAAAGAAAACCTGCTGTGGATCTGTAGTAATATTCAACTTTTTCTCAGTGTTCTTTCAGAATTCACAATTATTTGTAATTTAAAGATTATAGAAATGATTCTACATTAGTTGATGTGTTAAAAAATATTACTAATTTATAGATTTCGTACATTTGTATTAATAACAGATTTTGTACCTTACAGGTTGTTATCATCTCTGGTGAAACTGGCTGTGGCAAAACCACTCAAATTCCCCAATTTATATTAGAATCTGAGGTAGAATCGCTTCGTGGAGCTCTTTGCAGTATTATATGCACTCAGCCTCGAAGAATATCAGCCATGTCTGTTTCAGAAAGAGTTGCTGCTGAGAGAGGGGAAAATTTGGGTGAATCTGTGAGTTTTTAAAGTTAATTATCCTCGATTTCTGAACACCTGCCATCAACATCACCCTTTGTCCACGTTTTCTTTTCTTTTCCATTTTCTGAGTGGAGGCGGCTAATTTATTTCATTTTTCTTTAAAGGTTGGGTATAAAGTTCGTCTAGAGGGTATGAAGGGAAGGGATACTCGCCTCCTATTTTGCACCACTGGAATTTTGTTGAGAAAATTATTGGTTGACAGAAGTTTGAAAGGCGTGACACATGTTATTGTGGATGAAATCCATGAGCGTGGAATGAATGAAGGTAACAAATGGGTTTTCTTTTGTGGTTTTTATTTGGACCTTGAGTTGTGATACCTGATTGTGTTGTGTTTGATGTCAGATTTTTTGCTCATTGTCCTGAAAGAGCTGCTTCCTTGTCGGCCAGAGCTGAAGCTTATTTTGATGAGTGCAACCCTAGAAGCAGACCTTTTCTCGAACTACTTTGGTGGGGCTCCAATCATACAAATTCCAGTAAGTTCATATTACATACTTGTTTTCTTGTCTTTGATTTTCCATATATTAATATCACTTATTAATAGGTCCATCTTAGGTCAGCAACAGTTCAGTTATTTTTCTTGTCATTATCAAGTTTAGTTTTCGTTTTTTTTTTCCCAATACTTTTTGGAAAGAAGTACAAAAGGGGAGGGTGGGAGTCCTACAAGATGTACAGAACCACAAACAGTTATATTACTGGGGGAGGCCTAATCTTGTTGAATGGCTCTATAAACCAAAGAGAAGAGAGAAGAAACATGATCCCAGGTGTAGCCTGGAACCAGGAGGATCTCTTGTGCTCATCTTCTTTTTAGTCTTTTCTCTTCTTTAATATATTTCTTCTTTTTCTCAACAAAAAAAAAAAAAAACAATTTATGGCCAGGAGCCAATTGCTGCACTCGAAGGTCCTTCCTTTTCAAGGCATGCTCCATATGACGGCAGCATAACTCCAGCCTGTAAAATCTTTTCCTCATGCAAAAGCCCCAGAAATTAGATGCAGAAAACCCAGTGGATTTTCAGGTAACCCATGCCTGCCTCCCCAAAGATCCCAAGTCCCAAAGGGCTCATGAGTTGGAACAGTGCAAAAGCAGATGGTTATTATTAATCTTTGAGCAAAAAAAAAAAAAAAATTCAAAAAATATTGGCACGTAGAAGCAGTATAGGGGAAGATAAAAACATGTGCCTATGCTGGAACCTTAGCAATCGCACATATGGGAGGGAGAATCTCGCCTACGAGCATAGAATGAAATGGCTGCCACTGCTACGGGCCGCTATAGCTGTTGTGGAAAAAAAAAAGTACGTGCAGTGGCTGCTAAACTATTTTTTTTTTTTAAAAAAACTTTCTCACTTTTGTCTCATTTCACTGCCGCTATTTTGACTCCTGCTTACTCCAAGCTTTGTTTAATTTTATGTGTTATCCACCACAAAATAACTATGTAATGTGAAACTATGAGTTCAAGATTTGTTTAAATTTATGGGTTCTTCTTTATTTTATCATATTATTTATGCAAACCTTTATTGTTCTAGTAGCAAAAATTGAGAGATATATTGGTTTTTCTATTTAAAATGCATTTAAATTAATATGAAATCTAATTATCATATTGAACAATGCTTATGAGATGAATGACGTGGTTCAAGGTAGTAAAAAATCCTATATAGGATTATAAACTTAAAAACGCAAAAAATGTGAGTTGTGCTCTGAGCACCCCAAAATTCACAGCCTCTACAAATGCTTCCTGCTACGTAATACCTGCTCTGCTGGTGATTGTTATATTATAGAAGCCGTGGCCACTAATTAAAACCATGCCTACGAGAGTTATATAATGTTTGGGGAGATAAAATGATTTACATCTTATGGGTTGATAGGTATATACTTGCATTCATTAATCACAATGATAGCAGTTGTCAAGCTAATGGATTTTGAATGTATATATATTGTGATTTTGAATTTTTTTTCCTTCATGTATTTTTTTTTTTTTTTAATCTTTACGCTAAAGATGAAGCGTTTTGGGGATTTTTTTCCCTCATGTGCTTTTAAATGAAATAGGTTCATTTTTAAAAATTTTAGTTTTTTCCAACAACAAATATAAAGAGCTCAGTACTAAATAAGTTTCATGTTAAAAATTAGTTCATGTGTTCTAGTCTTCTTAATGTCATTTTTAATAATATAATATTAAATAAAGAAGTTTAGGCTTTTATCCTAGCATGCTTGATAGTGCTCCAATTTAGAAGTTTATTGCCCCTATTAATGAGCAACATATGTTCTCATTCAACTGCCATTATTTTCAATTTTCTAGTAATTTTTTTATCAAAAAAGAAGTTTCTAGCGTTCGGTGGTTGGTAATTGCAAAAAAAATGTTGAAGTGAGGGACTGCTACCGGGTGGAGAAAGTGTGTGTATATGGTGTTCTGATAATAGTTAGTTACCATTTATTCTATTTTTTTGGTTTATAAATTTTTAAATGTTGTGGGCAAAGACCGAAACCACTGTTATGTTTTCTTTATTAGTGGCATGTTATTATAAATATCGATACTAGTACTAACTCGCTTGAGTCATTATATATATGGTATAATTTTTATTATTATTACTACTGCTGCTACTGCTGTTGCTGCTACTACTACTACCATTATTATTTGACATGTGGAATTTAGACAGGGTTGTGTATAATTAACTCTCAGTCAAGGCTTTTACTTAAGCTGTTTAAGCTGTTAGTAAATGGTAGCATGTTTATTTCTTGTTTTTTGGACTGGTGCGGTCTGTATTTGTTTTCTAGTGAAGAATTTTCTCAATAGAGCCTTATTGCATGGGATGGGGCACTCATTATTTTCTGTCCATTTGAAATATTTTCTATAGGGTTTTACCTACCCTATTCGAACCCATTTCCTGGAGAATGTTCTGGAAATGACTGGATACCGATTAACCTCGCATAATCAAATTGATGATTATGGTCAAGATAAAATGTGGAAAATGAACAAACAAGCTCCGAGGAAGAGGAAAAGCCAAATTGCTTCCATTGTTGAGGTATATATATATATATATATATATTGGAAGTTTCTTGTTCTAGATTGTATGCTTTAGTGCTAATTTTTTTTTTTTTTTTCAAACTTGTCATTAGGATGCTGTTAAAGCTGCTGACTTTCAGGGTTATAGCCAGGAGACCCGGGAGTCACTGTTCTATTGGAATCCTGATATCATTGGATTTAACCTTATAGAGAATCTTTTATGTAATATATGCCAGAAAGAAAGGTCTGGTGCTGTTCTAGTTTTCATGACTGGGTGGGACGATATAAGTTCGCTGAAGGAGAAGCTTCAAGCTCATCCAATATTGGGAGATCCAAGCAGAGTTCTGTTGCTTGCTTGCCATGGTTCTATGGCCAGCTCGGAACAGGTAATTTCTTCTGTGGCCTTCTTAGAGCAGGTAATCTTGATACTAGCAATTATTTAAATATGTACCAAAAGAGAAGGATAGCGAGGAAGAGAGCAAGGTTGGAGGAAAGCGGTGTAGGCCTAGGAATGAATCCCTAGGTCCCTTCTGTTACTTGCCCATCATGGATGAAAGGACAGGACTGTGCTTTACATAGCACGCCAGAAACAAACAAAAGAAAGCACAAATTGCCAAATAAAACCTTTTAAGTAAAAAACACATAAATACCAGTTGCTTCTAACATGGATGATTACATGGATATACTCTTATTGGAACTTTCATATTCTGGAGGATAAATGTATACAGTCATAAATCTGCACAAGCAGCACAGGTTTCTGAGCATTTGATGGAAATACTCTCTTTTTTGTTTTCCAAATGACCTAGAACACTTGCAAATAAAATGAATCATTAATAACACTTGTTATATATTAATGTCTCAAAGATACTAATTATAATCTATGCAGAGGTTAATATTTGATGAGCCTGAAGATGGAGTGAGGAAAATAGTGCTAGCAACTAATATTGCTGAGACAAGTATCACAATTAATGACGTTGTATTTGTCGTTGACTGTGGAAAGGCAAAAGAGACGTCGTATGATGCCTTGAATAATACACCTTGTTTGCTTCCTTCTTGGATATCTAAGGTTTCTGCGAAACAAGTAAGTTTATACTTTGGTTATACATTAAATTTAGATTCAATCAATTTTAATCGGCATTTTTTAGTTAACTTGAATCTCTCTTTCCCTGTGTAAAAGTTTCCTTGTGGATTTTTATTTCAATTCCTTTAATATTATTAGTTTATATTACTATCATCACCCTAGACATTGTAATTGCCATCATCATCATCATCATCATCATCATTGTTATTGTATATATTGGATGAATTTATAAGTTATTGCAGCAGCATTGAAGTGTTCATTAAAATAATTCTTGCATCGTTTCTTGATCTCTTTTCCTTATCTAAGACCTACAGATCCTCATTTTTTATGCATCTCACACCATTCATATCCCTCCTTTCTCTCTCATTGTAGCAATTTAAATGTCTCCTTTTCTCCATCCTTTGTCTCTAATTTTGTGTATAAATCTTTGTAAACTTAAGACCTAACATCTTGTATAGCCTTTTTGGCTCCCTTCTTTGTGGCATAACCTGCCTCATCTCTACACTTCTCATGTTTCCATGGCATTCTCTCTTAGCCTTACTCGCCACCTTCACCTCTTCGTTCGATTGCTGGGATTCCTGGCCTACAGTGGATTCACCAAGTTTGTTGTTAGCTACCCTCTTAATACAACATGCAAATCTTGCCCCAATGTATCTGCATTCTCAACACCCTTCAGATCAGCCTCCTTCATTAACCTCTCTCTCACTCTGTTTGGAAACCAAAAACAAGAAATGGTTTTATTTGAAGATGGATTTGAGAGATTTACATAGCTATTATAAATCAAACCAAAAAAGATCCGACTTGTGTAGAATTGATTTGATTTGGAAAAAAATTGTATTCTCTCTAACCCTGACCACTCTCTCTCCCCTCAATCTATAGTTTCCTTTTTCTAACCATTAGAATAATAAAAAGATATGTTTTATGATTGTCATTAATATCACAAATATTATGATTTCTCTCATTTATTATTATCAATTATTTTTGTTTAGGTTATTGTTGTTGTCTGATTTTATTTTATGAATGAAATTCATTAATAATAGAATATCTTATGAAATGAGTCTGAAGGGGAGAGACCCATTTTCAAACACAGAGAGGGGGAAAAAAGGCAAAATAAACAAGAGCAAGGGGTTTTGCTGAGGGGGTTGGGGGTGTCGAAGGGGAGGGAGAAGTGCTCGTTCCAACACAGCGAGTGGAGCCAGAGTCCTTGGACTTGGTGGCAAAGTGGCTGTCATAATCGAACCAGATCACGTGTAGGGCTCCAGATCGCCGTGCTTCCAGTTCATGTTCTTCGAGTGCTTCGCAGATTATGTCGAGTTCAAGGGGATTCATAGGTGGCCAAGATGATGCCATGGTTGGAGAAGTTACGGTGGCAGATGCAATTTTGCGTAAGAGTTAGGCACAGGGAAAGAAGAATGGAAAAGGAGAGGGAAAAAGAAAACAAGAAAAAGGAAGGAAAAAAAGAAAGAAAAGGAGGGAAGGTTGACTGCATGTTGCGGACAACATAGTTGTCAAGGCATCGCGTAGGCGATGTCTAGGCATCCAAGCACTCCGCATGGATCATGGCGAGCAGCGCCTTTTGCTCGCCTAGGCAGCACCTTGGCAACGCCTTGGTCGCCTTGCTGTAGAAGAAAATAAGAAGAGGAGGAGGAAGGAAAAAAAAAAAAAGAAGAGGAGAAAACTAAGTATGACAATAATTGTTTGGCACATTATCTTAGTAAATCTAAGAAGATATATAAAGTATGGTATAGGGAGGTAAAATCATGAATTTCATTAAGGGGCGCCTTGGCTCCTAGGCGTCCAAGCAATTGTCGGTCGACGCCAACTACCTTGGCGCCTCGACAACTATGGTTGACGTGTCGACCGCGTGCTAGTGTTGGGAGAGTGTCGAATACTAGTACTTAAGAACTATTTTAGAATGTTGGTGCAATACAGAATGGAAGTTGAGGAAATTCTTTATAATAATACATTCTTTTTTTTTTTTTAATTTACGAGAAATCCTAATTGTTACATTTGAACCATGGCCCCACCATGGGGTAAATCCTCACTGAAAAGGGTTATCTAAGAAGGTGGTCTTGAAACCATAGACTTAAAATTATATATCACACCCCAAAATCAAGCACTTTCCAATGTGGGATTGAGTTATCTCAATCTCCCCCATTTAAATACGCAACGCCCTTGTCGTGACATACCACAATCAGGTTTATCACAAGCATGTCGCCTGTGGATTCAAGAGGTGGCCCCTGCTCCAAGGGGTAGATCCCACCATTCTTGGTATAGTACTTTGCGCATGGTAGCTTGTTCCGTACAACACTTTGTTCCACATTTTCGACTGGTGTAAGCTCTGATACCATTTTATGATATCCCAAATCATGGCCTAACCACAAGTCAAATCCTCATCCAAAAGGGCTAGTCAAAAAGGAGAATCATAAACTTGAACTTATATATTACGCTTACAATCCCCACATCGTTTTGATGTGGGATTGGAGTATTATACTAATCACTGAATCAAGTTTCTATATTGTTTTCCTACATTATGTATATTTTTAGATTGTTACCAACTTTTTAGTTTGCAAAATGCATTCTACTATGAATCCAAGAAATTGTTGTATTGTATAGTTCAAATTATTGTCCTTTGCTGCCCTTAATATGTAGAGAAGAGGAAGAGCTGGTCGTGTTCAACCAGGAGAATGCTATCATCTCTATCCTAGATGTGTCTACGAGGCTTTTGCAGACTATCAAATGCCAGAAATTCTGAGGACTCCTTTGCAGTCCCTTTGTTTGCAAATCAAAAGTTTAAAACTTGGAAGTATTTCTGAGTTCCTCTCTAGGGCTTTGCAGTCACCAGAATTATTGGCGGTAATTTTTAAAACGCTTTCCTTTAGTGAATCGTTAATAATATGTGTGCATACATGAACCCTTAGTGTTTGCTTAACATTTAATGTAGGTTCAAAATGCTGTTGAATATTTAGAAATTATTGGGGCTTTGGATGAGAATGAAAATCTGACTCTTTTAGGTATTATGCTGTTAATTTATCACTCTTATCCATTGTAGCCCACCTCCTTAATTGTATAGGATTATTCTTAGAGTAAATGGTCTCATTGGTAAATTCCTTGCCAGGACGCTACTTGACAATGCTTCCAGTGGAGCCAAAACTCGGAAAGATGCTTATATTTGGTGCTATATTTAATTGCGTGGATCCTGTATTGACTGTTGTGGCTGGCCTCAGTGTTAGAGATCCTTTTTTGGCACCATTGGACAAAAAGGATGTGAGTTTTCAAATTGTTTTTGATGGATAGTGGGGATCATCCTACATTGCATAGTTATTTCATGTCTGTTGAATTCCTTTTAAGATACTTATATTTCAGTTGCTTTTGACAGTTGGGTATTTGTAACGCCCCTTGTTTACTAGCAATAGCATTGAATAAGTCGAGTGTTAATATTATAGCTCTTCCGAAGTTGATTTGATATTTCTGATACCTTATCTTCTTCACTTTCCACTATATTTGCAATTTTATGAAGAGCATTAATTCTTAATCAAGTCAACACCACCAATCTGCTGCAGGTTCAATGACCATATAAATATATTTTCCCTATAGGTGCTGTGCTCCTCCAGTTGTGAGACTAAACCCCCATCTCTTCCTGCACTGTCCTTTTGCTTCAATCTTGTGTGTTGACTGATCTTGCTCAGTGGTTGAGTTGGGGGTGTCCAGTATTCTTGATATCTTTGGCACCTCTTTTGAGGGTTTTGGCTGTTAGAAGAAGGGAAGGGACTTTGGATACATCAGTTGCTTTTGGAATTTTGTGCACTGCATGGTTGGAAAGGAATAGTCTATTTTCAGCGATCAGTATATTGGCTTTGAGCAGGTGTTGGATAGGGCTGTGTTCATGCCAAACCATTGGGCCTATGCAACGGGTGCTTTCTTTGGTCTCTCTTTCATGTGCGCATGGGGATTGGCAAGCTGCTTTATTTTGAGGATCTCTTCTTCTCTTTTGTGCTTGATTTTCTTTTGTTGCTCTTAGAATCTCCTGTCCTCTCTATTGTGCTCCCTAACTTCTATATGATTTTTTTTTCTTTTATCTAAAAACATTTGAGGGGAAAAAGTTACCCCCGTGGACGGGAATCTAGCTTTCCCACTGAAGTGAGGGAAGATATGCATTGCAACCCTTGAGGGGGACCCTCTGCTAGATAGGGAGATATTCGAGATTGAGTGATATCTCAGATAGAAATGGATTTGAAGTGGATAATTCTGTATTCAGAGATGGAGGAGATCTCCGAGTGATCCAGATGGATGTGATCCTCTGAAGTCATTTCCTGATGGGAGCAACTGTCATTATCCACTGAACTGCTATCACCAAAAACTGCCAGGTTCCAAACTCGAGAGACCCATCAGTGATGGTGATGAAGAACTCAATAGCTAGCATCTCTTCAGTTTGACTCTTCTGGCCTCTCGATAGCTAGCATCCTTCCTGCTCCACCGCAGTAGACATGAACATCGCCTTTGTTCCATTTCCACTGGGATATCTTGTTTAAATAAATAATCAAAATAAAGAATCTTAAAGTAATGCATATCAAAGTCATAAGCAGCACAAAGACTTCTGAATCTTAATCTGCACAGCTATAAATTATGTATTCTATATATGATATATCTAATGAGAACAGAACAAGCTGATCCACAATCAGTGGGTGCCTAGAAAAACAACATAACTAGAGAAAATCTTTCCAGTGTCACTGAATATCTCTCAGCTGAGCCTCTTGAGAGGCAAACCCCAAGCAACCGCCCAATGATCAGAAAATGAAGTTGCCTTATCCCAAACTAGAGCAGGAGTCATGTTTCTTCCTTCAAATATTCCGTTGGTCTTCTCAAGCCAAATGGTCCAAATATGGCAAATAATGCTCGGGCCCAAAAGGATCTCTTTACCCGTCCTCCTGTATGGCATTTCTTGTTCCTTATTCATTTTTTTTTTCATTTCGACTTTTCTATTGGCGAGATAAAAACATCTGGATTGAACTCTGTTATTCAGCTTTGTTGGCTTTGGCTTTACTGTCTTCTATAGAAGCAGTGAACTTGTTTAACTACAATCATACATCAAACTATTTGGGGATTTTGTGGTAGTCAGAAGCAGCATTATGGTCCACCTGTTGATTTAAATTTCAAACCGAGCAACTTGTGAGAGTTTAGTTCCAGACTAATGGCAATGATTTGATTTTTTTCAATGTTGTTTGCCCTTTGGAACCAGTAGCAATATTTATGTTCAAAGCAGGTACAATTTTATTTGTTCAAATGAAATCACCTGTAGTTCTTGGGTAAGACATTGCATATAATGTATCTGATTTCCTTGCAGCTTGCAGAGGCTGCAAAAGCTCAGTTCTCCAATGATTGCAGTGATCACCTTGCTCTTGTTCGGGCTTATGAGGGCTGGAAAGATGCTGAAATGGATTTTTCTGGACATGAGTACTGCTGGAAAAACTTCCTTTCTGCTCAATCAATGAAAGCTATCGACGCTCTTCGAAAGGAGTTCTTCTCTTTGCTCAAGGAAACTGGCCTGGTTGACAGTTACACAGCTACGTGCAATGCTTGGAGTCATGACATGCATCTCATCCGAGCAGTTATCTGCTCTGGCCTGTATCCTGGAATTTGTTCCGTTGTAGTGAGTGATATTTCCCATATATTCTGAATCTCTTTTGTGCTCCATAACATAATAATCGCCTGTTTTATGGTCTCCTTTCTAACTACATTCTATTCAGTTCTTGTCATACTGCAATGCACTAACTCAAGCTTAGTTAAATTTGAAATCATGACCCTATTTGGTAAACAGTAAAAATTTTAGCAACTTATCTGAGGTTGCTTCAATAACCTAAGTTCTTCGCTTCTTTTAGATGTGATTAATAGATTAAATGCTTGTGTAAGACTAGGCTTCCACTAGTGAAACCCACATGTTTGGTTAGGAGCATTCCCATTCCACTTTTCGATAACATGAGGGAATGGAGTGATCACTCCTCAGAATTCCATTCCCTTTTCCATTCCTTTGTCATTGCATTCCCATTTTCAGTCCCATTCCATTCCGACCATTCAAACGCAACCTAAATGATTCTCCTGTCTTTCCAATTATGTTTGAGATAATTATCTTTTCTTCATTTTATATTGGATACTGATGGAGGTTCATTTGCAGCACAATGAGAAGTCCTTTTCATTAAAAACAATGGAGGATGGGCAGGTGCTTCTCTACTCGGTGAGTGTACCTGCTTTAAATTGTTTGATGTTTGTTGAAACAATTTTACATGGGTTGTATGAACTGAATTTCTCTTTTGAGTTCTGAACTCCGCTTCAGAGTTGGGCGCATTATCAAATTTTAAGTTCTACTCTAAATGCTTCTTGGTGGATGCCAGAATTCTGTCAATGCTCGACAACCTAAACTTCCGTATCCTTGGCTTGTTTTCAATGAGAAGATAAAGGTAAACTCTGTTTTTCTGCGGGATACGACGGCTGTGTCTGATTCAGTGTTGCTATTATTTGGCGGAAGCATATCCAGAGGCAATGCCGTGAGTTTTCCTCCCTTCTTTTTCTCCCAGTGTAATGTTTTGATTCTGTAAATAGTTCTCATCACAAACACTCTAGTGTGTGTATATATGTATTTGCATTTTCGCTTAGAACGGAAGCAGATGGATGTGCTTTGATTTTTTTGTTCCTTGATTTGACCAGGATGGGCACTTAAAAATGCTGGGTGGATACTTGGAGTTCTTCATGAATCCTTCTGTAGCAGAAATATATCAAATTCTAAGAACTGAGCTTGAGGAGCTGATTCAGATTAAAGTAAGCAAAACCATGAACAGATGCAATTCTGCCCAAACACAACAAAATTTTCATTTCATTATATATGTTATTTTGTTTCTGAATCCTGATCAATTGCTGTTACCAGCTCTCGAACCCAAGGGCTGGCTTATTCAGTCATCATGAACTCCTGTCTGCGGTGCGTATGCTCATCTCGGATGACCAATGCCATGGCCGTTTTGTATTCAATTGCCAGCTCCCTCAACCCCCTAAACCCTCTAAACCTTCTACTTCCCCAACGCTGCCGGCCTTGGGTTCAAGAACTGAAAGTGGGCCCGGGGGTGATAATTCTAAGAGCCAGCTACAAACACTGCTCACCAGGGCTGGGTACGCTGCGCCAAATTACAAAACTAAGCAACTGAAGAACAACCAGTTCCGAGCAACCGTCGAGTTCAATGGAATGGAGATCATGGGGCACCCCTGCAACAACAAAAAGTCTGCTGAAAAGGATGCAGCAGCCGAGGCTCTGCAGTGGCTGATGGATGGATCCCATGCAGGGAATGATTATGTCGATCACATGTCAATGTTGCTGAAAAAGAGCAAGAAGGATCATAACTAAAATCGCCGTAGGTGCAAATACGGAACTGGCTTAGAGAAAAAAGGGTCTGCATTCGCAAAACGAAGTCCAGGGAGAAGTGGCTGGTGGGATTTTTCCCCGATGTCAGATCTCGGACGATTTGCAAACTATGGGCGATCTGAAAGCCTGAAATTATACTTCCCCAAAAACGAAGATATGGGATCTGTTATAATTCCATGCTGAGAATGGATGAAGCTAGCGCTGTACAGACCTTTTACAGTTGAGGCTGAAACTGACCAGAACCGTCGATCAGGAACCATAGGTAGACTAACCTAGAATTCATATGTTTTGTTTCGCAAAAGAATGCATTTACTGAATTTTGGCATAAAAACTATGCGGATTTATCTATTTTGAAATCAGAAGGTAAAATCTAACCCTTAACGAATTATTACTACTCTGAAAGAGCTCGAGTGTTCTTATATGTTGACCCTTCTGGAAATTCTCATCAAGCCTCATCTGGTTCTGTCCAAGGCTGGCCTGAAACTCGAGCAACATTTTAAGAAGGTTGTGTTAGTGTGATTGTTCGAGTCCCGTGTTGGCTGCTCAATTTAGGGCACACCCTTCTGTGACGTGAATAAGTTGATTCTGCCTGATGTTTTAAGAAGACCAAGTGAGGAAGAACCTAAATTAGAAAGGTACCCCTTACCTTGTTCAACAGTTCCATGGTAAGCCCAAAAGTTGGTCTATTTTATAGATGCCCTGACCACAATGGTATCTATCATGACAGGACACAGAAAGTGTCATGGAAGCCCATGACAAGGAACACGAATACTTGATGGCACCTTTTGTCATTTTTAAGCATAGAAAATTCCCGTCCAATGCTCAACTTTGCATATCATTCTTTTCACAACACACATTAAAAATGCTTGCAAAGTTTAGCGTTAGAAAAGAGAAGTAATCAAGATTAAAAACTGAGATGGGAACCACGGGTGCTAAGCACTCTTTGAACTAGATAAGCATGATGATGAAATCAGTCATTATTAATGAAAAATAATTCTACCCTTTAAAACTCATCTCACCCTTGCATATCAAACGTAGGGCAACCAGAGAACTGAAAGTGCGAGATTATGTTGCCCAACTCTTCCCTTCGATCCTAATCACAGAAGAGGCATTTGATAACACCTCAGCAGAAAAAGGTCAAACCTTGGTGCACAAGCCACCCTGCATTTTCCTTTCAGCAAATATAAGCTTCCTTGGAACTACGGCCTCTGAAATCTTAAAAGATAGCGTCTAATATAGCAACCTAAGGTATAGAAAAGATGGCTAATAAGTAATCTCTCTAATTGCTAACGCCAAGGTTTTGCATTACGGATACGAGATCACCAGTGCTAGGGCAACCTAGTTCGGATTCCAGTTGTCCCACTGAACGTCTCAAACCATTGCATGCCTCAGAAAATGATTCGGACGAAACCCCAAGAATCACAACCTCTGACATCATTTCATCAACAATACCAATTATTTTCTGCAATGCATTTCCCATAGCTGGGACCTCTTGTGGAGGGTAAAGACAGGCTCCAAGCTCATCAATCTGTACTCCTGTTTCTTGACACAGCTTCAAAAGTCTCTCTAACGAATTCACTAAATTGCTGTCTTCATTAGCATTCTCCTGCATAGTCAAGCCCGTGATCGAACGGATCAGTTCCTTCTGTGACATAAGCATTTCAGACACTACTCCTATAGCCAATCCAGTGATTTTCATCTCTTCTGGAGACAGGTCATCACCTAGGTCACCATCACTCGAATTATCAGATGCTGGGGCTGCAATTTCTGCTCTAGCATCATCTGTTGATTCATTGGAGGAGGCTGGCTTGAGCTCCTTCATCTCGCGAAGAACATCTTTGATGGACACCGCAAGACGTGTCATTGCTCGACCAATTGCTGTAATGTTTGTAGGAGGTGTCTTTTTGAGGTTAGAGCAGGCATTCCAGACTGTACCAACTAGCTGAGGGATAGAGAGTTTTTGGTCTTCATTAGCAGATCCTGCATGCATTTACATAAGATAATATTACAGCTGCTTTTAGTTTTAAAAAAGGATAAAAAGATAATTTGTTCAAATCAGATACTCCTCAATATACTTTCCCACAAAACTTCCATCAAAAGAATTCTAATTGCATATTGTCTCTTGAAATTTTACTAAATATAGTTGCTAGATTTACCACAAGGGCTTACACTAATTATCTGCCTCAACCCAACGTTTCATTCTCTGGAATTAGGACCAGATGTATAAAGGCAGAAAATTATAGGCCTAAAAGCAACGCATGTGGGTAACTAAACTATTGTGCTTTATTATCTCTATCTTAATTCACAGACAGACAAGTCATAGATGCCTTGTACGCAGGACATTAATAAGGGTTAAGACATTCTGTTTGTGTCTAAGTGTTCAATTCTTCGTTGAGGAAACTTTAGGCTGCAAACAGGAGCCCTCCAATGACTTTGCTGATAAATATCAAGGAGGTTTCCTACTTTGCAACTGATTTATGCTCTTGCCCAAGTCCTCCAAAGGTGCAGTTCTCATACACCCCTACCCCAGGAGTATTTAGGACAACAACAACACTTACCCTTCTATTTCTTTATCCTCATTTAATTGTTTTACAAATGTTAATGAAATATAACACAAGCAAAATGATCATCCAAAAATTATACTTAGCAGATCGTTTCTAGTAGCTAAAAACAATTGCCACTAAATATTTGCATATTTAATTTCACCTGTAAGCGTATGGGTGTAGAGAGAGAGAAAGTGCATGTACCATATGAAGAGACAGATTCCTTAAATAGCATAAAACTGCAATCAACGACCTGCTTTATAGATGCATGTATGCTAGAAGAAAGAGTGGGTCCTGCACCCACTCTACTTCCATGGGAGAGCAAAAGGAAACCCTGTAGGACATTAAAGTACGCTGCCATGTTCTCCTCAAGTGCTTTAACTTCGGGTGTTCCTCCAGTCCACAGCATTCCAGCTGCATAGTAGACCAAAGACATTAATAACATAAAACCTTTAATACTGCTGTATAACTGAAAGGAGGCATCAACTCTTTCCCTTGAAGAAACCACCGAAGGACCTTACATCTCTTATGAAACACCACAGTTGGGTTACCAAATTTATTCAGGACAGTCATCCTAATAATCTCTCCATGAAGATAACAAAGCTAGCAATCAAATTGCACCACTTTTCCCCCAATTGAAGAAACCAGAAAACAAGTCTCTGTCTCCCCCCTCTGCATTAGACTACACAACTGGTTTATCACGTGCATTAAGAATCATAGAAATAAGAAGACAGCTATCCCAACTTAAAGTTATTCATTCTATCAGAGTGCCACGGGAGGAGAAGAACTAATCAACTGCCATTACCTCTTTCAGCTAAAGAATCCACCAAAACCCGTTCATGTCTTCTCTTTTCGTAGAAACTATACATCCCATCATCAAAATTATTTAAAAACCACTTCCAATACATTGATTAGTAGCAAAAACAGCCTATCATGAAAACAAGAAGAAATGTTTCATTTGTCTTCTGGGCTCCCTTTCTCGTAACCCTCCTCGAGACGGATTACCATAGTTCCAGGTATCTTGCCCACACATCTCTTATTTTTCTTTAAACACTGATTATTTTCTCACGAGTCACAATATCGCAAGCAATACGTGGGCATCTGAAACAAGCGTTTGACCGAGGATTGATGATAATTCTACTCATGAGTTCACAATTCTTGATAAACCTCCGTAAACAAATTTCAATAATTATATGGGGGAAAAACAAGGAGCTGTACCAATAGTAGCTTGCTTTGAGACCTGTTCTCCCATTTTTATGACCTCGTCCCAGCTGACTCTGGGAAGAGAAGAAGCAGGTTCCTGATCCAATGCCTAAATAGACAAATTTCATATCAGCGATTGAGAGAGAGAGAGAGAGAGCGAGCGAGAAGAAGGGAGTAGTAATACCTCAAAGGTCTCATGGATTGTGTTGAGGTGCGAACCCAGTGTTCGATTCAGCTGCTCCTTTTTCTCCATCTCTCTCTCTCTCTCTCTCTTCCCCTCCCCCTCCCTCTCTCTCCCTGTGTTTGGGGGGTTTGGTCAGGGTTTTGGATGATTATTGAAACTGTGATTTTAGTTTTGTTTATCAAATCTGTTTTGTATTTACGAAAATAGTTTAATAGGTCAGTACCGTTCAATTTCGGCTACATTATTGACAGAAAATTATTAAAAATAAAAAATAAGTAAAAAGAGAAAAAATAAATTATTATAATTAAAATTTAATATTTTCTAATTAAAATGTGAATTCCAATATCAAACACCTGATGGACAATTGTCATTGATCGAACCAAAAAGGTTTTGAGAAATGAATTTTTTTATTTTAATTATAAAATTACTTTTTATTTTTATATACAAATAATTTATTTTTTCTCTTTTTTCCTCTTAATTTTTTATTTTATAATAGTTTAATAGTTTAATAGTTTTCTATTATCAATTTGGATGGAATTTGATGACAATGGTCTATTAGGTTATTTTGTAAGTACATGGAATGTGACAGAAACCCGTGTGGTTGGAAACCAATAAATAACCCCCCTTAGGATTTCAATGGGCCTGTAAGTGTTAACTTTTTCGTGAAATTTATCGACTTGTTCTTCCTCTTATTTTTTAAAAATGTTTAGGAGGAAAAAATATACTTTAATTTTCAAGACTAACCTTAGACTAACTCTTTAACCTCTATTATCCAAGGGTTTTTGTATTTTCTATATGCTTTCTACCATTGAAAAAAAAAACTATTTGTACTTAAAATATCAACATTCATAAAAAAGATATGATAAAAAAAACATTCAATGTAGTCATCCCCATATATACGTTGTTTAAACATAAATATGAGATTGAGATATATTAATTACTGGTGGTGTAAAAAGACTAATGCTATAAATAGGTTATGTATTTAAATTAGAAGGCAAGATTGTCATTTTGTTTTTTGGTATAAACGGTGTTAGCTTTTACAATTTCATTAAACCAACAGAGGGATTATTAGAAGGCAAGATTGTCATTTTGTTTTTTCTGGTATTAACGGTGTTAACTTTTACAATTTCATTAAAACCACGGAGCAATTATTATTGATTTTCATATCACAGGGGGTTCTCTACCAACAAGTCAAACTATAACGAGGTTAAGTGTAATTTCTTAAAAAAAATTAAAATTATTAAAGATTCTTCAATAATCACCCAAACTACATGAGCATTTTAGATTTTTTTTCATAATTATTCGATAATGTGCAGCATTTTCTAAAAAAAAAATCATAATTGGATAATATATTCCCACCATATATGTCAAGATTTCTTGATGTAGTGAGCAAGCACGTGCTTCCCACGTGTATATCTTAGCTAAAAATTTGCATATATGAAAATGTCACTTATGGATTTCAACTGACGCTGAAACTGAGGTTTAGGCAATTTTCTATGGTCCATAATTAGCGTCGGATACAGATTTAGATAATATTATAGTTGAATCCAACTAGAACGTGACGATTACAACAGTCACAAAGAAGCACAACGTTGAGAAAGAATCGAGACAACTTAATTGTGACATTCAAGAGCCTTTGAATCGAGGTTGAAATGTAAATGTGCATCGCCCATACCGAAAAGGAAATGGGTGGCGCAAATTGACTTACAGGTCATAACAATAGCGCTGATCATCCTTTTTTGACTCTGCCTCCACATGGTTTGTGTCCTTATCTTTTTATTGATCTTGGTGGAGCGACTTTCTCATGCTCTACTTATTTGTAGTTGGTTTTGTTTTTGTTCTTTGACTTCAGTAATCCTTCTTTTAACCAAAAGAAATTACATATATTATTAGCCATGATATCCTCAACATTACATCATAAATTTAATTGATTTAATGTTGAATCCCATGCCTATCTCTTCCGGCTCCAGCAGCTAGCCGTTGTTAGTCATCTCATCTAGTGCAGCTCGAATATCATAAAACTCGAACATGAAAGTTTCTGAAAGAGGATCACTACTTGAATATGCATCATGAATTCTTTGAGAGCTGTTGGACATAACTGCATGAAACAAACACAATTACTTGCTAGTAAGTAGGGAGATTCAAAATGTTTCGTAAATGATACATTAATATATATAACCTCTTTCTACATTAAAGAGTGGAACATAAGAGCGGCCAAACAAAACAACCAATATATAGAGATAAAAGCAAGGTTAGAATCTTAGAAGAGATATAATCAAATTATTTGACTGGTTCTTCTCATAAGAATGGTCCATTTCATTTGACCAATGGGGCCAACGGATATGAAAATATAAAAAATAATATAAACGAACTAAAGTTTTCTTTTATTCAAAAAATAATATGGTAGAATAACTTGAGAGGGTATTCAAGGGAATTTCTCATTCAAATTAGTAGAATTGCTGACCCCCTCCCCAAGTAAAGGAGTATCGGCCAAATTCGAGCCAATATATCTGAGTGAGACTGCTTCCCTTCTAGTAGATCGTGAGTGAGTATGTCATCCGCACATTAATAATTATGGTATTTGAGCAATGGAAACAAACATTGAGCTCGGTCGGTTCTTATCCCATGTTTGATTCACAGGAACAAGGCAAGTGATGATTTAGCAACAACAATGAAATACGAAAACACCCTTCCTACATAACAATGTAACACATAATTAAAGTAAGGGTTTAACTTTGGTGCAACATGTACACCTAAGTTAAGTGCAGCATACACAAAAAGAAGAAAAAAATAAAACAAAATTCAAAATAACATCATTTTGGGTTTTGTGTGTTTATTTTAAAAAAGCATCACAAGGTATAGCTACACCTAACTTATATGCAGTTGCTGCATATTATTTTTTCCGCTTAAACTAATTTAGCAAAATTAAGCTACATTTTAGGTTGATAAAATTTCAGAAAATGATATTTTAATTTATATATATATATATATATTAATCTAACTTGTGATTGTACGATTTTCAACAAAAAAAAAAGAAGAGGAAATTACTCTTTACTCTCCTATGGTTTGGCCTAGTTGTAGAAAATCTCCTTCTGACTTGGAAATCAATACTTAGCCCAATGTGGTTTCAATGTACTTGCAAATGTTAACTTTTTTTTTATCAAATTTAAGATTTGTTTTTCCACAAATTTTTTAAGATTTTAGGACAAAAGAAATAGACGTCAATTTTTTAAATTACGCTAGATCAACTCAATCTCTATCCTTGCGATACCTAAAGAAATAGGTGTTTTTATATTTCTTGTACCTCAAAAAAATATTTTTTTATGGAGGTTATATATTTCACCAAATCATGATGGCTAGAAACAAGAAATATTGGATGTTATAAGCATTCACATAAGGTGTTTCTTGTTTTTTCCTGTGGGAGTATGACTGCACATATAAATACCATTTTTTTTAATACAAGAAATATATTTTCTTCATCGTATAGCAAAAAGAATATTTATTTCTCTGGGAACCACTATGATAGAGATTTAGGGTAGTTTGGGAAATTAAAGCCTACTTTTTTAATAATAAAAACGTTTATTTCTTTGAGAACCACTATGATCTATGGGAGTTTAAGGTAGTTTAGGAACTTAAACACTCTAATCATTTATTTATTTTTGTAAAAAAACAAACGATTAAATTTGATGAAAAAATTAACTTTCACAGGTCCATTAAAAGCACTTAGAGTTTATGTACTGATTTTTAAACTACAAAGAAATTCCTTGCATGGAGCTTAACTGCAATTTTTCGGAAAAATTAAGGAAACTTCTCGACAATCCTCCAAAACAGCCACCAAAATTTTACGACTACAAGATCACGCATATTGAGGTGGAGCACTTCGAATATGGCAAAATAAACAGGTTTCAATCAAATCCTTTAATAGGAAAATTATCTAGAGCACTGACAGCAATTTCTTGTAGCCTGACTTATTTTTAGAGAGCATTATGGAAATCTAACTTTTAATAGTGGCTTAATTACACACTGAATATACATTGCGAATGGGATTGTTGCAATACTTACTCAGTGTTGGACATGAATAAATGGGTAATAGGAATAGATATTCAGTGCAATTAACTTAACCAAACAAATGAATATAGACTTTCTTACATAGCATACTAAGAATAGAATAGCTATTCCATCCATCCAAACATGATCTAAGACTCAAAACACAGACAAGAATAACCCAATCATCCAGTCAAAAAATGTATTGTAGCAATACACCAAATTTCATTATACTACTAAGTTCACACTGTAGGGGAAGCATCAAGATGTTCTCTTAATGGGGAGCAATTCTCTTAAACTTTCAAACCAACAAAAGAAACATAAAAAATTGCATTTACAAGTTCATACCAACTGATGGCTTCTTGAATCCTAGAGACACACTTCATAGTGTATAAATGTTAGCCAAATGAAAGGGAAGCAACTCATCTGATTTCTGCTTACACAGTAAAACTAACCAATCCTGGAACTTCAGAGAACAAAATTAGGGTTCAATCCCAGAACCCTGGTGTTGGATGAGGGAAAACAAGGACAAGCTTTAATCGCTGTTTCTTAACAACCCAGATAAAAGAACACCACAGCTTAATCAACAGTTCATAATAAATCACAATCAAGACATATTCTGTTTCTGAGATCTACTTTTGTTGTTCGTCGTGCTTATCCGGAAAATGATCAGTAGAGGGAGGGTGTTGATCCGTTTGCTTGTTTGCTTCAGTATCTTGACCTGGTGAAGGACCAGAGTGCTCTTCAGTCTCACTGTTCTCGGGATTAAAATTTATGGGGAATTTTGTGACTCTGGGTTTGTCGGCCAAAATATTTCTCTGGACCCTGTCGATCAATACCTTTGGGGGAGGTTCCTCCCTTAGTTGTTCATCGGCATAGTCATTGTTCACATAGTATCCCACACGAACAAATTCTTGTCCCACATATGAGCATGTCAGAAGCAATACTGTGACGCCAATGATATCTTCTTCACGGATTTTTGCTGGGTCCGGAGGATCAGCCTGCAAAGAGTCAAACGAGTATTTTTAGCTGTCTTATCACAACATGGAACAGAAAAGGATTAGAATAGTTATTCCATTGTAATAGAATAGGTAAGTAATAATTAACGCATGTAGAATATGGATATTATTCTTGATTGGACTAGAATAAGACCTGAATAGGAATAAGCCATTCCAAGCTCTAAAATGAATCAAACAAGATACTGGCTATTCCATGAGAACATGCCAAGATGGCATAGTTGTTACCAAAAAACAAACACAATGTGAAATGCAGTTTAAGGCCTTCATAAAACAAAGCCGGAGAAAATTACCTCTTTTTTAATTAGTAAAAGAGCAATGAAATAAAAGGGCATCAAGGGGATGCCAACCCAAGTACAATGCCATAGAAAATTACCTGAAATACAAAACGATAATTGCCAACATTGACAGGGCCAACAAGTACACTCTCTAAAAGTTGATCATAGGTCTCATCCTCAGCAGATCCCACATAAATGAGCTTCCATTCCAAATCTGCACAAAATAGAGTCCATCTTCAAAATAAGGCACTGATCTAATAATAAAATCAAACTGAATTAAGTGAAGGCAGCATTTTGTAATATTATAACAACCAGGGCGTCATATATCAATAAGCAGCTTCGGTTCTCAAGTTACCAAGAAAGAATTCAAACACGGAAGGCGAATTTACATATATATTGTTCACTATCATTCATTTATCACTGCGCATTTGAACTTGTAGAACTTGTGGACATACTCTTTCTTGTGCATCAGATGGGCCTTGTGTGGCAAAGCATTGGCAGTTGCTCTAGCAACTGCAGCTGCTGTTGCTATTGGTACTAAAAGTCGTAACGAGTGTAGATGATTGAAATGCCATTTGGTAATAAATGAAGATAGAGGTAAACAGTCGAAGAATGCAAAATTCCCAATATAGGAAATTTTATAGATGTTTATTCTTCAGTATTGAAAGTCAGATTGTAGTTTATTTATTACTAATAATCATAATATTAAGCACAAACTAAACTATCAATATATAGCAATTATAAAATTACTCTACTCATCACAGAATAACTTGTAAATATATGTTAATTATACTTCTGGTCTGCCCTGGGATTCCAAGCTAAAGCACTAACCCCAACAATTCCATTTGGAGTATTAGCAAACCCATGACTTTAAGGAGCTGTGGGACAGAACCTACATTGCAGTTTGAGCCAAGAAGTGTAACAAACACTCTATCCCTGTCACCTACCCATAAAACTTTACTTCTTTTGTGGTCAACTTCTCCCTGATTGGAGTTCCAAAACATACTTTTTTACTTTGTGGAAATGGCTTAAAACCACTGCTAAGTGTGCTCATATCGCATTACGATATAAGGAGTAATACCACTTGTATATCATTCACGGCAAAAATGTTGATGGGTGAATTGTGTTTTTTTAATTGTTACTTAACCAAAATACCCCTTAAAAGAACAGTGTGAAGGGTGTGTAAAGAATATACAAGTAGAATCACTCAATAATAATAAAAAACTTGTATCCAGCCCTTTGAGCAAGACTTTTTTCACTAACACTTCATTTGCTATCCATCAACTACAACAAGCATTTACGCTTTCAATTAATAATCTCACCAAAAGTCAAAGCATCATGTCCACTTCAGCTATTGCAAAACCAGTACTTAGCTTGATGAATTAAGTTTTTTAATGGCTGGTGAAGATTAAAATATGAATCACCAACCACAATCTAGAGCATCACAAAAAATTAACCAAAATAGTACGAGCACATGCTCATACATATGCAGACGGATTAAGAGGGGGGTAAACATGTAATGCGAGGCTAATTGGATGTGTAGGGAACTCTTAGCTAGTAATATCGAGGTAACTAAGTTCAGATAAAATGACTAAAAAAGATACATCAAAGTTAACAGTCAAAGGCAGGGGTGGCTTTTCAATCACGGTCTAACTGTGATGCCAACATAATGCAATAAATAAGTTGGATTATATTAATAATAATTAAAATAAAGAAATAATTTATAAATAGTTGTAACTTAATATATAAACATTAATATACCAAGCCAGTTACAAGGATAAGCGTGACAACTGCAAATGCAAGCTTGGAGGAACATCCCTTTCTTGTGGCACTAGGTTCTAAACAAAGTAGTGCAATTCGCGAAGTAAAAAACTAAAGGAGTTACAATTTGGCAATGTTTTTGAAGTGTAACTGGTTGAAGCCAGTATGTTTACATGGTTCAAGCAGGTCTAGCTGTGGTCAAGTCCACAACAACCGCAAAGGCTATAAACACCAGACCAGAAGGCATGTTCCAGTTGAACAGAGCAAAAAACCTCTATACAAATTCAAAACCTCACTCTGGATCATAGGATATGTAAACCTTCAGGCTCCAAGAAACTTACTCAACAACCCAAAAGCAAACTTTTCCTAAGCAAAGTAGGAAACAAGTGAGGCTCAAAATCAACACCTAGGTTGACCAAATCCCATAATGTAAGAAATGTAAAGATTATATAGTTAGCTAAAGAAACTAAGAATGGAATAAAACCAATATTAATATTCTATCCAGTATCCAAACAATCCCATAAAAATGCTCCTGATTCTTCTAGTTCCTCCAAAATCAACAATAACACATGGCCACTGGTCAACTAGACAAGGGAGATTTTGCAGGGGTATGGTAAAATAGGCTAGTAGACTAGCAGTGTTCTACCTTGAATTCAAGGCACCCTCTAAACAAGCACCAATGCGATGGGGAAACTGCTTAATATGAAACTATCATCTATCATGAAAAGTACCACCCTGGAAAATAAATAAATAAATCAGCACTTGTCCTAATCTCTATAAAATTATAGAAAAATCCACGAAGATTTTAAGTTTACCAAGGACCCACATAAACCAAATGAAACAACACAACTAAAAGGCAGGTAATGCAAACACACAAAACACACATGGATTTACTCATAGATAGATAAAACCTACCTGAACCTCAAGCCCACGAGTTAGAGCAAAAAATAAAATAAAAACCAACTGAAGAATCGAAACGAACAAAAAGTGGGGGTAAACTCTTTACCATCTTTCAGGGGAATCAAGCACTCGTAAGAAATTTCGAACTGAAAAGGGTTCAAGAACGCCGCCGGATTGTCCAGAACACTGACGTTGGTAATATTAACGGCACTCATCTTCTCCGGACCCGGAAAAGGCCTCCGCCGCAAATGGATCACTCGAAACCCTAGGTTGTAAAATCCGCAGGGCGGAGGAGACCTGAACGCCTTTAGAAGATAATCGAACAACCACACAGAGCTAGAATCGGAGGATGGGGATTGCAAGAATACATAAAAGGTATGTAGAAGAAGATTATCTGAAGAACAGCGAAAAAACTGAGAACTTTGTCTGAGAGCATTGGAGCTTCCCGGATGTGCGCATATATATATATATAGATAAGGGGAGCGGGGGAGTGACCGGGAGTAGCCGGTGACGGGCGGTGGAGGGAACGGGAGTCGCAGTTTGGCGGGAGATTTTTCAACATTTTTATGGGGAGTCCCATATCAATAAATTCCAATTCTTTCTTTCTATATCAAATCTTTTCATGTATATTGGCATCGACCTATGTACTTCTATAGAATCCGTTCATGAATTAACAAAAGTGTGCAGAAGTGCCATGATAGGCATCATCTTTTTTACGTATGACATTAGGCATCCTTATTGGTAACATCCACTAATTCAAAACTTAATCTGAAAGTCGTATTTTTACTTCCGACATTTTCAGGAAAAACCAATATATGAAATTTATAACAATAAAACTCCAAATGACATTATTTGAGGTTTTTTTTTTCTTCCCCTTTCGTGTGAGTGCTGCAACTAATTCACAGCTGAAGTTAAATGCAAATAAAAAAAAAATCCAATACAAGAAGGGAAAAAAAATAATCTATTGCAATGACGCAATTATTTGAAAACTCGTTTGCTCTTTAATTTGTGAAAAGAAATAGATCATTTTGTGTTAAGACTGTGCAATTAATAATTATAAATGTTGAAATCACTCGATTTGATTTTTTTCCTGTGACTTAAATGTAAAATATGAATGTGTGAGAAAAGAAGAATGAAAAGATGTCGTTTTGAAATCTAGTCCTTGATTTAAAGCACAAGCTATGAATTAAGCTGTAGCATGCCCGAAGTAATCACCATGAAATTACTCCCTTATGCCTTGTTTGGCTATTTTATGGATTTATTTATTGTCCGCCAAGGCTTTTTCTACTTGCAATCACGCGCGTGTTAGGTCACATCTTACGTACCATCTCATCAACAAAGTTGTTTGCAGTATAAAAAATAAAGTTAGGGTAAATTGTTTTTTTTTATTTTTTCACCCACAAAATTTTGGGTGAATTGCACATAAGATCTCAGAGTTGACCCTTAGGCAGAACAAACCCTGAATGACGAAACTGTAGCATTTTCACCCAAAATTGCAGGGCATTTTAGCAAAATCATCGTCCCTCAAAAACGCAGGGGAAGCAACCCAAGATGAAGAGAGACTGCACAAAACAAGAGCGTCAGCAGATTGAAGAAACATTCTTAGATCAAGATTGATGATATAATTACCTCAAAAACAAACTTGATCGCAGAATACAATCTTCTAGGATGCGGCCGATATAAGACCCTCCGATATAAGATAACGACCATCGCCGAACTTGAATCTCCCTGAATTATAGGGTTAGCAAAAGGCATTACTTCCATACAGTCAACCAGAATCAGGAAAATAGAATTCCAATACCGCCGACAACATTCCTTTTAAGCGATGGCAATACTTCCATACAATCAACCAGAATCAGGAGAACAAAAATCAAAAACTACAACAATATTTCGAGATGTGAACGTAACTGGACTGCACAAACTAAGCCTTAAACAACACGAATATATTAGTTCTGCTCGAAGTAATCCATAAGGAATCAAGCACTCATAATTTATGAGATTCAATATTCTGAAAAACAAGTGAGCGAGAAGAACAATATACAAGCTTGTCTCTATTTTTCACTAATTGAGAACCGGACCTGGCAGGCCCTGCTGCGCTCCCCTGTAAGGGCTGTAATGCTCCTGCAATAAACAACAATGGATTCTGGCACATACCAACAATGCCAACGCCAACACCAACAAATTTTATTGAATTTCACAATTACCAAAAGGGGATCGAAAAACAAAGAGCCCAAGTAGAAACTGAAATTGATTAGGCAGCAGATTCCTTTGCAATTTTATCAGCCTTAGCAATAACCTCTTCAATTCCTCCAACCATGTAAAATGACTGTTCAGAAAGATCATCGTATTTCCCATCCAAAACTCCCTGTTACAGAACAGAAAACAACAGAGGTGATATATTCATCAAAGGCTGTTCATACTCTTGGTAAAACATGCCTAATGAAGTCAAATTGTTTCATGAACAAAGATGATGCATTAGTACATGCTTGCAACATAAACCACTGCATTCTTCCAGTATCCTTATTTTTATCTGCAATCTCCCCCCCCCCCCCCCCCGGGGCGACACACACACACAAAAAAGAAGGAAAAAAAAAAAAAAAGAAGACTGCAAATGAAAATCGTATGTACCAATATACCTCCCCCCATGCATGGTATAATAGTGATATTTATATAATATTTACAAGTTCAATTAAGTGGTGATATCAAGAGTCATATACATATACTAGGTTAAGCATGACACATTGGAATGCAATAAGACATTGTTATTGAGCTTAGGGTTTATTTGTAAAATAAAAGGAAGGTACAATTTTGACCAAAAAGCCAAGCATGAGATTCATGACTTGGTCCATTTTTATTTTTATTTTGCATCAATTGGATAGCAATAGAATGAGAGATTTCAATGAGATATAAGTTTACTATGTAAAACTCATTTCATTCCATTTTATTCCATTCCAACATACCACACAAGAGTAACCATGGTGGACTAAATCTAAAAACTAAACCAACTAATCCAAGTCCTAATCAAAAGCTATGATTGTACTTGTGCTCGGGATTTTGGCACATGAAACAGGAAGAAAACCCACCAGCTAATAAATGGGGAGCGAAGTATAATTACCTGAAAGCTGTTAATGCTTTCTTTCAACTCCACATACTTGCCAGGAGCCCCAGTGAAAACTTCTGCGACATGGAAAGGCTGGCTCAAGAACCGTTGAATTTTACGAGCACGAGCAACAGTCAACTTATCATCTTCACTCAGCTCATCCATTCCTAAAATGGCTATGATATCTTGAAGATTCTTGTAGTTCTGAAGAACCTTCTGCACCCCACGAGCGGTATTGTAGTGTTCCTCTCCCAAAATGTGTGGCGACAACATACGAGATGTGGAATCAAGTGGATCAACTGCAGGATATATGCCAAGCTCAGAGATCTGTTCCAAAATAAACCACGACAGTGTCAAAATAGAGAACATTGATGACTGCTACTAACTACTCAAAGCCAGACAGACAACGCATACCTGTCGAGACAGCACGGTCGTTGCATCCAAGTGGGCAAATGTTGTTGCAGGCGCTGGATCAGTTAGGTCATCAGCAGGCACATAAATAGCTTGTACAGAAGTAATGGAACCCTTTTTGGTTGTCGTAATACGCTCTTGAAGGCCTCCAAGATCTGTTGCCAGCGTTGGTTGGTAACCAACCGCAGATGGAATACGTCCAAGTAAGGCAGACACCTCAGAGTTGGCCTGAAGCATATATTAGAACAGTAAATGAGACTGGTAGATTAGCGGTTGGTATGCATAAAACAGGATAATCCAAAACAGACATCTCAGATATTGGCTGAAGGGTAGATGCATAACAAAGACAAGTTACATGAATACTAAAGCTAATATGACGCCAATCGAAGACAATTCCTGAAGATTACTTGAGTAAAGCGGAAAATGTTGTCAATAAACAGAAGCACATCTTGCCCCTCAGCATCACGGAAGTGTTCTGCAACAGTTAGACCAGTTAGCCCAACACGAGCACGAGCACCAGGTGGCTCATTCATTTGACCATAGACAAGAGCGCATTTGCTGTCAGCCTGATAGAGAGAACATGGTAAGAGGTTTAATTGAATTACCAAGAAAAACATTTCAAACAGAGAGAGGCATCAAAAAATATGATGCCACATAGATAGGAAAGCATATGAACTACAGAGCACTGACCTGCTTGTCCCCAAGCTTGATAACACCACTCTCAATCATCTCCCGGTACAAATCATTACCCTCCCGAGTACGTTCTCCAACACCAGCAAACACAGAGAAACCACCTGATTAAACAAAAAGTAACTTCTAGTTATATAATAAATAAAGAACATTACGCAGACCAGTGCCTTAATACGAGTATTTTTCTACACCAACCATGAGCTTTAGCGACATTGTTAATAAGCTCCATAATAAGCACGGTTTTTCCCAACACCTGCACCACCAAACAGCCCAATCTTTCCACCTCTTTGGTAGGGTGCAAGTAGATCAACAACCTGCACACAAATATTTGAGCAATAAAACCAGTAGATTGACATAGATAGAGATGTCAGAGTTTAAAATTTTAGACCATGAAAAACAAAACATACCGATTAAGATCAACCTGGATATGAAAGCATCAATTACTATTAACGATGAATATATGAATTATAAATACCTTGATTCCAGTAACAAGGATCTGTTGGTCAGTTGCTTGCTCAACAAAGGCAGGAGCCTCTCGATGGATGGGTAAAAAGTGGTCAGTCTCTACAAATATTTCAAAAAAGAAGGTCAAAAATCAATGTGATAACCAAACTGCACGCATTTAAAAATGAAATCAATGAATTTATCAGTTATCCAAGATTTCTAGGCCTCTTACTGAGTTCACCCTTCTCATCGATAGGCTCGCCAATGACATTTATGATACGACCAAGTGTTGCCCTACCGACAGGCACCTATTATCACACGCAAACCAAATGATGAAGGAAAATCAAAAGGATCAAACCATAGGGAATAAAACTCAAACAATGTATAAATTTTTCCAAAAAATGCACCTTAATTAAAAACCATGTATCAAATATATTAACCAGAATACATCAATGGAAATAAAAAAGTGAATAGCATAGTACCTCTCCCCAATTTGAGCACCTGAGGCCCTTGAAGAGACCGCAAGGGTAAACAATCACCTATAACTTCTAATTCTTTAAAACAAAAGTTTTAATTGAAATAACCAGGAAGATCTCTTTCTCTTTCTTCATAGTTCCAAATGAAAATTTAAGCTTACTCCTGTTACCCATATTATTTTCCTTTAATCTGTAAAAGCAGACCTCGTCACCCGCATAGTAATTTAACTGGCCCGATATTATAAATTCGTCTCCTTGTCTGCATTCGTTCCAGCACATAAACGGTACCCAGGAAAAAAAAAAAAATCAACATATAGCATTTTAATTTAACTGGCCCGATATTATAAATTCATCTCCTCGTCCGCATTCGTTCCAGCACATAAACGGTACCCAGGGGAAAAAAAAATCAACATATAGGATTTCTAGAGTACTTACTCATCAAATCAGAACAATAGCTAGATAGTAACAGCAAAAACAGAAAGGGGTCTTACAGTGATGGGAGAACCAGTGTTAAGGACCCTCTGTCCTCTAACGAGCCCTTCAGTCCCATCCATGGCAATAGTCCTCACCATGTTCTCCCCCAAATGTTGGGCCACCTCAAGCACCAACCGGATCGAATTGTCGAGAACCTCCAGCGCCGTCATTATCGGCGGCAAGCCTTCATCGAACCGGACATCCACGACGGCACCGATCACCTGACACACTTTCCCGATCGCGCCGCGCCCGGTGAACTCATCGGTGATCTTACCACTAGGGTTCGCGCTGGCCGGCCCCTTGGACGGAGGGGACGCCGGAGCTGCGGCGGAGGTGGCGTAGTTCACGACGCGGGAAAGGAGAAAGCCAGCCGGAGAAGGGCGAGAGGAAGAGTATGGCGATGGAGCTCTCGGGGTCGTCGTTCCCAGAGACCTTGAGGGAGATCGGCGAACGGAGGATCGGAGGAAAGAGGATAAGAGCTTGCGAGAAGCCATGGCTCGCATCTCAATGGTAGAGAGATTAGGGTTTTTCAGTATTTGTATATCCTTGACAGTGGGAACTGTTGCTGACCAGAAAATATGGATGTTTTGTTTTTTCCATTTTTATTCTTTTGAGCTTTTAACCGTTGCAACTTGCAAGCTAAAAACTATATGCGTTTGGCTCTGTTGACCGTGTGTGGACTTACATTTGATGCTCATTTCAAAATATTTAATTTGGAGCGAGAAAAAATAGTAGAACATATCATTAATTTTCATATAATTAAAGTTAGCCGCATCGTATGTAGCTTTGCGCGTGCTTAACGATTTTTTGAGCAATATATAATATCTAAATGAGTGTATGAGTAAAAATTTATATTAATTAAATATTTAAAAATCAGAATTTTGGATTCTTAACCATCAAAAGCTATTGCACCGCACACGCTTAAGAAAAAAAATATAATTTACTATATGATAACTGTAATATTTGAGCAAAACTAAGATCAGTTACGCGACAACTATCCATAAATAATTGCAATGTTTGAGGGTAGTAACTGAAATTCAAGAAAAATATATGGTTGATTGAATCGAAAGATCTTTTGCCTTTATAATAGTATAGATATAGATATAGATGAAATATAGGCATTATAACTATTTTAAATATTTAAATTTCATGAAATTTTTATATATAATAAAAATCAAATGAAAATTAACAATGTCTCTTTATTTTTACACATACATTCAGTTCGTATAGTAAAAATTTATAGAATATGCTGAGAACCTAATATTTTACAAAATTATATAAAAATTGCAATGCTCTATTGTTTTTTTTTGGTGATTGTTTAATTTGTAGGGTTTAAATTTTCAAAATAGACATCAAACAAATCAGCTTATGACATCGTAGTAGGAAAATTTCTAATTGTGACAAGGTACAAAAACCCTTTTATAAATTTTCAGATTTTTTTGACAAAATATTTTTTAAAGCCAACTAAAAATACTTGTCAATTTAGATTTTTATAAGGACTTGCAGATAATTTTTTGAGAATTTAGTAAACAATTTGGAGAATTACAACTTCAGTGCCTTCGGATGGATCGTCATGCATGGGGTTGCAGCGGCAACGGTGATGGTTTTATCATTATCGTTGCACTTACTCTAACCTTAATTTTGAAAGTCTTATTTTTACTTTAATAAGTAAAATAAAAAATACCCTATTCTAACGAATAACAGATAATGTAAAATGGATAATTTTTCACTACAAGATTATAAAATTAAAGTTTATATCTAAAATTCTGGTAATGCATCTATATGTCTTAAACATAGTTATATGTTGCTTTAGTTACATTTAAGCGTGAACTATGGGCTCATTTGGGTCAAGAAATCTCACATTCTCACCCGACATTACATTCCGTACAATGCGATGCCTTGGAATGCATCGCCTAGATATGTTTGGCACACTTAGTTGAATTCCTCTATAATGTGACACTATTAAGTTTGGTATGAACAACTAGATTACAAAATTGTAATATTATCATGACATTTTTTCCATTAACAAAAATAAAATTATTCATAGCTTAAAACATAGCAAGTTATTTGTTGACAAAAAATTTAATTTGGAAGATTATAATTAAGTATAAAAGTTTCTTCTATCTTTTTATTTTAAGATAATGAGTAATTTAATTCAAACATTTACTAACTAAAAATAAAATTATATATAATATAATAATGAAATTTAATAAAATAGTATTATCTGCCCAATCTCATGAATAACTTATTTACTTTTAATTTTATACATACCATTATTATTATTATTATTATTATTATTATTATAAATTATATGAGCTATGTACATAAATGAGAATTTTATTAATTTATTTATTTATAAGGGTAATTTGAACTTTATATTTCTTGTACATATTTTGATCTATTCAAAATCTCACATTTTTGTCCATCCACTTGGGGATGCTAAGCCCTTATTTTTCTGGGTACCAATCGGGCCATAAAAGCTTTATTGTAGTAGTTTACGTAATCATTTTATATACTTGGTATATTCACATATCTACAGTGTATATATTTATTAATATACACTGAGCGAGTAGGCTGCTGTTATTAAACTTGGGCTGGCCTTGAGGGTCGACTCTTTGACCCGCTGACCTGGGTTGGGTCGGACATAACCAACAAAGTTGATGAGTTCATATGACAAATAGTTAAAACAATTATTTATAATATAATAGTTTACTAATAGAGAATATATTTATTTTAAATATATATGTCATTTGTAAATAAATAATATTTAATTAAAATAATGGTTACACATTACTAAATAATATATGTGTGTGTGTGTGTATATATATATATATATATATATATATATATTATACATTACATGCTAAGTATAATCACATACTTTAAATAAAGGAAAGTAGTGTTTTATAATCTATATCTTAGAAAATAATAAATCATAAGGTTTGAGAAAATCCTTATATCATATTTTTAACTTTAAAATAATATAATTATTAAAATATAGCTATAAATTCATGATATTTTGATAACATCATCTCATTTTATATTAGGTTTTTATTTATCTTTATATTATCATTGCTATTATTATTTTACAAAGCGATTTGAACAACTTCATAAAATTTATAAATTTTGAAATTATTTCGATAATTTTTATTATTTTATTGATCATTTTATCAAAATTCTCTTTAAAAAATACATATAATTATAATTATTTAGGTCTTATATTATAAATATTATTGACCCGATAGTTTAACTGATGATTTGGTGGTCCTGGCCTCTTGATCAGGTCAACGTTCGGGTTGGGTCTGATGACTATGAAGTAAATGAACAAAAAAATCCTTTATCCTTACCCTATCCTTTTAGTTAAACGAGTAAAGACTTTTTACTTTTACCCTACTTATTTTACTTAAATAGATAATAAATATTTGCTTCTATTTTAAGGAGCAGGGGTATGATAACGTAGATAAGAGTATTATTATCGTCCATTGCCACCCCTAGACATATAGTATTAATTTAAATATTTCAAATCCTATTATAATATAGTAAGCATTGTCAAAATATGATAATTTTCAATTAGGGCATTATCATGTAATGCTAAATTTAAAGTTATATTTTTTATATGTTCAATTAATAGCTATTAGCGATGATTAATAGTGCAATACCTGTTACTATAACTTGTCATGGCTAAAGGTGGCCAAGTTCACAAAAAATCGATCCTCAAAAAAAAAAAAAAAAAAAGGAAGAAGGGGAAAAACGAAACCCAAGGAGAATGAAACGACAAAGAACAGTAAATGGGGCCAAGTTCACTGAATGCAAACGAAGAGTCTCAACTGCTTCATCGAGCTTAAACGACGTCGTTTATCTTCAGTTTGCATCTACACCGTCGCTGGCAAAATGGAAAAAGAGAGGAAAGAAAAATAAATAAATAAAAAGCTTCATTTCCCTGGTCAGTAGTACTAGTAGTACACACTGGCAAAGATACCCGGGTGAAACCCTAATTTCTCTCTCTCCCTCCCCTCTCCCTCTACAATTGAGATGCGAGCCATGGCTTCTCGCAGGCTCTTATCCTCTCTCCTCCGATCCTACGTTCGCCGAGCTCCCTCAAGGTCGCCGGCGACGACGACCCCTAGAGCTCTATCGCCGTACACTTCCTCTCGCCCTTCTCCGGCTGGCTTCCTCCTTTCCCGCGTTGTGAACTACGCCACCTCCGCCGCAGCTCCGGCATCCCCTCCGTCCAAGGGGCCGACCAGCGCGAACCCGAGCGGTAAGATCACCGATGAGTTCACCGGGCGCGGCGCCATCGGGAAAGTGTGCCAGGTGATCGGTGCCGTGGTGGATGTCCGGTTCGACGAGGGCTTGCCGCCGATCATGACGGCGCTGGAGGTTCTCGACAATTCGATCCGGTTGGTGCTTGAGGTGGCCCAACATTTGGGGGAGAACATGGTGAGGACTATTGCCATGGACGGGACTGAAGGGCTCGTTAGAGGACAGAGGGTCCTTAACACCGGTTCTCCCATCACTGTGAGACCCGTTTCTGTTTTTGCTGTTATTATCTAGCTATTTTTTCTGATCTAATGAGTAAGTACCCTAGAAATGCTATATGTTGTTGTTTTTTTTTTTTTTTTTCCCTGGGTACCGTTATGTGCTGGAACGAATGCAGACGAGGAGACTAATTTATAATATCGGGCCAGTTAAATTAAAATGCTATATGTTGATTTTTTTTTTCCTGGGTACCGTTTATGTGCTGGAACCAATGCAGACGAGGAGACGAATTTATAATATCGGGCCAGTTAAATTACTATGCAAGTGACGAGGTCTGCTTTTAGAGAAAATAATATGGGAAACAGGTGTAACCTTAAATTTTCATTTGGAACTGTGACAATTAAAGCAGCATCACTGTACATGGAAAAAGAGATCTTCCTGGTTATTTCAATTAAAAGTTTGTTTTAAAGAATTAGAATTTAATGGTGATTGTTTACCCTTGCGGTCTCTTCAAGGGCCTCATGTGCTCAAATTTGGGAGAGGTACTATGCTACTCACGTTTTTATTTCCATTGATGTATTCTGGTTAATATATTTGATAAATGGTTTTTAATTAAGGTGCATTTTTTTGGAAAAATTTATACATTGTTTGAGCTTTATTCCTTATGGTTGGTGCCTTTTGCTTTTCCTTAATCATTTGGTTTGCTCGTGATCATAGGTGCCTGTCGGTAGGGCAACGCTTGGCCGTATCATAAATGTCATTGGAGAGCCTATCGATGAGAAGGGTGAACTCAGTAAGAGGCCTAGAAATCTTGGATAACTGATAAATTCATTGATTTCATTTTTAATGTGTGCAGTTTGTTTATCACGTTGATTTTTGACCTTCTTTCTTGAAATATTTGTAGAGACTGACCACTTTTTACCCATTCATCGAGAAGCTCCTGCCTTTGTTGAGCAAGCGACTGATCAGCAGATCCTTGTTACTGGAATCAAGGTACTACTAATTCATAGTGTTTTATATGATGGATGCGTAATTGATTCCCATTCATTTTGTTCTGAGCTGGTATCTGTTTGTCTTTTGTGAACTAAAACTCTGCACTTCAATATCTCCGTCTTTGTTGACATACAGGTTTTATTACGATTGTCTTTGTCTGTAGGTTGTGGATCTACTGGCGCCCTACCAAAGAGGTGGGAAGATTGGGCTGTTTGGTGGTGCTGGTGTCGGGAAAACTGTTCTAATTATGGAACTCATTAACAATGTTGCAAAGGCTCATGGTTAGTGTAGAATTCTTTGATACACCAACTTAGTAATTTATGTTTATACGAAAGATAGACTTGAACTTTGTTGTGTTCTTTGATCAGGTGGGTTTTCTGTGTTTGCTGGTGTTGGAGAACGTACTCGTGAGGGTAATGACTTGTATAGGGAGATGATTGAGAGTGGTGTCATTAAGCTTGGGGACAAGCAGGTCAGATAGTGTATGCTTTCCTATATTTGTTCCACCATTTCTTTTTATGCCGCTCTCTCAAATGCACGCACATCATTTTCTTTGGAATTCTTTTAGAGTTCATTTGTTTTCTCTCTATCAGGCTGACAGCAAGTGCGCGCTTGTCTATGGTCAAATGAATGAGCCACCTGGTGCTCGTGCTCGTGTTGGGCTCACTGGTCTGACTGTTGCGGAGCACTTCCGTGATGCTGAGGGTCAAGATGTGCTTCTCTTTATTGACAACATTTTCCGCTTTACGCAAGTTAGTGCTCTCTTAAGTGATTATGAACTCAAAGAGTTATTTCTTATTATTACTCATACCATGACAATAGTTCTGAGTTCTGATATTCTTCTAGTCTCTGTTTTCCATCTACAAGTGAGGAAAACTCTGTGATGCCTGCTTTTGGATTATATTATTTTGTGCACGCTACACTAGTTGTTGCATGTTTATATATTGCTTCAAATCTACTCTTCAGGCCAACTCCGAGGTGTCTGCATTACTTGGGCGTATACCATCTGCTGTCGGTTACCAACCGACACTGGCGACGGATCTTGGAGGCCTTCAAGAGCGTATTACTACAACCAAAAAGGGTTCCATTACTTCTGTACAAGCTATTTATGTGCCTGCTGATGACTTGACAGATCCAGCTCCCGCAACAACATTTGCCCACTTGGATGCAACAACTGTGCTATCCCGACAGGTATCAGGGCTGTTCTTCCAAATTATTCACACGAGCCTTCAATTCAAAGTGCAAAGTTTTTTACATTTTTGTGATTTACATTTAAATAGATCTCTGAGCTTGGTATCTATCCTGCGGTCGATCCCCTTGATTCCACATCTCGTATGCTGTCACCGCATATTTTGGGAGAGGAGCACTATAATACTGCTCGTGGGGTGCAGAAAGTTCTTCAGAACTATAAGAATCTTCAGGACATCATTGCTATTTTGGGAATGGATGAGCTCAGTGAAGATGACAAATTGACTGTTGCTCGTGCTCGTAAAATTCAACGCTTCTTGAGCCAGCCTTTCCATGTTGCCGAAGTTTTTACTGGTGCTCCTGGCAAATATGTAGAGTTGAAAGAGAGCATCTCCAGCTTTCAGGTATTTACAATTCACTAATTATTGATTATGAGGTGTTTTTCTTCCAGTTACGCATAAGAAGTCAACGGTAGGCTGCGTACATGAAGAAATTAAAAACCTTGTCCTTTTTATTTTTAAGCAAACGGCTTGCAAAACACAGTGTGGCTCACCCAAGGCCAGTAACCATCGGGTGGCGTTATTATTAATATAAAAAAAGCTGGAGTTGAGGTGGCCAGAAAACCAACAATACAAAGAGGAGCACGATGTACCCTATATCCCTTAACCAAACAGCTTATAGGCTCATTCTGGTCGCACAAAGACAGAAAATAATGTGGCAAAAGTAATCATGTAAAGATAGCAGGGATCAAGCGAGTCTAAAGTGAGAAACTGCAATACTATCATTAAGAACAGCTCCCGAGGAAGATAAAAACCTTTTCCTTGATTGTCTTTCTAAGGTTCTGACCACGTGCACCATGATCAAGAATTGAATTAGTTGGCTGGTGTCATTGCTACTTTTTGTTAATGCCCTAAGCTAATAGGATGTCACAGAACTTTTTTATTAAGTTTAATCTGCTCAATTTATATTAACGGGAGATTGAAATTGCCTTCATGTGTAACAGCAATCAAATGGCATTTTTGAACTCCTAGGATCACTGTGAATTATTGCAGAACCCAAATCTTAGGGTGGGTCTGTTACTTGGGATGCGAAGGGTACAAGATTCTGCATCTGTTCTCATTTGCTTGACCCTAAAACCCAAAACCAACATTATGTTCATGTATAAGAAGTATATTTTCCCTAAATGTTGGCTAATAATACTCCCCTTATGTGATAAGGTCAATGCAAATTCCTCATCTTTATTTTCGAATATCTGACCCCCGTAGGCTTAGCTGTAGCATGAATGATCTCTAATTAGCTGCCTCGTTACTCGCCGTTTCATGACAGGGAGTTTTGGATGGGAAATATGACGATCTTTCAGAACAGTCATTCTACATGGTTGGAGGGATTGAAGAGGTCATTGCTAAGGCTGATAAAATTGCAAAGGAATCTGCTGCCTAATCAGCTTTCGGCTCCTCCCGGGACTTTGTTTTGACAATTGCGCAAATCAATTATTGTTTGTAGTTGTGGCAACGAAACCGTAGTGCAGGTTCGATTTCGAGACCAAATGTATCAAGGACATTCCTTTCCTGTGTAACCTCATTGCAGTTTCGCTGTGTTCCGTCTTTCCATTCAATAAGCCTAAAAGGCAGGAAGAAAGGCATGTATATTTTCTTCTTGCTCCTTTGATTCCAGAATTCTGGTTCCTCTTGATTGCAAATGCTTGTTTATTTTGAATGACTTGAGGAAAGTTGCAGTTTAAAGCTAACCCGAATGATGGAAAAAAGAAATAAAATATAAAAAGATTTGAAATTATGATATCTGTTAAAACTAAAGTTTAAAAACTCATTATTGTTTTGAAAATCGATAATTGGTTAGTTTTTGAAGCACAGAAATGCATTGCAGGATAGGATTCGAAAATGTAGAGATTATATTGATTGAATTTTTAAAAAAGGCTGACATAATTTTTTTGAAATTTGAATTATTAAATTTGAAAATGTGATTATAGTAACACTAGATTTCAGGAAAATTCACAGGCCGCCGATAACGTGATAAATTTTTAGAGGTCTAACTGGAATCCCCAGATTTGGGGAACACCTCCGGGAGCGAGCCACGTGTCCCGAAGAGCTTTCCCCTGTCTAACCTGCGCCAGCCACACCGGAGCATTTTAACGGGCCAACGCCACCTTAAACACCCCACACGCGTCTTCAACGGGGGCGGCGGCGCTGGCGCTGAAATAATTTTCTTTTTGTTTTTTAAATTTCCTCCGAAAAAAGAAAACGAAAAGAAAGTGGTCGAACCCAAACGGAAATGTCCGTCGCATTCTCCACGTTCCACTCTCACCCCTCTTACCCTGCCCACCTCTGCTCCCATGCGCCCCTTAGCTCCCTCCCCCCTCCTATGGCTATCCCACGCCGCTTCCCTCACCAAACCCTAAGCCTAACCCTAGACCTGAACCTCCGTCTCCACCACCGTTTACGCCGCCGCATCGCCACCGTCGCCGCCGCGCTCCGTCAGGACACTGCCGCGTGGACCCAGGCCCCTCTCTCCGGCGTGCACCCCGCCGCCGAGTCCCTCTTCCACGTGGCCGTCGACGTCTCCGACTCCCCCGACCTCGCCGCCTCCCACACCCGTGCCGGCCAGTACCTCCAGCTCCGGCTGCCGGAATCTCCCAAGCCCTCGTTCCTGGCCATCGCGTCGCCGCCGTCCCTCGCCGCGGGGAGGGGCGTGTTCGAGTTCTTGGTGAAGAGCGTCGCGGGATCTACTGCGGAGCTCCTGTGCGGGATGCGGAAAGGAAATATCGTCGAGCTGAGCCCCGCCATGGGAGGGGGTTTCGATGTGGACCGGATCTCGCCGCCGGAAGATTATAAAACTGTCCTGATTTTCGCCACTGGATCTGGCATTAGGTAGGCTTCTAAGTAAATCTCGCTCGTTCTTCGTCTGGTTGGAGAAGAATTGAGTTAAATATTCTGTTGTTTTGCTTCTAAATCACCAATTTCTCTTTGCGGATTTGAAATGGTTGTTTACGCTGTTCATAGCTAAACTGGTTGAACTGGGTTTTCTGCTGATATATCTGAAATCAGTTAGTATCTTGTTTTGTTTGAGATATGGAGACTAATTCTGACCTGGTTAGATGAGCTAGAACATCAATTTGAACTTTACACGTCAATATAGATCTTGGTTCAATGTAGGAAAATCTTTCTGATTGCCAGACTCTGAATAGGTTCGAGCTTGCTAAGTTTCTCGAGTTGAACCGTAAGAATTCAATCCTGTACATTAGTTGATCAATCCGTCGCTGCAATCTTTTTCTTATATCTTGTGCCTGTCTGCTGGTTTCTTTCTTGGACAGAGATGAATGGGAAGAATGCTTAGCCATATTTCTAAAGGAAGACATCTAAGGCAATTGAAGGAGCTTTCTTCTATGTCTCTCTCCCCCTTGCATGCTTTTAGCTGGACTCTTGTTGGCTTAGAAACCTAAATCATCTATACCTGTCTGTTGCTCTTGCTATTATTGTTTTTCTTTTTGACCTCTGAAGATACACACAAAATTTAGCAACTGCAAGCAATTGTTTTTATTAATAATTTTCATGTTTGATTAGAGATTCTGGAAGCTTTGGTTAGTGCTTTGGCATTTTACTATATGCATTAACAGTGGCTATTTTACTTGGCAATATCATGGGCAGTCCAATCCGGTCTCTCATTGAGTCGGGATTCAATGCTGATAAGAGGGCAGATGTGAGGCTTTACTATGGGGCTAGGAACCTTCAAAGAATGGCTTATCAGGTCTTGTAATGTAGCAATCTTTTTGTTTTATCTGATGTATAATTGACAAGTCTTGTTCACCTGATCGGTGTCACTTTGTGACTTTTCATTCCGCTCCACTTATAGGATAGGTTTAAAGAATGGGAATCTACTGGCGTTAAGATTGTCCCAGTATTGTCACAGCCAGATAATCGCTGGACAGGTGAAACTGGTTATGTGCAGGTAATCACAGCACACCTGTATATGTTCTCCCTTTTTTGGGGCGGGGATTTGCTGTTCTGTTTTGGACGGGGAGGGGGTTGATAACTTCTTATTTTGAAGCTTCCTTTAGTATCTTCTTACATTGCTTTTGCAGGCTGCTTTTGCTAGAGCGAAGAAAATTTATAGTCCTTTTTCCACCGGTGCTGTGCTCTGCGGTCAGAAACAGATGAGTGAGGTAAGCTGTTGTTTAACTTTAATCTTCACTTTCTTTCTGGAAAAAAGCCATTCTTGTTTGAGTTTCTGTCTTGAGTGAAGAATTCTTGCATTGCCTTTGTTGAGTTTTGGTCATTCCCCATATTATTTTGCATTCTCTAGTACAGTCCTAACTTGGCTTTCTATTGCCCAAAAAAAAGAAAGAAAAAGTCTTCTGAAAATTGACTTACCCTTTATGCTATATCCTCAAATATTTTAGAGTTGCTATAGAGCAAGTAGGCATCCTCATTTACTGATAATAACTCTTCTAACACCTTACTTAGCCACAAAAAAAGGGCGCTCTTCAAACACTTATTGCTTAATCTAGTTGTACCAGCATGCATAGTAAATCCTTGGTGTTGGGCATGGTCAAGGGTTCGAGTCCTTATCTCTGTTACGTTTTGTGTGTGCCTGTATGCTTTTATTCACCAGTCAAACAAAAAAAATCTGAAACGCAGTACAAACTATTCTAGGCTTTCTTCCAGCATTTTACGAAAGTAAAAGCAGTTATATAATTTGTCATATAGGTTATTCACACTTGAATATAACTTACATCAATATTCAATAGCTCTATGGGGATAAGAATTTGCAAGGAACTCTGACAAGCTATCTTAAGCGAAGATCTTCTTGTGGAGGCCATAAAGGCACCCGCCACCCTTTGAAGGGCAGCCAGTAAAGGAAGTAAACTTGTTTGTCTAGCTAAAGACATGCTGCTCTGTCTTTATTTATTAATAATTCTTTTACTTTGTTAATTGACCATTTCACCTAGAAGCTTCAGATGGCCAGTGTTGTGCCCGCTAAGTAATTAAGAATTAACACTTTTCTCATGTGCGGCTCAATTGCACATGGAGAGCACACAGACAATATTGATTCACACTCATTTATGAAATAATAATATCTATTTTGTATAGTAGTACTGGAAAGAGAACTGGATTAAGGAACTCTTGGCAATTGTTCATCTGATAGCATGTTAAGCAACTTTTTGGCCGAAGAGCTTAGGCTGTTAGGTCGTGGGCTTACGATGCCTGTCAAGACTTAAAATGTCTAATCAACTTTTTCACAAAATTTTCTAGTGGCTTGTGACTTATGCTTATGTTGTCTTAGATTTGGAGAAAATTTAACAGAATTCTTATGGAGTTGGTTTTAATGGAGGTTGGTCCCTTAGTAGTGATGAATTAAGTGAATCGTTGGTGTTCAATTGCTACTTTTAGCATGCTTGTTATGCCTCTAAATTTGTAATACTTCACCTTCTCACCGAATATTCCTTTTATTAGACGAACTCAGAAACTTATTTAGTCTATTGCACTTAATTTGCTGGATTTCAGCTACATGCTGGAAAAACTTGGCATTATAGAGATTGCATGAAGAATGAGTACTCTTGTATTGAAATTGGTGGTGGTAGTGGACAGTTTACTGGTTGTAATGTACTCGCTACTGGATAAACTGAAATTTTTACATTGCGGAATCCTTGACCTTGCCTAGTCGATCTGATATATAGTTAGGGGGCAATACATACTCCCCAAATTGATCTATGAAGGGATCATCCTGCTAGAACCCAGTTTAGCTGAATAAAGACCAGGAGAATTCCCAAAATTAACGTTCCACAAAAGTGCATAGAAGGTACAAGACTGATTCAGCATTCTCATTCGTACTGAAAAATTAAGTCTACCAAAATGTGCCTCTCTCCTATGTAAATTTTAAGATATTTTTTTGATTTTCCAACCTTGAGTAGTACAAAGAGAATTGGCGTCCCAGCTACCATAGTTATATGATTCTCCAAGCTCGAGTTCTCTGATCCTACGCGGGTCTCTGAATTTTGAAATTTCTCGTGTGAAGACTCATTTGTAATGTTTGCCGTGTGCAGGAAGTAACTTCTATTCTTGTTGCTGATGGCGTCTCGGATGACAAGATCTTGAAGAATTTCTGATGGTAGAATTTCTGATGGTTATTAGCCATTCAGGTCCCATGGTGTTGTAGATTATTGAGAAACCTACTCATTCTTTTATTCCAGAATGCTGAGTTCAAGTACCTTAGCTTGGAATAACAAAATAATAGCAATTTTGGGATTCAGATGTTGCAGCTTTCCTTGAACAAATGCCTAATACCAGCTCTGATATTCCTTGGGGTTTCAGTAGAGCTGTAGTTTTAATGAGCAATTATTATTCTCAAGGGAACTCTCGCTCGTGTTTCATTGAGAATGGAAAATGCCAAGACCCTTTTAAAAAAGGAAACTCACCACTGCAACAACAACATGGGGTCTGTTGCGGTTCCATTTGGTTTTAATAAGACATACACATTTCAGATTTATCTGCCACTAGCCCTCACATGATCAAAATAATAATAGAAGTGTTATAATCATCCGCAACAAGTATCTTTATATAAATGAACTTCAATCAGACCTGGCAACTACACGTTTTAATCGGAGGGAAATGAGAGTAACAGTAAATTTCAGCCAATTGGTCAGAAATTATAAATCAGATGGTTAACAAGAATTTGCAGCAGAGGTGGAACAAATCATTTGAATATTCAAATTTTCAGAACAGATGTGGGCGATTGAGCAGTCTCATAATCAGGATTACGAAATCAGGATTAAGGTTCCTTAGCATCCCCTAAGCAGTTCTCGTTAGACTCTGCCAGATGATGGTGCTGATTATTTCCCTCATCCAACCGGTGGCACCCATGTTTGTGCCGATGGTGGTGATGATGGCCGTGCTTCTTGAACCTCGGATGCTTAGCTGCTTCTTCATGATTGCCATCCGAGGATTTTACTAAAGATTGGCTCCTCCAACGATGTCCGAGGCCACCTAACTCAGATGAATCTGAGTCATAGCTATTGCACCGTTCATAGAGTTTATAATGCTTAACATTCCTCTTATTTCTGATTTCGCCCTCTTCATCACTTGATGAAAGTGATTCTGACCGATGACAGTGTTTGTGGTGCTTTGTCTTGCTTCTCCCTAGGGTGAAACCATCTTCATCACCTGAAGAAACCAAGGGACAAGATTCCGACCTTCGACTGGCGTTTGAGATACTTTGCATGACTCTTCCTCTTCATCCCACTATTCTCCTCCTCACTTGATGAATTTGTATCACTTGAATCCGATCTCAAGTTGTGAAACCTGTGCTTCCTCTTAACTCGCTTTTTCCTTTCCCTCCCTTCTGAATCACTGCCTAACTCATTGCTGCCATCATCTGAGGATCTTTTTTTATGCCTATGCTTGGATTTCTTCTCCTTCCTTTTCTCGTCACGTCCAGAATCAGAGTTGTGCTTCCTGGCCTTCTTATGAACTCTTCTTGTGAGCTTCCTCTTCTGATCACTGCTGTCACTCTCACTGTCAGATTCAGGCATGGAGCTCCTTTTATGCTTTCCAGTCTTCAGCTTCCTCTCTCGGGCTTCGGCATCAGCTTTTGATTTTGCAGCAGCTTCTAACTTTTGTTCCCATTTCAGGGGGGCTTCTTTCTTCTCCATAGCTCTCCTCTTCTTCTCCTCAACCAACTGGATGAACTTCTTGCAGTCCATTTTGATACAAAAACCAGACTAAAACCTGCATTTTGGTATGATGATGGCAAGAATTGCATCTCACAGAAGAGAAAAACCAATGTTAGTTCTTCAATAGTCAAAAATCAGCATAAGTAACTGATAATTGCAGCAGGAAACAAAGAAAACAAAGATTTGTGATTCATCCATGTAAGCTGAACTACTAACAGGTATGCTAGAAAGAGCTGACGATGGATCCATCTAATTTGACATGAGAAAAAAAGCTTTGATTCATTACGAATTTAGCTGTTGTAGCAGGCCATATAGGTGCTAAAATCCAGGAAAAAATAAACCAGATGACGAAATGAGTAGAGAATGATAAATACATAGCATGATGCACAAGAAGAATAATAAGCAATCATATAATAATTGAATAAAAATTAAAATTTGAACAGAAAAAGAAAAGGAGTAGATTCAAGTGCACAAGGCTTCCCACTTTGTGAGGGTTGGAAGGGATTGTACATATCCTAGGGAGCCTTCTTGTGTGTTTCTTTTTGATTTTATTTTTGTTTTGAAAAGGCTGTTTCCACGACTTAAACCTGGGATCCCACCAGACACAAAGGAGCAACCTTGATGGTCACACCCTCAATTTTTTGGGGAAAAAATTGAAAATTTATTTGGCGAGTCTCAAATATAAGAAGATAAAAGACTCAAATTCATGTTCCTCATGCAACAGCGTGCGTATGACATAAATTCTCCCTCCTCCAAGCCCAATTCACCAGGGAAGCTGTCCAGTCGACATCAATCATCCTTCACAAGCTTAGCATGCCTTCCCTTTGTATAGGGGACTGAGAGTATATATCCCAAGGTACTGAAGGATGCTATTAAAAATATGCCTACCAGTGACGAGAAAATAAAGAAACACGAGGGCAAAACCAGAAGATCCAAAGACTATGCACTACTCATTTACATTTACAGGCCAGTAGATCTTTTCTTCAAATGGTTACAAACAAAGGAAACATTCTTCATAATATCTTGGGAGGACAAGTGAACAAATTTAACTGAGACACTTTGCAATTGACAGGACACCTCACAAATTAATTTTCAGTTCATATATTTCGGTCATAGCTTAAGAGCATTAGTATCTAGACGTATTTAACCCTGACGATTAGTTGATAAAGAAAAACCTTGTGTGATTTATTCATCTTTCTCTAAAAATAAAACTTATGTAGAGTGATGCCAGGAACAACTTGTAACATGTTAAGTAAGGGATGAACCACAGTACAGGAAAAGGGCTTGCCAATTAACAACTAAATAACGAATTTGGTTCGGTTTTCTTACCTTATGCAGAAGCTTGCAAGATCAAACCAAAGGCCTGCTCCTAAATTCCAAAAGTATAAGCCTTTTAATGTGCACGAACCCACAGGAAACCGACCTGTAAAAAATTAGCAAATCATTTTAAACAAAGAAAATTTCTTTGCCAGGCATCATAGATTTATTCTAGGCTCCATAAGATCATACACTATATCCATGACAACTTGCATATATGAAGTAAAAGCACAATCCAAGACACAAAACCGAGTGAAATCTATAATCAAAGAAGACAAGAGTTAACCGAGCTACATAAAAAAGTACCCAAAAATTATTGTAAAGGTTCAAACAAAACCAAAGAAATAGAAATTTATTCGCATCAAATAAACCTAGCAACTCGAAACCCCTTCCCACCTAAGAAACCTAAAAACCTAAAGTCCCTACGCATCAAATAAACCTAAAAAATCGAAATTACTTCTTCGTAACATGAATTTAAAAAGGGGGAAACAAAACCAATAAACTAAAAGGATGAGATCAGAAGAAATAGATTGATCATATACCTGAATCAGATGCGACTGGTAGAGAAAATATCAGGAACAAATCCCCCCCGGGCTTCTGAAGAGCTAGGGTTTTGACTTCCCGATAGCTTTTCTCCAGAAACTTCCACCGCTGCGCAACCTTTTATTTATATAATTTTTCTTTACGAAAATTATTAAAGTTGCCGCAACGAGCGTACGGGGAACGGATTCGGATTTTACTGTAATTTTATATGTGGAAAAATTCCTAAACGATGTCCTTTAGTTTGAGTTATTTTTGAAGGGGTTTCATGTAATTTAAATTTTCTTTATTACATATCTTCTAATTTTATTTTATTTTTAATAAATTTATTTTATTTATTTGTCAGTCAATTCTATTAAGTAGGTAGATATATGACAGATTATTAAATTTTTACACCATTATTTAAATATAAATTATTAAAAATAATATTAAGAATTTGAAAAATGCTTAGAAAATAGAAAAAATTAAGAAAATAAAAATAAAAAAATGAGAAAACTTTTACCTATATTCTCAATCGCCATAAATCTTAACATTTATGCCCCAATTGAAAATTCGGAAGGAGAATATTTAGATTTTAGTACATTTTTTTCTAAAATAAAATTTTAATGTTATTATTATATTTACGTTCACCTTCAAAGTAAGAAGTGTCGCCTTTCTTATCTAGTTATTTAGATTTTATTTTTTTATTTTCAAGTATTTTTAAAATTTTTAATATTATTTTTTATAATTTACAATTGAAATAATGGAGTGAAAGTCTAATAGCTTGCCATATGTTCACCTAGAATTGGATGACAAACGAACAGAAGGGGTCTGTTGAAGACAAAATGAAAGCATAAGGGGTGTGATAAATAAAATTTAAATCACATGAGATCTCTTAAAAAATGACCCAAACCACAAGTAGTCTTCTAAAATTTCTCCGTTTATTTATTTATAAGTAAATGAAAAGTTGAAATGAATAGATTTTTTTAAATGGCATTTAAATGAATAGATTTTAAATGCTTCTTAAAATCTCTTCTTTTTTTCTTTAAAGTTTTTAAAATCTTTCAAAATTATAAAAGAATTTTTTGTTACAATCGTTCGAGGAACGGATTCGGATTTTAAATGGTTACTACCCCGAAACCGTAAATATCATTCCTATCCTTCAGTGGTCGAGTCATATAATATTCAGGATCCAACTACCCCTACAATCAAAAAGGGGACAAACAAATCCATATTTGTGAATGCAGAAGCAACAATTAGAATCTACAATAAGTTCAAGAGGATTGGTGAACGTAGTTTAATAACAATATACTGAGCTTAATTGGAGACTTGGGCAACATTGATAAAGGGAAGAGGACTCAGCGCCTAAGCTTTAAGTAACAAAATAAATTTTGAAAAGTGAAAGCAATTCTCATTAGAATGTTTCGATCATAGTTCTTTTCGAGGTATAATGGAAGTGACAATGGATGCGTCAATTCCAATAAAAATTACTTTGGTCCTTGAAAATTTACTCCACTACGATCTGTTCCGATATATGATATTAATAGGCAAGGTGGACATTTTATCGGTTGGACCATTCAAAGAAGAGAAGAAATAAGAGATAGAAGGCACACTAAATGGCATCTAGTGACATGTAAGCATATGTATAACTTTTGTAACTAAACTTTGAACTAGTCGTATGTTTGAGTTTTAAGCTTGTGATTTCAAAAGCATTGAGGCTCGGATAGGTCGTGAGGAGTGGGGGTGTTAAACAAAATGAGCCAATTTAATTGAGTGAGAGTATGTCTAGTAAAAATAAAGTGCGAGTAATAATTATTTTTCTCGTAGAGAGTAATTAAATTTATACTTGTTTTTATAGATTTTTTATGAATGTTAAGAGCACGCACAAATGTCCATTAACGCAAACCTTCACATAAAGAAAAGGAAAATTCCATTTATATACCTTTCATATGTCTTTCATACTGAAAGAATGATGTGACAAAATTTATATGATCCTTTGTGGTTTGACCTAATTGTAGGAAGTCTTCCTATGATTTGAAAATCAACACATAACCTCTTTATGACTTTAATAGACTTGCAAAAGTTAACCTTTCCATTAAATCTGACGATTTGTTATTCCACAAAATTTTAAGAGTGTTTAATAGGAAAATGAACTTTAATTTCCCAAACTACCCTTAAACTAATTCCTTAAACTCTATCATAGTAGGACCCAAATAAATGGATGCTTTTATGCTTGTCGTACCTTGAAATTTTTTTAATGTAGGTTATGCATTCATAATCCCAACTAATCATGATGACTAGAGATAGAAAATATGTAAATATTATAGGCATCTAGGTAAGCTTTTTAGTAAAAATACGGGTACATATACAAATGCCTCTTTTTTTTTGGTGCAATAAATATCTCTTTTTGCATGGCCTAAGAATTACAAAAATGTCTATTTCTTTGAGAGATATTGTAATTGAGGTTAATGAGTTAACATTAGAGTAATTTGGGAAATTAAAGTGTATTTTCTTTTCTGTCAAACACTCTAAAATATTTGTGAAAGAACAAGCCGTTAGATTTAATGGAAATGTTAACTTCTGCAAGTCCATTGAAATTACAAAAGAGTTATGTACTGATTTTCAAATTACAAGAAAAGGTTTTTTTACATCGGAATCAAACCACATGACAATTTCCTCTCTTTTTTTTTTTTTCCTTTAAAACTCAAAACGTAATATGTCAAAGGTATTGACTTTTATGATTCAATCTCCAAAACATGCATGCACGTCCACCGCACAACATTTTGTTTTCCATTGCTTGAAAATAAATATTAAAAGGGGGGCGATCGGTCGTCGCGGCTCCACCTAGACTCGACAATAAGGGTTCGGGGGAGGTGTTTCTCCAGGTCAAATCAGCCGCACCTCAATCCCTTTGATCAATTGTCACGAACATCAAGAATGCTATGCAAATTCTCTCTTGAGCAAGCCCCAAGTTACCCTCCTTACCCCCCAAGCCCACATGGTGGTAAGCCACTGACTAATAACATAACTAAATATCTTTTTGGAGAACTTATTTTAAATCGTTTGCAGTTTTAAATCATAAATAGCTTTTTGAAATGGTTATAATTAATAATATAATATTTACACTTTAATTGGATGAAAGGATTTTAGAAAGGAGGAGAGAGAGAGAGATCAAATCTCTTAATTGTGAGTTTTATGGACGAAAGAACGAGAAAGGGTTTGTAGAGAAATGAATGGGTCAACAGTGGGATGATTCGAAGGAAAGGGAAAATGACCTTAATGAAACTTTAAATATACCCAGTTTGCCCTTCAAATAACGAACCATAAAAATTAAATTACATGTTAGTCTTAAGGCTTTTATAATTAAGTTTCTTCTCGTTCCTTTTTCGTCGAAACTCAGAATGAAAAAGGAAGGATCTCCTTTAATTTCTTCTTATAAACTCTAAATCAACGAGGAGGAAAAACTGTATCCCATCATTTCTTTTCTCTTATTTCCTTGAACATATTATTACTCCTTTTCTTTTATCTCCTAAATTCCAAATCATAGTGTTAGTGTTTGTCTAAAGAGTATGAAATCTTTAAAACAAGTGATTATATAAGTCAAATTGTTTGACAGAAAAGAACTGAAATAAATTATTTACTATTAGATGGTAAAAAAACATGAATAGCGTAAACTAGTTGCGATTTATGGCTTTATTACAAGTGGGTTTATGCAAAATAGCTTAGAAAATATTGTATACAAGATTAATTGTAATCATAGAAACATTTAAATTATTAAAAAATTGTTCAAATGTAGTTGATAAATAAAATTATTGTCTAATTAAAAAAAAACATTGTACGGGAGTGGAAGATAGAGGGCGCCACACATCATGATAGTTGACATATCAATCCATCCCACATGACAATTCTCAACTGCCACGCATCATAGTTGCAGTGTCATCGCGCGCAACCAAACCAAAGATATAAATATGAGTCGTAATTATTTAATTTGTTCCGGCTTGGTCAAACTAATTTTTAAAAATATTTATGGAGAAAAGCCCCCTTTTGTAACTTTTCGTTCCAAAATAATAATAGAAAACCCCATAAAATTTGAATGTATGCGATGAATTATTGAATAAGATGATGGATAATAATTAATTAAAATATATTGGTTTGACAAAAAATAAGCTTCTCAACTACTTTCTAATATTATAATATATTGATTTTTAGACAAAAAGAATTAGGAGGTGGGCCATGTCCTTCGACCGATAAATTGAGCAAATTGAAATGAGGCGCATCCGTGGCATTATACGTAAACACATGCGCTTAGCCTATTTTCAAACCTAGGGCATAATTATGATGAGAACAAGACTTTTGCTTAGTACAAGATACATGGTATGAAACGAGTTTTTGTCTTACATGTGAATCACTTGGGTTATAATTTTTGACACTAAACGTTTATCGCTTTCGATCGCATTACTGACAACAACCATTTTATAGATGTAAAATGTGTTTATTCGTCACAAGTTGGTAATATCGTCACAAATGAATATTTGATTCTTAAAATCCGTCATCTCATATTTATCTAGTTCAGGTGACTATTGTGATTGTTGGGCCGGAAATAATTGCATAATTCTAAGTATATGTTGTCTTGTTGAGAGAATTATCACACTACCTCATTACCTAATTTTCAGAGATTAACCTCTCTTACCAAACATAAATTTTACCAACCACAATATTTTCTTAATTAATCAATGTATTTTCTTTGTTTGCTCACTATTTTCACAAAAACATTGCCTAAAATATAATATTTTAAATAAAAACATTGGCCTCTTTTTTCATTTTATTCTATTTTTTCTAAACAATTTAAGCTTTTGAATTGACAAAACATGAAAGAGTATGAGGATTTATCAATTTTCATCCAGTTTTTTCTTTATTTAGGTGTATGATTGCCATGTTTATACTGAAAATTTTAACTATTTATTTAAGTATTATACTTACTATTTTGCAAACTGCATTATTTTGAGAATTTTTATTCTAGATAAATGTGATAAGTGTAAAACTTGAATAAATCATCAGGATATTTTCATACACGTATGGTGAACATCCATTGGCATGCTGCAGGATCCATTTCTTGTCTTGAATGTAGAGGAGCTTTATTCGGCACTTACCTATCATCTAAATGATAACAAATTCAAAATAGTTACGGCGATTTTGATCCCTTGATGTTTCACCATCTTAATGAGAGTCCAACACATCACCAAACTTCATGGAAATTCACAGATCCTCATGGATTTTCATGTTTTTTTTTTGAATCTGTACAATTAATTATTTTTTAAAAAAATAAATAAAATTTTTAAAATTTTGCTCTATCTTCAGAATCTCCCTTTTCTTGTTCTGGAAATAAAGGAAGCCCCTTCAAATTGAAATTCAATGATGATTCTTTATTAAATTGACCAATAAAGGTCAAAAAATGGCCCATTTTCGTTCAAAATGAAACAAAGCTACTTGCTGCAGAAGCAGTTTTGCTCATATTATTTGTGCAAATTCGTAGAGAAACAAAATATAGACTAATCGTACACTTCTATTCCAATCACTTGAATCTTTGAAAGTCCAAAAGGCTTGAGGGGGGAAATGACAATAATTGATCTATAAACCAAAACCCCCCTTTACCATGCCGGCAAAATGAAACAAAACCACTGCTGCAGAAGTGGGCAAGCTAAGGGCAAAAAGAGTCATCATCACCAGAGCCACCCCAGGCCTTGTGTTCATCAAAACAGACTGCAAAATGCCTATTGCTTCGCATATGTCCGAGTTATAATTCTCTCCGTAATACCGCTTCTCCCACTCCATCCAATCCGCCGGCGGCTTCCAACGACGGCTCCTTTCCGCCACCTCCGTCTCGTGTATCCGCATTCGGAGAACGATGAGGTTGTCGTCGACGAGCTTGCCGCGATAGTTGGAGCCTTTGTCGTGCCTGTTCCGCTCTCCTCTCAGGGCGTAAACGCCGAAAGGAGGATGCGTCGAGCGCGGGACGAGGCGTTGGGATGTTCGAAGAGGAGTTGGAGAGGTGGAGGGGTTGAGGGGGGTCGACGACGAAGACATGGCGTGGAGAAACAAAGAAGAATCTGCCAAAGACTCTCTCTCAGGTATAAACGAAATGAAGAAAAGGATGATAAGCTTCGTTGCTTGTGTGAGGGGATGGGGAGATCGAGGGAGGTAAGCATTTATAGCGGTTGTTTGGGATGTGGTGGGTTATGCGGCGTCGTGTTTGGGGGTCGGACTGGGAGAAATTAAGAACGGTTCTCATCCTTCGATAAAAATTAGTGTAAGGGCAGCTATTGGTGGGGTCGCCATCCTAGATAATAACGTGTGGGGCAATTATCATTATTTTTATAAAAACGCGGCCAGCCGCCAGCTGCAGTGCGGCATCTTCCATTATTTATGTCTATCTTCTTCTTCTTCTTCTTTTTTTTCCCCCCCACGATGGTGGGGGCATACTGCAGAATGAGTCCCGTGTGGCCCCACAGCCTTCTTGTGCCTTGACTACTGGAAAAAAAAAAAAAAAAAACTCGTTAGAGAAGGACAGAAGAAGTATGGGCATTTAAAAAAAATTTCAAAATGTTTAAAATAACTTCTTGACCTAAAGAGTTTAAGTATCCCCATGAAAGCTGAGAAATAGACTTTTAAGAAGTTTTGCAAATTCTTTCTTTGGTTTTCTAGAAGGAAGAAAGAACTTTTTATATGCTTTTTAAAGCTAGCCATTTTAAGTTTATGTTATCATGGGTGCACGAAAGAACATGGGGAAACATGGGAATGATTATTTTAGAAAACTTAACTTACATCTCAATAGTTTTATAAATATTTCTGACGAGTATTATTTATTGAATATTTTTATCGCCAATGACGTAATTTGCTTCACGACTATGATTTATTCATTTTGAATGATGAGCTGCCGCCATGAGATTTGTTGGGGTGACGACCCAAGTCTTTCTTGACCTCCTCCTCCGGCTTTTATCATTTTTGGATCCAAATGATTGAGATCAGAAGCTTCAATTCTCCATGTATATTATATTGGCATTCCCATGTCCAATACTTTATTAATTTTTCCTGCGCATTAGTTATAAAAGGACAGGTCTTTGCAAAGTGGCAAGGCTATGGGTTAGAGGCTAACGCCTGCCGATTGCTTGTGGGGTCAAGAAAAAATGGGTCCATAATGGGAAAAAAATTCAGAAGGGTGGTGTAATTAATGCAAAGTCGGTATATTTCAACCTCGTTCTGCCTAATCACGTGGAGAGACGTTTCAAAACTTGATTTGTTAGTAGTAGTCTGGACATAAAAAAGAGCAAGCTCCAAGATGATGCGACAGATTTTTGCTCGTGGCAAGTGTAATTTGTTAGCTCCCAAACGTTTTTATTGCCTCGTGTTATGTCCAGACAAGATTGTGCGATGCTCGGTAAAGATATGAGATTTGAGATCGAGCCTATACATACGACTAGTATACGAGTGAGAGATATTAATCGGAGTGAGAGATATTAATCGGAGGACGCCTTTTGGGCCGAAGCCCGCCAGGGCTCCTGGGCATGACCACCAATGAGGAACCGCGGGGTTCCGGAACAGCCTTAATGTCTTCTCGACTCTAGGCTGAGAAGTGGTTCAACGTATTCTCTCTCCCCCTCTCGCTCCAAAACTCACGGATTCCCATCAGAGATGTAAGGTGAGATCCATGTGTGAACTAATCGGGTGTTAAACACTTTAATTGGCTTGGCTCCATCATCGAGGCTCGAAGGTTCAAGCTTTTACGTATTCGATCTGAACGAATGTAATATCACGTTTCCTTTCCATGTTTGTCCATATATTCTAACCTCGTTTCTCGATTCTCGAGTCCTCCTACCTGTCCATGAATTACTCTCTCCAGCTTAGCTTGACTCAACCTAAACACAATTTTCCGAGTCTTCCTTGTAAACATATTTTGATCACCAATAACACATTTATACTATTGCGTATAATGTTTTGCATAGGAGATGTACCTCCCACACCGTTCTTTATGAAACATATATTGACTTTTATAATTCAATCTCAAGTTCTCAGCATGCATTTTTCTTCTTCTTTTTCTTAAGTTGTGGTGTGTATTTAATACGAAAGCAACGAGAATAAGGGAGGTGGACAGACCGCGTCCCTCCTCCGACTTTGGGTTCCTAGCGCGTGGTTAAGATGAGGTACTTCGGCTAGGTTCATGGGATTGGCTTTTATGATGACGACAAAGACTTTTATTGCAAGTTACATCACATGGGGCCCAAATTTGTTTTATACAATGTTTGACTTAAAGCATTCCCCGTTTTTGGAAAGTTTACTGTACACGTAACGGCAATCCTCTGTACACGTAAAAATATTTTTACTTATCTTTTAAATTGGCAATGTCAGCACAGCTGCATATTCGATTCTTGAAATTCCTTGTTTTGTATTTAGTCGGCTCGTTATCTTGTACTCATGCACATAGGCAAGAACACTCACAAGAGTTGGAGGTTTTGCGTGGAAAGCTAGAGAAAATTTACGGGGAGAGAACTAGAGTTCAATATGAACCGATAAATGACATGATCGCTCTCCTATAATTCTTACTATTCGTCTGGTTCAAAAAGTAGTATATAATAATATTTCATTGAGTATAAATGAAATGACTACTTTTATGGGTCATGAGTGAAATGAACAAGTAAAAGCTATTACTAATGATCAAGGCATAATAGCTATTGCTTGCCTATTCTGCATATAGATCTTTAAAAGAGTTATTCCTCATACCCTCCTCTCATTATTCGTGTTATATTTCTATAGAATACCTGTTCATTTCATTTTGCAAACTAAACGGGCGGTTAGTATTAGCTGCTCCCTTCTTGTTCATCTAAACGGTCAGGGACTCTTTCAATTTCATCTTTCGAATTCATAAATTTCATATGACTTTTTCAAATTTATAGGATCCTCATCCTATACTTTTATTTGTGTTTGACAACTCAAGATCTTTTCATGGACGAGTTTGTTGTTCACAATGAATGAAAGCAAACAATTCAATTTAGGGTGTTACACTAGAAAATTTATTGTTATAGAAAACGATTTCATCTCTCTCAAATTCAAAAATTTCATATGACCTTTTCAAATTTAGAGGACTCTGATCTTACGTTTATTTGTATTCGACAACTCCAGATCTTTCCATGGTGCTACAATAACAAATTTCTTATTATGGCGCGATACAAAATGCTCTTCCTTACATATAAAAAATGTATAAAATGAACCATATCCATCCCATTCCATTTCAATCACTTGAATTTATACAGAGCCATGAAATGAGGGGGAAAATTATAATAATCGATTACAAACCAAAACTTCCCTTGACCATCCCCACAAAATGAAACAAAACCACAGCCGCAGAAGTTGGTAAGCTAAGGGCAAAAAGAGCCACCATCCCCAAAGCCACCCCAGGCTTGGTGTTCATCAACACAGATTGCAGAAGCCCCATTGCTTCGCATATATCCGAGTTATAATTCTCTCCGTAATACCGCTTCTCCCACTCCATCCAATCCGCCGGAGGCTTCCAACGACCGCTCCTTTCCGCCGCCTCCGTCTCGTGGATCCGCATTCGGAGAACGATGAGGTTGTCGTCGACGAGCTTGCCGTGATAGTTGAAGCCTCCGCCGTACTTGTTCCGCCGCTCTCCTTTTAGGGCGTAAACGCCGAAAGGAGGCGTCGAGTGCGGAGCGAGATGTTGGGGTGTTCGAAGAGGAATAGGCGAAGAAAAGAGCGAAGCCGATGAAGACATGGCGTGGAAAGGCAGAAAAATTTGCTAAGAAGCTCTCTCAGATATGAATGTAATGAAGAAAGTGGTGTTGATTTTATGGTTGTATGTATTTATAGGGTTTCTTCGCGGCGTGTGTTGGTTTGGATTCTCATAAATTTAGAATACTTTTCTTTTTTCTTTTTTTTTTCCTTAAGAACTAAGAAAAAGACTTTGGGCGGCCGCCGATTGCGCAGCCGTCCTAGATAATAACGTGTGGAGCAATCAGCCGAGTAATGGAAACATATCAAATTTTTTTCCCTTTCTTCACAAAAAAGAAATAAAAAAAAGAGTGATCCGGCCGCCCCAAAAACAATGTCGTTTTACTAAAATCTTTGACTATATAATAAAATATTTTAGTAAAACGATATCATTATGGGGCAAACACATGCAAATTATGTAAGCCTGGATGCATGCTCCATTTTCCTTTATATCAAATTCTTTAGAGTGATACTAATTGTACATGTTACACACGTCCTTCGCACCGAAGGTATTGACATGATTAATTTTAAGTGGTTTGCTATTATTATCTGACCAAAACACATTTAGTAGTGTGTTTGAAAACCTCAAAACAAGGATGAATTTGATTTGTGATTGGATTTACTTAATAAATGTTATGTCTGGAGAGTTCAAAATAAGAGTTAATTTGATTTAAAAATGAATTTTCAAGGATTTACTAGCCATTGCAAATCATGCCAAAAAGGTTCTGATTTTTATAGAATTAATTTTATTTTTTCCTCAAAATTACATTAGCTAAAAAATATCCCTAAATTATTTTTTTATCTTTCCTCTCTCTCCTCTTCCTTATTTATTTATCTCTCTTCCCACTTTCATTTCTCTATCAATTAA